>WNWK01000863.1:192500-366673 GCA_009830355.1 Cherax destructor | reverse complement strand
TATCCTTGGATTCCATTTCCCCAAGGAATTCTGGGAGAGTTTTTTCTTGTTATAAGTTTACATTTCCATAATTATATATCATCTATATCTGACAACAGCGTAATGCTGCATTTTAGAGAAGAGGGATGTTGTATTTTTGACCTCGTGTCGTTTCCTATTCTTTTCATAACGTCTGTGTTATTTTAACATTGCTATGAATGACACTACCAGTCTACCACGATTTTATACAAGATTTTATTACTAGAATGAAATGAAACCTAATTTAAGCGAGAAGAGGTTTGTCCCCAAGGGAAACAGAAGGAATGGGAAGACCAGAACGAGTCCTTGGTTCTCCCAGAGGTGTAGGGAGAATGGAAAAAGTACAGAAGACAAAGGACCCAGGAATATAATGATGGTGATGTGCAGCCTATGTGTACAGACTTTACTGTCTACTCAGTAGTTGTACTCGCCTATCTGAGTTAGTATTAGACACATATGAACACTTGTAGTTATTGAGAAAAATTTGCACCAGGGCCATCAGTCCATCAAGAGAATCGGAAGAACAGTAGGAGGTGAGGTTGTCAATCCTCAATCTTGAGTCGATGTTGTCAGTCCATCAATCTTGAATAGAATGGACTGACAACATCGACTCAAGATTGAGGGACTGACAACCTCACACTCCTACTGTTCTTCACGATTCTCCTTTGTATGGACTGATGAAGCCACTGTGTGGTGAAACGTTTCCTCAATAAAGATACCCAAGTGTTGCATATGTGTCTAATTTACCAACTCGTCGGTTCTCTGAACCATTCATTCATATCTGAAGTTACGAGGGTTAATTCTAAGGACCTGGTGTCTCCTCTTAAATGGCTATGACGGAGTTCCTTCACTCATTACACTGTGAATGAAGTCTTCATTCACAATTATTCATCAAGGTCATTACACTTTATGACATCCCTAAGGCTGAAGAAATATGTCCTGACGACCTTGTGAAACATTCACAATTTTAACTTCCATATATGCCCTGTCTACCAATCGAACATTCTTTCCATTCCCTCTCAATAAAGCCTTTTAAGTATGCTGTAACCGTATTTACAGCATATTCCTTATTTAATCTCTCCTCATATTCCATTTTTCTTGGCTTGATGCTAGTTCAGTGATAGACTCTAAAGCTTTTGGACATGTTTGATGAGGTGTGAATTTTATGCTGGGTCTGAGTACTCCATGTCGGCCCATACGATATGTATATAGGGACATGAATGACTCTTGAGGTTCCTAAGAGCTAATTAGGCTGTCAGTGGAGCATTTGTCGCAGAAATTATTCGTTTTTTTGTGTGTTCCTTTAACGAAAGCTTAGTAAAATACGTTTTCCAAGGTTTTTTCATAAGTGAACTTTGCAGCTTACGTCTCACTAGTCTGAATTATATATTTTGCCTTCTTTCCCTTCTCCATTTTTCAGAGCATTTCATTCTTCCGACAAACCTTACAGTTTCTTAAGGAGGAATTGTAGTATTTTCTTGCAATTTCCAGCTTTTCTTTAATAATTTCACGTCTTCAAACAGGAAAACATAAGACACACACACTTGTGAAATTCACCAGAAACACTACAAGCCTTAATCGGTCGCTGAGTCATTCTTGTAGATATTCTTTCATATATTAAATTGTCTTTCTGGTTGTCTCTGACTGGTCCTGTATCTTGTGTGATACCGTGTTTACTACATTACTGTACTGTATTATACTGTCTTTCCATCCCTTCCTCATCATTTACTAATGTTACCCTGTGTGTGTACTCACCTATTTGTACTCACCTATTTGTGGTTGCAGGGGTCGAGTCATAGCTCCTGGCCCCGCCTCTTCACTGATTGCTACTAGGTCCTCTCTCCCTGCTCCCTGAGCTTTATCAAACCTAGTCTTAAAACTATGTATGGTTCCTGCTCCACTATGTCGCTTTCTAAGCTATTCCACTTCCTGACAACTCTATGACTGAAGAAATACTTCCTAACATCCCTTTGACTCATAGGAGTCTTCAACTTCCCAATTGTGACCCCTTGTTTCTGTGTCCCTCTCTGGAACATCTTGTCTCTGTCCACCTTATCTATTCTCGCAGTATTTTATATGTCGTTATCATGTCTCCCTAACCTCCTGTCCTCTAGTGTCGTCAGGCCGATTTCCCTTAACCTTTCTTCGTAGGACAATCCCCTTAGCTCTGGGACTAGTCTTGTTGCAAACCTTTGCACTTTCTAATTTCTGACGTGCTTGACCAGGTGTGGGTTCCAAACCGGTGCTGCATACTCCAGTATGGGCCTGACGTATATGGTATACAGAGTCTTGAATGATTCCTTAGTGAGGTATTGGAACGCTATTCTTAGGTTTGCCAGCGCCCGTATGCTGCAGCAGTTATCTGATTGATGTGTGCCTCAGGAGATGTGCTGGTATTTACTCACCCCAAGATCTTTTTCTTTGAGTGAGGCTTGCAGTCTTTGGCCACCTAGACTTATACTCTGTCTGCGGTCTTCTTTGCCCTTCCCCGATATTCATGACTTTACATTTGGCAGGGTTAAATTCAAGGAGCCAGTTACTGGACCAGGCTTGCAGCCGTCCAGGTCTCTTTGTAGTCCTGCCTGATCCTCGACTGATTTTATTCTTCTCATTAACTTCACATCATCTGCAAACAGGGACACTTCTGAGTCTATCCCTTCCGTTATGTCATTCAATATACCAAAACAGTACAGGTCCTAGGACTGACCCTTGTGGAACTCCACTCGTCACAGGTGCCCTCTGACATCTCGTCACGTACCATGACTCGTTGTTGCCTCCTGTCAGATATTCTCTGATCCATTGCAGTGTTTTTCCTGTTACGTGTGCCTGATCCTTTAGCTTTTGCATTAACCTCTTGTGAGGAACTGTGTCGAACGCCTTCTTGCAGTCCAAAAATGCAGTCTATCCACCCTCTCTCTCGTGTCTTACTTCTGTTACCTTATCATAAAACTCCAGTAGGTTTGTGACACAGGATTTTCCTTCCCTGAAACCTGCTGGTTGTCGTTTATAAGCTTGTGTCTTTCTAGGTGCTCCACCACTCTCCTCCTGATGATCTTCTCCATGACTTTGCATACTATACACGTCAGTGACACAGGTCTGTAGTTTAATGCCTCGTGTCTGTCTCCTTTCTTAAAAATTGGGACTACATTTGCCATCTTCCACGCCTCAGGTAGTTGCCCAGTTTCAATGGATGTGTTGAAGATTTGTGTTAGTGGCACACACAACATCTCTGCTCCCTCTCTAAGGACCCACGGAGAAATGTTGTCCGGTCCCACCGCTTTTGAGGTATCGAGTTCACATAGCAGCTTCTTCACCTCCTCCTCGGTTGTGTGTATTTCATCCAGCACTTGTTGGTATACCTCCCTATTCTGAATTCCTGGAGTCCTACCTGTCTCCTGTGTAAATACTTCTTTAAATCTCATGTTGAGCCTCACATACCTCTTGGTCGTTTATTGTGAACTCCCACCTTCCTTTCTCAGCCTGATTACCTGGTCCTTGACTGTTGTTTTCCTCCTGATGTGGCTATACAACAGCTTCGGGTCAGACTTGACTTTTGATGCTATATCATTTTCATATTGTCGCTGAGCCTCCTTCTTACCTGTGCATATTCGTTTCTGGCTCTTCGGCTAATCTCTTTATTTTCCTGGGTCCTTTGTCTTCTGTACTTTTTCCATTCTCTATTACACTTACTTTTTGCCTCCCTACACCTCTGGGTGAACCAAGGACTCGTTCTGGTCTTCCCATTACTTCTGTTTCCCTTGGGGACAAACCTCTCCTCTGCCTCTTTGCATTTGGTTGTCACATATTCCATCATTTCTTTTACTGGTTTTCCTGCCATTCTCTCTCCCACTGAACGTCTTGTAGGAAGTTCCTCATGCCTGTGTAGTCCCCCTTTTGTAGTTTCGTTTCTCCTTCCTATTCCTGCTCCCCTCTCCACTTGTAGCTCAACTATATAATCAAAACACAGAACCAAATGATCACTAGCTCCAAGGGGCCTTTCATACGTGATATCCTCGATGTCCGAACTACTCAAGGTGAATACTAGGTCCTGTCTTGCTGGATCATCCCCACTCTCTCTCTGGTAGTGTCTCTAACATGTTGATGCATGAGGTTTTCCAGTACCACATCCATCATCTTGGCTCTCCATGATTCAGGACCCCCATGGGGCTCTAGGTTTTCCCAATCAATCTCTTTGTGATTGAAATCACCCATAACTAGTAACTTTGCTCTCCCCATGTGGGCTCTTCTGGCTACCTCGGCTAGTGTGTCTACCATTGCTCTGTTGCTCTCGTCGTATTCTTCTCTTGGCCTCCTGCAGTTCTGTGGCGGGTTGTACATTACAGCAATTATCACCTTATGGCCCTCAGACTGAATTGTTCCTACTATGTAGTCCCTTTCACCCATTCCATCCATTCCTTCCACTTCCTCAAATCCCCACCTGTTCTTAATGAGCAGTGCAACTCCTCCTCCCCTCTGCTCCCTCTATCTTTCCTGAGGATTTGATATCCGGGTGGGAAGATTGCATCTGTTATCATCCTGGTGAGTTTTGTTTCTGTGAGTGCTATTATGTCTGGGGATGTCTCCTTTATTCTTTCATGCCACTCTCACATTTATTTGTTATACCATCTGCATTTGTATACCAAACCTTTAACTTCTTTTCTAAAACCGTAGTCTGGGGGTATGTTGGGGTTGGGAAAGTGGGAGATCTGATGGGGAACTATGGGTGGTTGGTGTGAAGGTGGAGTTTGTACTGAGGTGGGTGGAATCATTGGGTATGGCATGTGTGTTTTGGGTTAGGTTGTTTGGTTGCATTGGGGTTGTCCAGGTTGGGGAACATCTGAAGGTGGTTGTATTAGAGCTTCCTCCTGAGTCTGGGTTCTCCTGTCCATCTCTCTTCCTCCTTTTGTCTCTGTACCCTCTCTTTCAGTTTCTGTCTTTCTTCCCGTGTTCTGTCGCGGTCGAGATACACCCTCCGGTACTCTGACATATCCCTTAGTCTTGCTTTCTCCTGCAGGATCCTGTTTCGAGTCAATTCTGCTTTGAAAATTACTTTGACTGGCCGGATTCTTCCTCTTGCAAATCCCCTATTCTCAGAAAATTTGCCAGCTGGGTCATGTCATCTTCTCCTATTGCTTTCATGATGTTTTCAATCGCATTTTTCTCCCTTGTCTTCTTGCTTCGTAAGTTTCCCCTTCAGCTTCATGGAGCCCATAAACAAAGACTGATCTCTCTTTCATTCTCCCACTGCCTATCCCTGTGTAACCCTGATTCGATTTAGTTGCCTCCATTGAAGCTTTCCTTTCTTCAATCTCTTCACTGTCTGTTATCCCTTTGCCCAGTGGCCTGTCGCTTTCCCTTCTTAACTTTCCCTGTGCACTGCTGTGGTCTGTTAGGGCTTCTACATATAGCTTAGCTCTCCTTTACTACACTCCTCGATTGTTCCTGATGTGATCCTCTCTTTCTCTCGGGCTCCACGATGGTCTGATATAGCCTCTGCATTCAGTTTTACCGTTCTCTACAGTCCTCTTCTTTGTGACTGAGGTAGCAGTTTCTGATACCATGTCCACATTGCTTTTTAGTTCTACTGGCTGTTTCAAATTTTTCAGTTCTTCTTCTAATCTCTGTATCTTAGCCTCTGCTGTTGTGACTTGCTTTTCCCACTTCCTGCTTTCGCAGCTATCCTCTCCTCCCTTATCTTACTTTCTGCAGCTATCCTCTCCTCCATTTTCATGCTAAGCTCCTCTAGCTTCCTTCCCCACTCATGTTCCCTTTTCATGAGCTCTGCTGCCCAATCTTCCTTTGCAGACTCATCCTCCAGTCCCCTAGTTTTCCGTCCTGCTCTCTGGGACCCCATTTTTTATTTTTATTTTTAAGATGCCACAGAGTGGAAAACTATGTATTTCTGTGTGGTTGTTTTGTGGTGTGATTGCCTGAGTGTTTGTGTGGGGGTGGAGGGAGGGAGAGAAGAAACTGAAGACAGTGGGGAAATGGAAGAGAGGTGGGGAGGGGGAAATAGGGAATTATGAGGAGAGAGTGAAGGAGGGAGAAGCAGAGGTGGAGAGAGAATGGGAGAGGGAGAGGGGGAGGAGGTGGGTGAGAGAGGGGAGGAGCTATGTGAGAGAGGGGGAGGAGGTGGATGAGAGGGGGAGGAGGTGGGTGAGAGAGGGGAGGAGGTGGGTGAGAGAGGGGTTCAGGGAAGGGAGTGGGGAGAGGTGGGTGGAGGAGCAGGGGAGTGTGTGTGGGCCTGTGTGTGTGTGTTAGTTTTGTGTGTATGTGTATGTGTGTGTGTGTGTGTTAGTTTTGTGTGTGTGTGTGTGTGCACGTTAGTTATGTGTGTGTGTTAGTTTTTTTTTTGTGTGTGTATGTTAGTTTTGTGTGTGTGTATGTATGTGTGTGTGTGTATGTATGTTTGTGTGTGTATGTATGTGTGAATAGTAGTGGTGAAATTGTGTGTTATGGTGTATGGGTGTGTATGTGGAGTTTGCGAGTGACACGTTGTCTGCAGTGCTTCTCTACCTGGCCTGACCTGACACACCTGACCTACCAGTTAATGTGTGTGTGTGTGTGTGTGTGTGTGTGTGTGTGTTAGTTAGTTAGTTAGTTACCATTTTGTCCTAGGCACATGTCAATTAGACACTAGGCCTGTTGTATGTATGTGTGTGTAAGGAAACACTTGAAATGTTTCTGCCCCACCGGGAATTGAACCCGGCCCCTCCGTGCGTGAAGCAAGAGCTTTACCACTGGGCCACCGGGGGCGTGTGTGTGTGTGTGTGTGTGTGTGTGTGTGTGGAACTATATGTGTGTGGATTTATTGTGTGAAAAGTAGTGGTGAAATTGTGTTATGGTGTATGAGTGGTATGTGAGGTCTGCGAGTAACACGTAGTCTACAGTGCTCCTCTACCTGGCCTGACCTGACACACCTGATCTACCAGTTAATGTATTCTATGATTCACCTGTCTGCTCGCCCTTTTCTACTAGAAATTACCAATTGCTATTTGTTACTGAGTACTTGATATCCTATTCCTTATCTTACTATGAGAGTTGACCGTTCACAAACAGCTTAGCGGTTAGGTAATTGGATCTTACTCCCGACACCCCGAAAACCACGCATAGGTGAATACTTGCGATGCGATGCAGCTTGGCCAGCGTGTAGTATCCTGTAGATTGTCCAACTCAATGTGATGTTCTGGCGTATATCCACTTTCGTTTCTTGTCGATATATAATATAACCTATTCACTGTATTTCTTTCACTTGTCACATATTTATTTCACTTTATTATCTAGGGTGACACACGTGGCAACGTCGCCTGGAGCACACTAGGCCCACTGACCCCGCCACCAAATATTTATTTCTAGTTCACTTATAAAATTATGGCTCTTCCCACACTTATGTGGCTCAGGGCAACTCGTAAATCACTTCAAGGGTTGTTCACTACCCTGACACACTTGATAACCCCTGTAGTACCCTTGTGTAGCCCTCAAAAACACTTATATTCACGGAGCCCTACAAGATGCGACTGACTGTGTGTGTGTGTGTGTGTGTGTGTGTGTGTGTGTGTTTGTGTGTGTGTGTGTGTGTGTGTGTGTGCGTGCGTGCGTGTGTGTGTGTGTATTTTTGTCAATTTATTTTGTGTTTAAATAAAGTCTACATAGAATATAGGAGGTGGTAGGAGAAGACAGTATTCAAACAGCTCCGAGGATGAGGGTCCCCACCACAGTTCCAGAGGTGGTACCTCCCTATATGTATATATATATATATATATATATATAGTCATGGGCTTGGCCACTGCAAATGCTAAGGACGTTAACGATGAGCAAGATAGTTGAGAGTGGGCCCAGTAATTCTGTTTGACCTCGGACCAAAACATGTTTGGCAAGGCGAGGGAGCGTGCGGCTGAGTTACCTTCCAAAGTTGGTAATAGTAATGGACCTCCTTTGACTGTTGTTGTGTCCTTTTTTTTCTGATTGTTTTAGAAAAATTACAGAGACCAGTGCACTGACAGCAATAAATATGTTGAAAACTTGTCATTGAAGATATTACGTAGTTTGTACACTAGCATATCAAATATATCAATGGGTTATTTCGCTGATTAGTTGAACAGAAACAAAAGAAAAAGACGTTGTTGAATACTGGGGTGTTTACTGTGACAGTCCTCCAGGGAAGAAAAGTGACTATGAGATATGACAGAACAAAATGTTTTTTTTTGTTCATTGGTTTGAGGTCACACTTTATCCCTCGCTTCAGAATTTATTCATTTTAATTACGGCTATTAAAAGTGAAAGTAGTGTCCGGAATCTCTTTATATATATATATATATATATATATATATATATATATATATATATATATATATATATATATATATATATATATATATATATAGTGTGTGTGTGTGTGTGTGTGTGTGTGTGTGTGTGTGTGTGTATGTATGTATACACATGAGGTTTACAATGCGCGTTAGAGTGTAATATATTTTGTTATAAATATTTACTGATATTGTGACAAAACTAAACCTGGAAACTCCCCAAGGAACTTGTTACTATCGTATTCATTACATCCCAGTAACCATATTAATTGTAACTATGCTAACAAATACCATGCCAGACTAGTTTATTACGTCTAACATACCAGTATATGTGCGCTACATCCAAGTTTTAATTTCGTTGCGAATCTAGGTTTCTAGACATTAATCCAGACGAGTGGACATTTCTTGTGTATAACAATACAAGGCAGCTCAGATAACCAGGACAGACAGGTTGCAAGAGTGAGCAGAGTTACGCATCTCACAGGTCCAAGATAGGTTACATGATAAGCTAATGCAAATTAAAGCCAGAATGCGTGAATGAGCAAACGCCTGAATAGGACTTACACAGCCTAACGAAGCAACATTACATGAGTGAGCAAATGCCTTCAGAAGACATAGTCATAGTTTATCATCAATGAATTTACACTTTAATATTCTTTGAGTTCTAAATTATATCAGTTCAGTGTAATAACAATTTCACATATATAATTGATTTCAACACTTTATTTTCCTACCTAGATCTTGAACATGCGTAGAAATTCGTTATAGGTTTGCATTTTTTTAAACATGGACTATATTACTAATTAACTGTCCAGTAACCCATTACTGGAGGGTGTTTTGACCTTTAGCATGAATGTGTGTGTGTGTGTGTGTGTGTGTACTCACCTAGTTGTAATCACCTAGTTGTGGTTGCAGGGGTCGATTCATAGCTCCTGGCCCCTCCTCTTCACTGGCCGCTACTGGGTCACTCTCCCTGCGCCATGAGCTTTATCATACCTCTTCTTAAAGCTATGAATGGAACCTGCCTCCACTACATCGCTTCCCAAACTATTCCACTTCCCGACCACTCTGTGACTGAAGAAATACTTCCTAACATCCCTGTGAGTCATCTGAGTCTTCAACTTCCAACTGTGTCCCCTTGTTGTTGTGTCCCATCTCTGGAACATTCTGTCTCTGTCCACCTTGTCAATTCCTCTCAGTATTTTATATGTCGTTATGTCCCCCTATCTCTCCTGTCCTCCAATATCGTCAGGTCGATTTCTCTTAACCTCTCCTCGTAGGACATACCCCTTAGCTCCGGGACTAGTCTTCTTGCAAATATTTGCTCTTTCTCTAGCTTCTTTACGTGCTTGGTTAGGTGTGGGTTCCAAACTAGTGCTGCATACTCCAGTATGGGCCTGACGTACACAGTGTACAGAGTCTTGAACTATTCCTTACTGAGGTATCGGAACGCTATTCTCAGGTTTACCATGCCTCCATATGTTGCATCAGTTATCTGATTGATGTGTGCCTCAGGAGATGTGCTCGGTATTATACTCACCCAAGATCCTTTTCCTTGAGTGAGGTTTGCAGTTTTTGGCCACCTAGCCTGTACTCTGTCTGCAGTCTTCTTTGCCCTTCCCCGATCTTCATGACTTTGAATTTGGCATGGTTAAATTCAAATAGCCAGTTGCTGGACCATGCAAAAACCACTTATAGTAAAGGGTCTCTGCTCAGACAAAATGGATCCTACACAGATGACAAGAAAGATATGAGTGAGATACTGAAATCTCAATATGACTTTGTGTTTAGCGAACCACTAGTCAGTCTAAAGATTGACAATCCAAACAATTTTTTTCATGAATGAGCTTCAAAACCCTGCCAATGTATGCCAAATTTCTGATATAACCCTAACTCCACTCGACTTTGAGAAAGCCATCGACGACATGCCCATGCACTCAGCCCCAGGCCCAGACTCGTAGAACTCTGAAGCTTAGACACAGTGAGATTCCACAGTCACTGAAAACAACGGATATAGCCCCACTACATATAGGTGGCAGCAAAGCAGTAGCTAAGAACTGCAGACCAAAAGCTTTAACGTCCCATATCATAAAAATCTTTGAAAAGTTCTAAGAAGCAGGATAGCAAACCACCTGACTCCCAAAAATTGCACAACCCAGGGCAACATGGTTTCAAATCAAGTCGCTCCTGCCTCTCGCAACTACTGGACAACTATGATATGGTCTTAGATGCACTGGAAACCAGACAGAATGCAGATGTAGTATACACAGATTTTGCAAAAGCCTTTAACAAGTGTGATCATGGTATAATAGCACACAAAAAGGTTACACATAATAATAGCAATCCATGTGTATAGTATCCAACGAGAAACGTATTTTCTCAAACCACATGATCTGTTATAAACGACTAGAAAAAGCTTGGAACTGGCTATTATATCATATAATTTCATACTTGACATCTCAGAAACCCTACTACCCATTTGAGGAGTAGGGGGTTGGTGGTAGGGTGGGGTTGGCACCGACCACTGACCACACTCTAAAGGTAACCGTGGACGGTGATATATCCGCAATACGCTACTCTGAGAACTCTCTCCCTGCTTTAGTTGTTCTCTTGCAACAATGTAAAGCTCCTGATGACGCATTGAGAAGTGTGAAAGTACTTTAGCTAAAGATTTCCACCCCCGTGACTTGACTTGCATATATATATATATATATATATATATATATATATATATATATATATATATATATATATATATATATATATATATATATATTTATATATATATGCTTTTATTCTTCCTTGAAGCCTTTTATCCACTTCTCCGAGGCTATGGGTCCCACAATTTGCACTAGAGGTGGACCCAAATATATATATATTATATATATATATATATATATATATATATATATATATATATATATATATATATATATATATATATATATATATATATATAAAGATGGCATAAACAGTACACGAGGTGTGAGAGATACATGTCTAGTGCATATTGTTACATGTTTGTCACTGATTATAATGCGAAAATCTCATCCAGCTCTTCCGAGCTGGGACGCGTGCCCAGAATACAGCATGCATTACCCCTATGAACAGCAGCGCTGAGTCGCTGGAACAGAAATCTAGCTGCCCTGGGATCCCTAGTTACCCTGTTGAGTATTTTGCCCAGCTCCTTGAGGAACTTAGATGCACTCTTTTCCCATGAGCCAAGGGTCTCTGAGCCTATGGGAACAAACATATAATGATGGGCAAGTTCTCCATATTTTCTCGACTTCTGGGACTCTCTGAAGGTGGTAGCTGCCCCTCCTTCCTCCCTGGTGTATTGGAGATAGGTATCAGCCAAGCTAGATGCACATGTGTAGTCCCACACCACCTGCTTGCCGTCTGCCCAGGCTTGAAGGGTGATACCATCTGGACGCTTTTGGCTGCCATCAGATCTGCATAGTTGGGGTGGTTCCCTTACTGCTGGGCATCCGGCTGTTGTGAGGCTCCTCTTGATAATGTTATTAACCTCTTCATGTCTTGCAATCTTTCCCTCGGATTTACGACACACAAGACCATGGTACCCGAATCGGTCTGCTGCTTCACTGCCACAAATACATCTGTGTTCGGCGAGAATAGGGGCGGCAAGTCGAAGGGCAACAACAATGAGGATGGTCTGTGGGTCGAGGCGTGTGCCAAGGCTGGAGTTGGGAACAGCCAAAAGAATGTCCCCTGCATGAGGAGCTCTCACTGCAAGGAGGCGGGCTCTTTCCTTCCCTGATACTCTCTGAAGCATTGCTGAGGCTATATTCTCTACTATTGGGCCATCCCAGTGCGACTGTTTGTAGTTGTTGGGGGAAGCAGGCCTGGTTTCAGAGCCTGTTAGATTATCCCAGATCCTGGCTCCATCAACGAACTTTTGGTCATGGATTCCAATCGTGTCCCTAAGATGTTCAGGGATAATTGCTGCTACAAGCCCTCTGGATGCAATGCATGAAGACAGGAAAGCAGGTAGAGCAATCTGAGATGACTTGCGGACACCAATGCCTCCTAGTCTGACTGGGAGTGTAGCTTGGTCCCACTGCCCATCTTCTAGAGTAAAGTTAAGTATTTATATATATATATATATATATATATATATATATATATATATATATATATATATATATATATATATATATATATATATATGCAAAAAGATCACAGTAAACAGGTGATATCAAAATATGCAAGACAACCACTATGAAAATAGAAGAATAGCTTTCGTGACTATCAATTATCAAGGAACTATAGTTCCTTGATAATGTGAGTAGTCACAAGCCTTGAATTCTTCTATTTTTCATAATGATTGTCTTGCATATATATATATATATATATATATATATATATATATATATATATATATATAAACGCTGGATAACAGGTATATCTAGCTACTTCTACTTACACTTTATGTCACACTACACTCTCATACACATGCATATATATACATACACACATCTAGGTTTTTCTTCTTTTTCTTAATAGCTCTTGTTCCTTTTATTTTCTCTATTGTCCATGGGGAAGTGGAAAAGAATCTTTCCTCCGTAAGCCATGCGTGTCGTATGAGGCGACTAAGATGCCGGGAGCAATGGGCTAGTAACCCCTTCTCCTGTACAAATCTACTAAAAACGAGAAGAAGAAAAACTTTATAAAATTGGGTTGTCTGAATGTGCGTGGATGTAGTGCGGATGATAAGAAAGAGATGATTGCCGATGTTATGAATGAAAAGAAGTTGGATGTCCTGGCCTAAGCGAAACAAAGCTGAAGGGGGAGGCGAGTTTCAGTGGGGAGAAATAAATGGGATTAAGTCAGGAGTATCTGAGAGAGTTAGAGCTAAGGAAGGGTAGCAATAATGTTGAAGGATCAGTTATGGAAGGAAAAGAGGGAATATAAATGTGTAAATTCAAGGATTATGTGGATTAAAATAAGGGTCGGATGCGAAAAGTGGGTCATAATAAGCGTGTATGCACCTGGAGAAGAGAGGAGTGTAGAGGAGAGAGAGAGATTTTGGGAGATGTTAAGCGAATGTATAGGAACTTTTGAACCAAATGAGAGAGTAATTGTGGTAGGGGACCTAAATGCTAAAGTGGGAGAAACATGCAGAGAGGGTGTAGTAGGTAAGTTTGGGGTGCCAGGTGTAAATGATAATGGGAGCCCTTTGATTGAACTTTGTATAGAAAGGGTTTAGTTATAGGTAATACATATTTTAAGAAAAAGAGGATAAATAAGTATACAAGATATGATGTAGGGCGTAATGACAGTAGTTTGTTGGACTATGTATTGATAGATAAAAGACTGTTGAGTAGACTTCAGGATGTACATGTTTATAGAGGGGCTACAGATATATCAGATCACTTTTTAGTTATAGCTACAGTGGGAGTAAAAGGTAGATGGGATACAAGGAAAATAGAATCAGTAAGTAAAGAGAGGTGAAGGTTTATAAACTAAAGAGGAGGCAGTTAGGTAAGATATAAACAACTATTGGAGGATAGATGGGCTAGTGAGAGTGTAGGCAATGGGGTCGAAAATGTATGGGGTAGATTTAAAAATGTAGTGTTAGAGTGTTCAGCAGAAGTTTGTGGTTACAGGCGAGATGGGAAGTACAGTGCCGGCACTCTAAAGGAGGGGTGTTAATGTTGCAGTTTTATAACTGTAGTGTAAAGCACCCTTCTGGCAAGACAGTGATGGAGTGAATGATGATGAAAGTTTTTCTTTTCGGGCCACCCTGCCTTGGTGGGAATCGGCCGATGTGTTAATAAAAAAATAATATATATATATATATATATATATATATATATATATATATATATATATATTTAAATATATGTGTGTGTATGTGAACAGAAAGGTGGATGGGGGTTCAAACTGTCATCCTGGTGGCAGCAGGTCCAGCACTTGAAGCTTTCGGAAAGGACACAGTAGGGTCGCAGACCCTGCAGTAAAGCACTGGACCTGCTACTACCAAGACCACAACACGAGACCTCATCCATCTATTTGATAATTCTTTTACAGTCATTTATTACGACTTGAATTGAGTTCATTGAATATTTGGCCTCTTATTTAACGTTTGAAGGTCAGCCACTGGGATTTGGAAGTTATCTGAGCCATTCTGGGATCCTGGGAATGGGTTCAAATCATTTGGTCATATGGCAAGTGAATATGCCAATTATTCCTGTAATCTGGTCCTAGTTATAATACACAGACACTGAGTAATGAGCAAAATAAAATCGGAGAGTTTGAGGCAGAAAAATAATAAGGAAATCCAAATTCTGGCAGCCCCTGGAAGGTCACCCTTTAGGCATACCTGTTAATGTTGAAAAAAATTGGGAAAGCCTAGATTTTTTTCGTTTGTGGAAAACTCTTAATTTTCCCAAAGATAGAGTTTATGTTCCTCTTCTTCTTCCAAAAAAAAAAAAAAGGATTCCCTAAAACAACTTATAGTTTGAAACTTAAGATTGCGTGTTCAAATTGGTCTAGAAGTTTGCGATATGAGGAATACATTAGTTTACTAATACAAATTAATTGTTAGGTAGTCCAGGCGTTTTGAAAATTGTCTTCGCCTAATGGATCCAGTCACGATATGGTGCAATAAATCGTCTTGATGAGCATTTAGAGCTTACTAATCACTGGATCCGCTGAGGACCACTGCCACTTGTACATCAACACTTGTCATGAAAACATTATGATCGTAAAATCGGTCATTTACACCATGAGAGAATCATGTGAAGTAGAGCAGAGTTTGTCTCCTGGCAGCTTCCTGCCTCTCTCTCTCCATCTTAAATAATAAGCGTGTGGCCTCCTACTATTTAAGTTGGAGGCCGTTTAAGTGATAATCACTAATAACTACGCAAATGAGGTTAGCTACAGTTAAAGTCACCTAACCTGAACCGTAACAAGTAATGTTTAATTTTGTTCTGAAATCCAACAAAAAACTCAACGTAACAAGTTGGACAACGTGTTGCTCTCGGATGTCTCAAGGAAAATCGTCAGCCATTCGTCATTTACACTAACAACTGAAGACGATATGCGTAGCTTATAGTGTGAAAAATAAAGAGTAAGATGGTCGTGGTCGTTCCATTCGACACTCCCACTTTAAAGTATCGCCGTGATTGTTTTTCTTCATTCCCTGTGATAATGCGGCAACCGTAGGAGCTAATGGTCCCAAGTGTTGCCCTAGACTACATCTCTCAGCATAAAAAAAGGGTCATAAAGCCAAGGTTTTACGTCACAGGTCACATCATTAATCTTCTTCTCGGCGTTTATTGGCTGTCCACCTATCTTTGAAGCAGGAAATAGCGTGATTAGAGCAGTTGGGATCGAACCTCCGTCTGACAATGATAATCTCTTTCTACTTTACCTTACTGACACATTTTTATACGTTGAATTCCATGCTGCAAGTGTAGTAAACAACTGAAGCCAACTACCACTCAGTGCCATATAAACACATACTGCAAGCTGCCAGTAGTTCTATACCTGGAGAGGGTTTCGGGGGTCAACGACCCCACGGCTCGGTCTGTGACCAGGCCTCATGTTGGGTCAGGGTCTGATCAACCAGGCTGTCACTGCTGGCCGCATGCAGACCGACGTACGAACCACAGCCCGGTACAGCCAAGGGTCTATTGGTAATCACTCTTATGTATGCTGGGAGGCAGTTGAACAGTCTTGGGCCCCTGACACTTACGGGATTAAACTCGTAGATTTTATAAAACTTTCTATGTTTTTTTAAATGTAATAAAAAATTAACCACTAAACCCTACGGGTTATAAAATTTAATAGATTAGGTGTTTGACTCTAAAATAATGGATCTTTAGTCAAAATATTTTAATTTTAGTGGTGAACAGGAAACAGTCCCACTCCTACCCCCACTCATCCTTCTGGTGACTCCTACCCCTACTCACTCTACAGATGACTCCTACCCCCACTCGTACTTATGGTGACTCCTACCCCCACTCACTCTACAGATGACTCCTACCCCCACTCGTACTTATGGTGACTCCAACCCCCACTCACTCTACAGATGACTCCTACCCCCACTCATCCTCCTGGTGACTCCTACCCCCACTCACTCAACAGATGACTCCTACCCCACTCATCCTCCTGGTGACTCCTACCCCCACTCACTCTACAGATGACTCCTACCCCCACTCATCCTCCTGGTGACTCCTACCCCCACTCACTCAACAGATGACTCCTACCCCCACTCATCCTAAAGGTGACTCCTACCTTCACTCATCCTACAGGTGACTCCTACCACCACTCATCCTACAGGTGACTCCTACCACGATTCATCCTACAGGTGACTCCTACCACCACTCATCCTACAGGTGACTCCTATCCTCACTCAACCGACATTTGACTCCTACCCCCACTCATCCTACAGGTGACTCCTATCCCCACTCACCGTACAGGTGACTCATAATCCCACTATTCCTATAGATGACTCCTACCCCCACTCATCCTACTGGTGACTCTTTCCCCACTCATCCTACTGGTGACTCCTACCCCCACTCATCCAACAGGTGACTCCTACCCCCACTCATCCAACAGGTGACTCCTACCCCCACTCATCCAACAGGTGACTCCTACCCCCATTGGTTTGGAAATAGGGTAGTTGATGAGTGGAATAGTCTGCCTAGTAGGGTTATTGAAGCTAGGACCTTGGGTAGTTTCAAATTTAGGTTGGATAAATTCATGAGTGAGAGGGGTTGGATTTGAGTGGGACTCGCACATGAGTGAATGGAATTGTCAAAGCTTATTTCTTGGGTAGCATTGAAAATTGGGTTGAGCAAATATTCTGTTAGTGGGATGGATTGTGATGGACCTGCCCCACTCATCCTACTGATGACTCTCACCCCCACTCATCCTACTGGTGACTCCTACATATACTCACCCTACAGGTGACTCCTACCCCCACTCATCCAACAGGTGACTCCTACTCCCACTCATCCTATTGGTGACTCACACCCCAACTCATCCTACTGGTGACTCCTACCTCACTCATCTTACTTGTGACTCCTACCCCCACTCATCCTTCTGGAGACTCACACCGGCACTCATCCTTCTGGAGACTCACACCCCCACTCATCCTACAGGAGACTCCTACCCCCCCTCATTCTCCTGGTAACTCCTACTCCCACTCATTTGAGTGGGACTCGCGCATGAGTGGGTAGAATTGTCAAAGCTTATTTCTTGGGTAGCATTGAAAATTTGGTTGAGCAAATATTCTGTTAGTGGGACGGATTGTGAAGGACCTGCCTAGTATGGGCCAACAGGCCTGCTGCAGTGCTCCTCCTTTCTTATGTTCTTATGTTCTTATGGTAACTCCTACTCCCACTCATCCTCCTGGTGACTCCTACCCCTACTCATTCTAAAGGTGACTCCTACTCCCACTCATCCTACTGGTGACTTCTACTCATCTGACTGGTGACTCCTACCCCCACTCATCATACTGGTGACTACTCCCACTCATCCTATAAGTGACTCCCTCTCCCACTCATCCTACTTTTGACTTCTACCCTCACTCATTCTACAGGTGACTCCTACTCCCACTCATCCTACTGGTAACTCCTATCCCCACTCATCCTACTGGTGACTCCTATCCCCACTCATCTTACTGGTGAGTCCTACCCCTCATCCTACTGGTGACTTCTACCCCACTCATACTACAGGTGACTCCTACTCCCACTCTTCCTACTGGTGACTCCTATCCCAAGTCTTCCTACTGGTGACTCCTATCCCTACTCATCCTACTGGTGAGTCCTACCCCACTCATCCTACTGGTGACTCCTACCCCCACTCATCCTACTGGTGAGTCCTACCCCACTCATCCTGCTGGTGACTCTTATCCCCACTCATCCTACTGGTGACTTCTACCCCTCATCCTACAGGTGACTCCTATCCCCAATCATCGTACTGGTGAGTCCTACCCCTCTCATCCTAGTGATGACTCCTATCCCCACTCATCCTACTGGTGACTTCTACCCCACTCATGCTACAGGCGACTCCTATCCCCACCAATCGTACTGGTGAGTCCTACCCCACTCATCGTACTGGTGACTCCTATCCCCACTCATCCTACTGGTGAGTCCTACCCCACTCATCCTACTGGTGACTCCTATCCCCACTCATCCTACTGGTGAGTCCTACCCCACTCATCCTACTGGTGACTCCTATCCCCACTCATCCTACTGGTGACTTCTACCCCACTCATCCTACAGGTGACTCCTATTTCCACTCATCGTACTGGTGAGTCCTACCCCTCTCATCCTACTGGTGACTCCTATCTCCACTCATCCTACTGGTGACTTCTACCCCACTCATCCTACAGGTGACTCATATCCCCACCAATCGTACTGGTGAGTCCTACCCCCACTCATCGTACTGGTGACTTCTATCCCCACTCATCGTACTGGTGAGTCCTACCCCACTCATCCTACTGGTGACTCTTATCCCCACTCATCCTACTGGTGAGTCCTACCCCACTCATCCTACTGGTGACTCCTATCCCCACTCATCCTACTGGTGACTTATACCCCACTCATCCTACAGGTGACTCCTATCCCCACTCATCGTACTGGTGAGTCCTACCCCTCTCATGCTACTGGTGACTTCTATCCCCACTCATCCTACTGGTGACTTCTACTCCACTCATCCTAAAGGTGACTCCTATCCCCACCAATCGTACTGGTGAGTCCTACGCCCACTCATCGTACTGGTGACTTCTATCCCCACTCATCGTACTGGTGAGTCCTACCCCACTCATCATATTGGTGACTCCTATCCCCACTCATCCTACTGGTGAGTCCTACCCCACTCATCCTACTGGTGACTCCTATCCCCACTCATCCTACTGGTGACTTCTACCCCACTAATCCTACAGGTGACTCCTATCCCCATTCATCGTACTGGTGAGTCCTACCCCTCTCATGCTACTGGTGACTCCTATCCCCACTCATCCTACTGGTGACTCCTATCCCCACTCATCTTACTGGTGAGTCCTACCCCTCATCCTACTGGTGACTTCTACCCCACTCCTACTACAGGTGACTCCTACTCCCACTCTTCCTACTGGTGACTCCTATCCCCAGTCTTCCTACTAGTGACTCCTATCCCCACTCATCGTTCTGGTGAGTCCTACCCCACTCATCCTACTGGTGATTCCTATCCCCACTCATCCTACTGGTGACTTTTACCCCACTCATCCTACAGGTGACTCATATCCCCACTCATCGTACTGGTGAGTCCTACCCCTCTCATGCTACTGGTGACTCCTGTCCCCACTCATCCTACTGGTGACTTCTACCCCACTCATCCTATAGGTGACTCCTATCCCCACCAATCGTACTGGTGAGTCCTACCCCACTCATCCTACTGGTGACTCATATCCCCACTCATCGTACTGGTGAGTCCTACCCCACTCATCCTACTGGTGACTCCTATTCCCACATCCTACTGGTGAGTCCTACCCCACTCATCCTACTGGTGACTCCTATCCCCACTCATCCTACAGGTGACTCCTATCCCCACTCATCCTACAGGTGACTCCTATCCCCACTCATCTACTGGTGATCATTAGAAAGCTACTCTTAGCTTCTGTTATTGTAACCACCAAACAGCAGGTTTTATCTCTTGTTCCTGTAATGATAACGTGAAATAAGATTTTAAGTTCCAGTTATTGAGATAAATGCCTGAAAACATCTCTTGGCTTGTACAAGAATGGTATATAATACCGAGAAGATGTTTATTATCAAAGTTAGAAAATCTAGGGTAGCAAAGTAAATCAAATTAAATATAAATATACTATACTGAAAATATTACTTAGGAGATTAACTCCTACACTTCTCTCATGTAAAATATTATTGTGCTGAAGGCACATATATCTTAATGGCTCTTATGTACTATCTGGTACAATGTTAGCAATTAACAATACTATTCATAAATACAAATATGAGTATGAGTGTGCTCTAGGTAACTCGTTAAGACTCGACTCGAACAGTGACCCACTGAACGTCTTCTCATAAGCTAGCTTCTCTAACAAACTGACAATCAGAACAGCTTGATTGAACAGTAAAATGACCAATTCGACAAACAGCAATATAGCAAGCAACAGCAACACAGCGTCAGGAACAAGGAGATAGAATATCGACACTAACTGGGGACCATCAGTAGATCCTCCAAAACAGTCACAAAACTCCCTTATTACTGAATCTAGGTTCAGCATAAAATCCCAGACTGTGACGGTGCACAGATGCCTTAGCGAATTAGGTCAAGAGCTGTAGCTAGAGACCTGAGTTATCTCAGAGTGTCAGTGTGACACAACCTCAGTAAAACGTCGAAATCACTAAGTCTAGGCTATTCTCTGTGAACAGAGTTACACAAAGTCCAGAGAAGTATGTGTCGTCTCACCACCGAACACATACTCTACCAAACAGAGTCTAAATGACGAGAAAACAAGCAGAGACAAGAGCGAGGTGTTGTCTCCTCGAGAGTCAGCAGGCAAGAGAGAGAGTGATAAAGGGTGAGGCAGTCTCCAACTCAGGTGGGACGCCACCGACTGACTGCCCAGCCATTAGAAGCCGGCAATATAACAAGCGAAGTGTCGTAAGCGGTAGTTTGCCAACTCCAAGGCAGCTACAACACACTTGAGCACAATATGTAATGTTACATCCTACCTAATAAAATAGCTAAGTCAAATAATAATATAAAGCATGATATTAATGATTTAGCTATTATCGATAATATCAGCATTATAAAATTATAAGAAAGGGAAATATACATCAAATTTATATATGTAAATTGTGGCCCATTCTATGGTCGCAATAAGACATGTGCAACATCTGGGTATCTTTATTGTAGACGTTTCGTCCCTTTCCACCTGACGTTAGTATATAAGCGCCAGCCTCCTTGCCTCTGCTCCAGAAACTCCACGACTTCGGTGCTGTTCACACCACTCCAAGGCCGAGGGACTGATTACCTCATCTTTTGTATATAGTTCTTCTGTCTTCAAATTATGTCCTAGAATTTGTATTGATATATCAACTAAATGGCGGAACGTCTACAATAAAGATACCCAGATGTTGCACATGTCTTAATTTCATCTCTTGGCTTCCGTTCTTGTGGTCCCGAGAATGCTGCTCTCTCCTCTGGCCACACATCCTATAAGATTCCTGTAACCCTGCCTTTAAAGTGTTGTACCTGTTGCGACTTTCAATAAGCACGTGTTCCTAGGAATAAAGCCTAAAGTACATTTCTCAGGGCCTATTCTTGTGGTCTCTGTGAGTCATTAGTAATCCTGCTACACACTGGAGGAAAGGGCGTCATACTTGCCCTACTCTCTTGAATTGGTATGTAACTCTTGCTGGAGTCGGTACACAAATATTCATGTCTACAAAGGTAATTTTTCATTTGTCATGATGAGACTAAGAGTGATGAGTTGGTGGCGCTGCTTCTTTGCCAGTGTGGAACATGCTGGGAATATTGATGCCTTGGGGGGCATGGGACCAGTACTCGAAAGAAATATCTTAATGGATTTTACAGTTTTGGCATGTAAATATTGCAATCAACATTTGTCTTATGCTAATAAAATTCAGTCCCTGTTAGGACTGAATATTCTTTATTATCCTAACAATTTGCGTTATTTAGCCTCCTAACCAAATCAGTTGACATAGGTCAGACATACTTGATTTTCTGTAAAGAATACATTTAATATCTTTTGCTGGTTCATTTTATTTACTAAAACAATTTCTGTTTTGTTTTGAATTTAACACCGGCCATCTCATGCTGAGTTAGAGTAAATCGAATAAAGAAGAAACATTGTCACCATCATTCATTCAGTCACTATTTTTCCAAAAGTGTGCTGACCTCACAGCTCTTACCTAGAGTCTACCTAGAGAGTGTTCCGGGGGTCAACGCTCCCGCGGTCCGGTCCTTGACCCTGTCTCCCGGTGAATCAGAGCCTGGTCAGCCAGGCTGTTACTGCTGGCCGCACGTAATCCAACGTACGAACCACAGCCCGGCTGATTGGGTACTGACTTTTGTTATCTGTTCAGCTCCCTTTGAAGGTAGCCAGGGACCTATTGGTAATTCCCAATATGCCTGGTAGGAGTCTGTTGAACAGTCTTGGGCACCGGACACTTATTGTGTTTTCTCTTAGTATCCTAATGGCGCGTCTCCTTTTCATTGGGAGTATATTACACCGTCTGCTTTCGTAGGGAGTGATTTATGTGTGCAGATTTAAGACCCGTTCCTCTAGGATTTTCCAGGTGTAGATTATGATGTATCTCTCTCGCCTGCACTCCAGTGGGTACTGGTCAAGTGACTCCAAGCGTTCCCAGTAATTAAGGTGGTTGACAGAACTTGTATGTGATAGTGATCCTTGAAGGTGAAATCCTCTGACATTAACACTCCCAGGTCCTTCACACTACTTTTCCGCTTTATTGTGTGATTAGAGTTTATAGTATATTCAGTTTTGCTATTATTTTCCCTAGTTTTTCGTGACGGAGTTGTTGAAATTTGTCCTCATTGAACATCGTATTGGTTTCCGTTGCCCACTGGAAAACTTGGTTTATACTTGCTTGGAGATTTACCGTGTCTTCAGTGGATGAAACTCTCATGCAGAATCTATTATCGTCTGCAAAGGATGACACACAGCAATGGTTTACATCTCTATCTATTTTTG
Organism: Cherax destructor; assembly: GCA_009830355.1. Lineage (NCBI taxonomy): Eukaryota > Metazoa > Arthropoda > Malacostraca > Decapoda > Parastacidae > Cherax > Cherax destructor. The sequence goes on along the minus strand of WNWK01000863.1, from coordinate 343,633 downwards.
AATGAGGATGAGGAGCAGAGATTTTCACTGTGGCAACCACCGACTTAACTCTGTTTACCATCTGCCCACTATACCGCTAATCCCTTTAGCGCGCATTTTGTGCGCTATTATACCATGATCGCACTTGTCAAAGGCTTTCGCAAAATCTGTGTGTATTACATTTGCATTCTGTTCGTCATGCAGTGCATCTAAGACCATTTCACAGTGGTCCAGTAGTTGCGAGAGATAGGATCGGCCTGCACTAAACTCATGCTGCCCTGGATTGTGAACAGGTTGGGAATCCAAGTAATTTGCGATCACGCATCTTTGAACTCTTTCAAAGACTTTTATGATGTGTGACGTAAGAGTTATTGGTTTATAGTTCCTAGCTATTGTTTTTTTCTGCCACCTTCATGGAGTGGAGTTATATCCGTTGTTTTTAGCAGCTGTGGGATTTCATCCGTGTCTATGCTCCATCTCCATAGCATACTTAAGGCACATGGAAGGGGCTTCTTGCATTTCTTATTGAACACGAAGTTCCACAAGTCTGGACCTGGAGTTGAGTGCATAGGCATGTTGTCAATGGCTTTCTCATAGTCCAAAGGGTTATGTCAGAAATTTGGCATATATTGACAGGGTTTTGAGGCTCATTCATGAAAAAAAATAATTTGGATTGTCGATCTTTAGACTGATGAATGGCTCGATAAACGCAAGGGCCCGTTACTAATTGCGGTTTTTGTCTTGTTTTTGGCAAATGAAAAGAAATATTTTGAATTTCTTTTTTGTTTCACTAATTGCTTTTAGTTCCTCCTGTCTCTCCTGGATCCTGTATGAATCATTTAACTTAAGCTCAATATTTTCCACTTCCCTGGTCAGTGCTTCCTTCCGTATTTTAGATAATCTGGCCCCCTTGAGGAGCTCAGTGATTCTTCGCCTTCTCCTGTAGAGGGAGCATCTCTCTCTCTCTCTAGTTTACTTCTCTTCTGTTTTTTCAGGAGAATATGCCTTGAGCATGCTTCAGCTGGCAGAAAGTTGATTCTTTCAAGTCACTCTTTTGGATCTATGTTTCATTTAGAACATGGTTTAACTGATCCCAGTAGATGTTCGTTTTGTTGAAGCTGAATTTGGTGAAGGCATCCAGCCTCCAGCCTCTTTCTCGCTGCAACAATTAAAACCTATGCATGAGGCTTGTATGACAGTGTCGGTGACACTATACTCTGGAACACTCCCCTTTTTGTTTCCATGGATAAGGTTCTGTGTCCTCACAAATAATTCAGTGTACCACCCACCTTCCCGACCCTCTCCTTCCTCGTCAGTTCTATTTCATCTCATTATTCATAGACCCATCTGCCGACATGGTCACTCTTAAATATCAAAACACATCTACTTCCTCCATCCTTCATCCATCCAATCTGATATCCAATCTTTCACCTCCTAGATTTTTTTGCTACTCTCATTACCCTGTGTTTTCCTATGATTCTTTAATTTATTTGTATTTTACGTTCACTCCCATATTATTCCACTAAGCTTTGCAACCTCTCTCTAAAATCTCCCAAGAGAAACCGTGTCATCAGCAAAAAATACAAAACAAACTGTGACAACTCCCACTTTGAGTAAGATTAGTTCTTTTTTAATGCCACACCTCTCGCCAACACCATAGCATTCACTTCTTTTATAACACCATCTATAAATATATTAAACAACCATAGTAGCGTTACACATCCCTGTCTAAGACCTACGTTTACTGCAAAAGGATTCTCGTAGGCGGGATTCCCCAGTGGAAGTAGGTCATACCCAAAGAGATGGGTTAGTTGTAGTAGTAGTTGTCGTTGCCGTGAAGGTTATGTACAAGTCCTCAGAATCAAGATTCCATGATGTTGCAGTGTCTGACAAGTTGTACAAGAATCGGGAATCCCGCCTACCAGTGACTATGCCCTCGTCTGCTACCCGTCCCTTTCCACCTGACGTTAGTATATAAGCGCCAGCATCCTTGCCTCTACTCCAGAAACTCCACGACTTCGGTGCTGTTCACACAACTCCAAGGCCGAGGGACTGATTACCTCATCTTTTGTATATAGTTCTTCTGTCTTCAAATTATGTCCTAGAATCTGTATTGATAAAGCCACTGGAGGGCGAAACGTCTACAATAAAGATACCCAGATGTTGCACATGTGTCTTTATTTCATCTTGTCTGTATTGTATACCATTCTTTCAATAATAACTTTACCAGACTCTTCTCCCGGTATACTCAACAGGAATAAATAAAGGGGATGTATATAGCGTGTTAAAAATATCCAGCCAAGACAGGACTCGCAGCAATGGTTTCAAGTTGGAAAAGTTCAGATTCAGGAAGGATATAGGAAAGCACTGGTTTGGTAATAGAGTTGTGGATGAGTGGAACAAACTCCCGAGTACCGTCATAGATGCTAAGGCGTTGTGTAGTTTTAAAAATAGGTTAGATAAATACATGAGTAGGTGTGTGTGGGTGTGAGATGGGCCTGACTAGCTTGTTCTAGTAGGTCTGATGCTGTGCTCCTTCCTTAACCTGACCAGGTTGCGTCAGTGGCATAAGCCGGTAGGCGACTTGGTCCTGCCTCGCATGGGCCAGTAGGCCTGCTGCAGTGTTCCTTCTTTATGTTCTTATGCTCGTTGCCAATCCCTAGGTACCTTTTCCCCATTCCACGCATATTTTGAACAAATGCACCGGCCACTCCAAAACTATATCTCCTTATCACTTCACACAGCAAGAAATGGGTATTTATAGGACCTAATCTGAAAAAAATAGGTCGTCAGGTCACATGTTGGTAGCCAGCCGAATGAGTGAGATTAGTGATGAGGAATTAGACTCACAAAGGAAAACAATAACGACCATTTAAGGTATTCTGATTAGGTGATCGCAATATTGGGTATTGGGAGAATGAGTCAGTAGTAGTAATGTTGCTAAAATTACCCACAATATCTTGGGATAAAGGACACATGTTCAACTAATGTGATATTCACTTGCGGCAACGTTTCGCTCTCCAGGAAGCTTTGTCAAGCTGGAGAGCAAAACGTTGCCACAGTAAATTGTCTCATTAGTTGTGCATGTCCTTTTGTCTAACAATTAGACAATACCAGTGATGCTCTAGTCTCTTACAGACATAAATTTATACTTAAGAAAAAGTTCAATACCTGAGGATTTTCATTTTAGGAGAGCCTCTCGGCGGCTATAGGAAATTAATGAGGACGGAAGGAGTCCTTGAGGTGCTAAGGGGAATTTATGGGGAGGCTGAAAGCCCCGCCAAGTCCCACCTCCCACCTCTCCACGGAACCGCCACTGCCTGGTCGGTCCTTCCCATGAGTAGAGTTTGACCTTGTCCACCCTGTCCATATCCAGGAGTGTTATAAGTTGTAGTCACATCAATTCCTGTCTTTCCTAGGAGCTCTTACCCTTCAACCCCGAGTGCTGAAAGTTAAACTAGATTTCATGTCAAGGTACAGTGTTAAAGGATCTCGGTAGCAGTAGTATCTTCTGTCATGATACGTAGTAACGTCACTCTCGGAATGACAGTGGAACTATTCTCTCAACAATAGTAACATTGTTCTCATAACATTAGTAACGCTGATTTCATAGTAACACTGCTCTCATAACAATAGTCACTCTATTCTCATAGCAAGAGTAACACTTTTTTCAGTAATAGTAACAGTTTTCATAAAATACTCACATTGATCTCATAATAACAGTAACACTGTTTTTATTAAAATAGTCACACTGATCTCATAAAAATAGTAACACTGTTCTCATAACAATAGTCATACTAATCTCATAATAATAGTAACACTGTTCTCATAACAATAGTCACACTGATTTCATAATAATAGTAACACTGTTCTCATAACAATAGAACATAAGAACATAAGAAAGGAGGAACACTGCAGCAGGCCTGTTGGCCCATACTAGGCAGGTCCTTCACAATCCATCCCACTAACAGAATAATTGCCCAACCCAATTTTCAATTCTATCCAAGAAATATGCTTTAATGATTCTATTAACTCAAGTGCGAGTCCCACTCAAATCCAACCCCTCTCACTCATGTATTTATCCAACCTAAATTTGAAACTGCCCAAGGTCCTAGCTTCAATAACCCTACTAGGCAGACTGTTACACTCATCAACTACCCTATTTCCAAACCAATATTTTCCTATATCTTTTCTAAATCTAAACTTATCCAATTTGAATCCATTATTGCGGGTTCCCTCTTGGAGAGATATCCTCAAGACTTTATTTATATCCCCCTGCCGTGGATTGAAGCTTTTCCTGTCTGTTACTGGTAATGTCCTTGATGGTGGTGGATGTGGAGGTGGATACTCGGAATGAGGTCTTAGAAAAAATGTTGGAAACTTGTTTGGAAATGGTGTTGGTGGGAAGGACTATGTATCTCTTCTCAACAGTGTCTTCTCTGGGTGTGTTGAAGATGTTTAATGCCCGTCGTCTGCAGTCTCTAATGAAGTGACGAGGATAGTGAAGTTTGGAAAAAAACTTGTTCAATGAGGGAGCATTCTTCTTCAAGGAACTCACTGCTGCAGATTCTGAGTGCGCGAAGGAAAAAGCCTATAATTACAAAAAGGTTTAATTTTGGTGTCGTGGTGAGAGTAGAAGTGGAGAAGATCGTGTTGATTGGTAGGTTTTCGATAGACTTCAAAACGAAGTTCATGGTCAGCTTCGCAGAGAAGAACATCAAGGAAAGGAAGAGTGTTGTCGACTTCTTCTTCTAGTGCAAACTGGATTGATGGCTCAACCTGGTTGAGTTCGTGTTGGAGAGCTTGAACGTTGAAGCGTCTGGGAGTTATGATGAGAATGTCGTCAACATAGTCATAGTGATCTCATAATAATAGTAACACTGTTCTCATAACAATAGTCATACTGATCTCATAATAATAGTAACACTGTTCTCATAACAATAGTCACACTGATCTCATAATAATAGTAACACTGTTCTCATAACAATAGTCACACTGATCTCATAATAATAGTAACATTGCTTTCATAATAAGCAACATTCCTCTCATAATATCAAAAGCGCTACACTCATAAAAACAGTGACATTGTTCTCACAATCATTTCATCCTCAATGACAAACAGAAATTACCTAAAAATTCCCATCATGTCTCTAGAGAATGAGGAAATTAATGAAATCGGGCAAGACCGAAAAGATAATCAATTTTGACCAGACGATTTAAAATATCAAGCAAAAAGAAATGTTTGAGTGAAGAAAAAAATCATGAACTTGTAATCTATAACCCTCCCATCCCATCCTTCAAGAGAAGTATATTGATACCGGTGAAGGGCTCTTGATCTAAAGAATTGGTTTTGTGCTCTCCTTTCTTGGATAGAACCTGAATTATTCCCATGAGAAGAAAAGAACCCAAACTACATTAATTAAGCCGGAGATATATTATGAAATAATCACAAAATTTATGCCTTTCCCAATTAATTCGCACACTACTGTAGTTTTTACCCAGATGCTCTTTCATCCGTACGGGTGTTAGCGCTCTCCCAGTGAGGACAGCAACACGTTTTAGCAAGTCCCTAAAAAGATTCTAGGGAAACTCAGTATAGGCTGTTCCGGTATTTAAGGGAATCAATAAATAGTTCAAAACTTACTAAAAAATCAGTAATAGGAAATTGAAGACCTACATCAAATTCTGGATGTAAATATATCACACAGATAAGGTAACTCTGAGGGCAGATATACGCTGCATGAACCGTTCCCTCACGGACGTTTCGAATGGAACGGAACCTTTGAAGCTTTCGCAGCTACTGAACCCATAGTGGAATGCTTGAAGGTAATCTCAATACCCTACTGAAGTCTCCCCGCTCAGGCTGACATATTGCATCAAATGATATAAGATACCCATTATAACAGGGGAACACAGCTAGCTTCCTTTCCTACTGTATAACCACTATATACAATAGCAGTTTCCAGCTGATGTATATAACATTATTATGAATAAATTGATTTGCTGTTCAGTAGCTTTACCACACTGAGTGCAGTCTTGGCACATCGGATGTTTACGCCACAAGCTAAGAAACTGAATCCCGGCATAGAGTTGGTGAGACGTGAGCTGAGGGAAGGAATATTGGAGTCTACTGGTAATTCTCAATATCTAATTGTTATATTTCCTGTATGTGTCATTCAGGACGAGGAATGGTGAATACTCTCTCCGTCGTTAGCTTGGAGTGAGACGGATGCAATGCCTACATGTACTTACAAACTGAGTCTTCCTTGAAACATGGACCAGATGTTCAAACGCTTTTTGGTATTTTTCATCAATAGAAGGTAGGTTATGGAGAGTGTCGGTATACATATATTATTCATTCTTTCAATAGAATTGCAGTGGAATATCACGATCGAGTGATACATGTCAACTATATCACCTCTATACGATTTATTGATGTGTCTCGCTGTTAAACGTGAATGCATGTTAAGAATGTTCCGCTTGAGGCAGCATTACTGGAGACAATTGAGGCGTTTGGTATTATCCATGCGGACCAGTGATGCTCTTGAGAAGTGCTGATCATCCATACTCCCTTCAAATGACGCTGCGGCATGCGATCCAATCGTATACGTACGACTGTCAGAATTTTGGGCTCAGGTAATCGTTTCCTTTGCTACGAAAACGCAGTGCAGGATTGTGATGGTCTGCGATAGACAATTCGGTATCTACAGAGGCATGTCTGTCAGAGCAGCTATTATCAAATGTTGGATCATTCGCATGAGGTCGACGGAGATTGTTGAATTGTTTTCCAGATCAAAGAATGGAATGATGAGCCATGATGATGCTTCCACATCTGCAAAGGTACTTAGTAAGGGAGTGTGACCCAAAACGAAGTAAAAACTAAGAGGAAGGTAGGCTAAAATGCCGACACTAATGCCTAAACGCCGACCCAACAAGTCTAGGTAAGAACTGCTAAAAACACTGCGGTGAAACCGACGCTCATGTAAGATCTGGATCAAGAAAAAAGTCATGCAAGAAAAATCCCCGAGAGCCACAAGAAATATCCGGTTGATGAGTGATAAGATATTAAGGCTCACTGTCAATGGACTGTGTAGCGGTGAGAAGGGTTAAGGGATTAGCGCCTGCTCAACACGGCACATTATGTGAGTAGCTTCAGTACACGTGCGTAATTTCAAAGACGATAGTGACTTTGTAATTGACTGATACGTAGTTTACTTAAAATATGAAGTGGCGATTATCGGTATTCTACAGTCGCAGGAGTACACATTTTCACCTTTGTTGAGAGCATGAGAGATGATGGGCTGACTTATATTAGTGTAAGAGAGTAGATATTTCTGTCAAGGCTTGACAAATTATATTCTAAACACTGTATAAGTCTTATCGGTATATATCATGTTACAAGTTGCATACTTGGGTCTGTCAGCGGTCATTGCTAATATACAGTGGTTACGTGTTAGACGTGAATTAATTACATTGGAAATTCATCGTTGGTTTACCTAGAAATGAAGAGGAAATAAAGCACTTGGCGGATGGTGATATTACTTTGTAGTTGAACATGTTATTGTGGAGCTTTATCAAGCTGTTACCAATAAAAATTATAGAAATTATTACAGTAGTTGAACAAGCTCAGTTGGCAATGAGGACATTGAGGAAGGTGAAACAAATATAAATGAAACATGACAAATTGAATTTCAGAATAGGCTAAGTTTCGTGGCGATAGTCGTACAGTTACTAGGTAAACCAATAACAACAAAGTGTGGGAAAAAAAGAAACAAGTTTGCAACACACAGGAAGCTTTGTTAGATATTTCGTCCCCAGTAGAACCCAAGATGTGAGGGGAGGGGGGCGAAATGAATAAATCCATCTCTTTTTTTTGTGTTTTATAGTCATCAAGTGCGCTTTCTTTCAACATTACACACACGCACACAGTTTGGTAAATGATTCAATACCACTTGTTTCGTGGTTTCATTACGATATATATATATATATATATATATATATATATATATATATATATATATATATATATATATATCGTAATGTGTTAGTGTTATTTTGAACACTATGTGGGAAATTCAAGGAAAACAGTGGTAGAGAGACTCGATCCTCTGCGTTTCTTGTTGGATATTAGAATACATTAGAATGGGTGTCAGAGGTGAGTGGGTGTCGGAGGTGAGTGGGTGTCGGAGGTGAGTGGGTGTCGGAGGTGAGTGGGTGTCGGAGGTGAGTGGGTGTCGGAGGTGAGTGGGTGTCGGAGGTGAGTGAGTGTCGGAGGTGAGTGGGTGTCGGAGGTGAGTGGCTGTTAGAGGTGTGTAGGTGTCAGAGGTGAGTGGGTGTCAGAGGTAAGTGGATGTCATAGGTGAGTGGGTGTCAGTGTGAATGGGTGTCAGAGGTGATTGGGTGTCAGGTGAGTGGGTGACAGAGGTGAGTGGGTGTCAGAGGTAAGTGGGTCTCAGAGGTGAGTGAGTGTCAGAGGTAAGTGGGTGTCAGGGGTGAGTGGGTGTCAGAGGTGAGCGGGTGTCAGAGTGGGCGGCAGAGTGAGTGGGTGTCAGAGTGTGTGGGTGTCGGAGGTGAGTGGGTATCGGAGGTGAGTGGGTGTCGGAGGTGAGTGGGTGTCGGAGGCGAGTGGGTGTCGGAGGTGAGTTGGTATCAGGGGTGAGCGGGTGTCAGAGGTGAGGTGAGTTTGTGTCAGGAGTGAGTGGGTGTCGGAGGCGAGTGGGTGTCGGAGGTGAGTTGGTATCAGGGGTGAGTGGGTGTCGGAGGTGAGTTGGTGTCGGAGGTGAGTGGGTGTCAGAGGAAGCAGCGGCCTCCCAGCTCGGCAGCTTTGAATCTTTTTCACATAATGTTAATTTATGACCATCGTCATTATCGCCGTCCTAGTTATCAGCTTGGTGATTCATATGTCTGATCGAATATATATGATAATGATCTCTAGTTTACGACTGGAGAGGCATCCGTGAGAGAGAGAGAGAGAGAGAGAGAGAGAGAGAGAGAGAGAGAGAGAGAGAGAGAGAGAGAGAGAGAGAGAGAGAGAGAGATGATGATGGAGATGGAGATGTAACAGCTCTTAGCTTGTGAATAAAGTTAGGAATCCTTATCCTAACGTTGTAAAAGCCTGTTTAAAGAAAATGGAGCTAATGAGGCAGCTAACACTGTAGCTACCCTTTAATGTCAAGACAATTTTAATTAGGATAGCGTAGCAAAAGGCTCTCTCCCCGTTCTCTACTCGCACGTCAACTTGCCTACCACAAAAAGAAGGACCCAATAATTTTGTGAAATGTAGAAAAATGATCATGGATATTTGATTAGGAAAGGTGAAGGGAGAATTTTGTTACTGCTACTAGGCCTACCATAAACAACACCGTTACCCCCATCATATCTTCCTGAAGTAGTTCCTGAATCAGTGTCAGGAATTCGTTGACCACCGTTAACCTGTGCAGAGAGAGAGAGAGAGAGAATGAGAGAGAGAACGAATACTTTCAACTAGCCTTCGGGACCTGGACATACATCACGGCTATTCGTTAAACACATCATTATTACAACAATTTGCGATTAAGGACGGAACAACGTGTCGGACTGATGGAGACAAAGTGTGAATTTAAATAATGAAAAATGTTTTGTAATCATAGCTGAAGCCTAGCAACTTATTTGACTAATATCGCACTGAAAATTATTATATACTGAAATTCTTGGAGAAGCTTTTTTTTTTTGGGAGACGTGAATATAATATTAGGAAATTCATTTATTATCTCGAAAATATTCATGTTAATATACGGAATAAGCATAAAATTGTTAATGATGCTTTGTAGGTGCCAGTTTAAATTTAATGCTGGTCAGGCCATCATGTGAAGATTTTGATGCGAAGCCTGACAAGAGCTTCTTGGAGATCTGGGCGAAGCTCTCGGCTCTTCAGCGAACAAATTCGCAAATTAAAGTAAATATCAGCTCGTGGTACCATTACTCAGCGGCGAGAATATACTTCATAATACTTAACAAGTACGTAGGTGCCCACACTGGCTGCTTAATTCACCAATGTTGTATATCATGTTAGTGAGAGGAACTCAGCTGCCTGCAACACTCACTCAGTGTGTTCTATATAATGTTAGTTAACATCAGTTGTCTGCAAAGCCCATTGTTTTAGACATAACACCTGATAACATTTAGTGTACTGGACTTAATTTTAGAGCAACACTTCTCTACGATACTTAATAATACTCAATGCTGAATTCCTTAGTGTTATTCTTGTAGGATTGTATGGTCCTGTGGGTTAGAGCGTCGTGGAATTCTCGCCCACCATGAGGCGGGCTAAAACAACACGGTTCGATCCCCCGGCTGGTCGCAGTGTTGTTATTGATTACATACCACTCGTTCGTGGTAGTAAGAGAGAAAAAGTTAGCATATGAGAGGTTTTTACAAAGTATAAGTGATGCAAGGAGGGAAGAGTATATGGAGAGAAAAAGAGAGGTTAAGAGAGTGGTGAAGCAAAGTAAAAAGAGAGCAAATGAGAGAGTGGGTGAGATGTTATCAACAAATTTTGTTGAAAATAAGAAAAAGTTTTGGAGTGAGTTTAATAAGTTGAGAAAGCCTAGGGAACAAATGAATTTGATAGTTAAAAATAGGAGAGGAGAGTTATTAAATGGAGAGTTAGAGGCATCGGGAAGATGGAAAGAATATTTTGAGGAATTGTTAAATGTTGATGGAGACAGGGAAGCTGTGATTTCGTGTATAAGCAAGGAGGAATAACATGTTATAGGAGTGAGGAAGAACCAGTTGTGAGTGTGGGGGAAGTGCGTGGGGCAGTGAGTAGAATGAAAGGGGGTAAAGCAACTGGGATTAATGGGATAAAGATAGAAATGTTAAAAGCAGGTGGGGATATAGTTTTGGAGTGGTTAGTGTTTTTATTTAATAAATGTATGGAAGAGGGTAAGGTACCTAGGGATTGGCAGAGAGCATGCATAGTTCCTTTGTATAAAGGCAAAGGGGACAAAAGAGAGTGTAAAAATTATAGGGGAATAAGTCTGTTGAGTATACCTGGTAAAGTGTATGGTAGAGTTGTTATTGAAAGAATTATGAGTGAGACAGAGAGTAGAATAGCAGATGAACAAGGAGGCTTTAGGAAAGGTAGGGGGTGTGTATACCAAGTGTTTGCAGTGAAACATATATATGAACAGTATTTAGATGAGGGTAAACAGGTTTTTGTGGCATTTATGGATTTGGAAAAGGCATGTGATAGGGTGGATAGGGGGCAATGTGGCAGATGTTGCAAATGTATGGACTAGGAGGTAGGTTACTGAAAGCGGTGAAGTTTTTACGAGGATAGTGAGGCTCAGGTTAGAGTACTTAGGCGAGAGGGAGATTATTTCCCAGTAAAAGTAGGCCTTAGACAGGGATGTGTGATGTGAAATAAATGGTATAAAATACCGACACAATGGAAAAATAAACACATACGCAGTATTATGTGATCCTTTATTTACAACGTTTCGCCCACGCAGTGGGCTTTATCGAGTCACAGACAGATCTACCTGGAAAAAAGAGGAACATGAGTATTAATAGGATTTAGTCAGGTGAAGACAACACTCAATACCGAAGAATCCTGGAGTCATCACTTATCTGTATATCCAACAACTTCAAACAGAACAACCGCTTCTACAACATAGCTGAACCTATTGCCAAGAAACTTCTTCATCGCTATCCCACATAGAACTTCTTCATCGCTATCCCACATAGAACTTTAAGTTACCCGAGGTTTTAAGCTATCACACTATGTACTTTTAAGACTGTCACATGCAGCTTTCTCCACCTGACCCAGCATTCTCCACCTGACTAAATCCTATTAATACTCATGTTCCTCTTTTTTCCAGGTAGATCTGTCTGTGACTCGATAAAGCCCACTGCGTGTGCGAAACGTTGTCAATATAGGATCACATTATACTGCTTATGTGTTTATTTTTCCGATGTGTGATGTCACCATGGTTGTTCAATATATTTATAGATAGAGTTGTAAGAGAAGTGAATGCTCGGGTGTTGACAAGAGGTGTGAGGTTAAAAGATAAAGAATCTAACACAAAGTGGGAGTTGTCACAGTTGCTCTTTGATGATGACACTGTGCTTTTGGGAGATTCTGAAGAGAAGTTGCAGAGGTTGGTGGATGAGTTTGGTAGGGTATGTAAAAGAAGGAAATTAAAAGTGAATGTAGGAAAGAGTAAGGTGATGAGGATAGCAAAAAAAAAAAAAATAGGTAGCGGAAGATTGGATATCAGATTGAAGGGAGAGAGTATGGAGGTGGTGAATGTGTTCAGATATTTGGGAGTGGAAGTGTCAGCAGATGGGTCTATGAAGGATGAGGTGAATCATAGAACTGAAGATGGGAAAAAGGTGAGTGGTGCACTGAGGAGTCTGTAGAGACAAATAATTTTATTCATGAAAGCAAAGAGGGGAATGTATGAGAGTATAGTTATATCAACGCTCTTGTATGGGTGTGAGGTATAGGTTGTGAATGCTGCAACAAGGAGAAGGCTGGAGGTAGTGGAGATGTCATGTCTGAGGGCAATGTGTGGTGTGAATATAATGCAGAGAATCCGTAGTTTGGAGATTAGGAGGAGGTGCGGGATTACCAAAACTATTATCCAGAGAGCTGAGGAGGGGTTATTGAGATGGTTTGGACATGTAGAGAGGAAGGAATGAAATAGAATGACTGAGAATGTATAAATCTGTAGTGGAGGGAAGGCGGGGTAGGGATAGGCCTAGGAAAGGTTAGAGGGAGGGGGTAAAGGTGGTTTTGTGTGCGAGGGGCTTGGACTTCCAGCAAACGTGCGTGTACGTGTTAGAAGTGAATGGAGACAAATGGTTTTTAGGACTTTACGTGCTGTTGGAGTGTAAGCAAGGCAATATTTATGAAGGGATTCAGGGAAACCGGCACGCTGGACTTGATTCCTGGAGATGGGAAGTACAGTGCCGTAAGATTTGCCAGGAAACAGGACAAGTGTTTCCTGACGTAGGTCTTAGTAGTCATATGATGACCCACAGCTGGAGCTTTTGGTCCTTTGACCGAGGCCTTCCGCTGGCTTACCGGTCTACCCCTTTAAAATTATGGTCATAGTTATAACCAGTATTGAGATCCCTGGGACTCATCTTTGCCTTTAAATTATTGTGCCCTCGTGTACCTGTTTCCCGCCTTTCATACAGTTTATCACTGTTCATTCTATCTTTTTAATGAGCATTTTGATTTCAACATGTCTTCCCCGATTCTTCTGTCCTCTTATGCTGTCAAGTAACGTTCCTTTTTTTCTAGTTTGTTCCGTTAGTTCTGGAACTAGCTTCGCCGCAAACATTTGCACTTTCTTCAGTTAGCATCTTTTATTACATGGAGGTTCCATCCTGGTGCTTCGTACTCAATGATGGGACTAACATGGACCTGAGTAAAGAACCATCAATGTCTCTTTCCTGAGATCCCTGGAAGTTACTTTTAGATTTGCCAAACGAGAATTAGCTTCAGTTGTTATTCAGTTGTCGAGCGTCTCTGGTGATATGCTCGGCACTATGGTCACCCTTAGGTCTTCCTCCTGTGTACTCACCTAACTGTGGTTGCAGGGGTCGCGTCACAGCTCCTGGTGTGTGTTATTATTAATGCATGAAGGGTATACATCAAAAGATTAGTTTAGCTTGAAAGTGAAGAATTTAAGTTTCCTAAGACTTGAAATAGAGCTGCTGTATTTCTTCAATCTTGAGATTAGCATTTCATTAATCATTATGAAACTCTTTGAGGGAGGTGTCACACACCTCCTCGGGGGGTAATCAAGTTTGATCCAAGAAGAAAGGAGGGCAGCTACATTTCATGGAGGGTTGGAGGGGTGGGTGATTGTGGGGGATGAACGCATGGTGGGTAAGTGTGTATGAGAGGATAAATATATTGGTGTGTCGATAAGTGTGAGGGACTGGGGATGGTGTATGAATGAGTGATGTGGAGGAGTGGGTGGATGATTTAATACCTAGGGGAGGGGATATGGCTTGGGGTAACATGCAGAGGAACCTGGATGGCAGAATGGACCTCCCATCTGGTGGTGGTATTATTATAAGGAGACTTGATAGTTACAAGCAAGGCTGACCGAGCGATCGTCTACCTGACGGTGTTGCTGGTATTTTACCTTGATGGATTACCGGTAAAACTGGCATTTATTAAGGCGTTTTTCCCCCACGGATTGGTAGATAAGTGACCAGTAACATGGCTCGGAGAGTAAGTGGGTGGCTTGGTGAATGGGTGGCTTGGACACCGGATGGCTTGAAGCTTCCGTGTGGTCCAGCAGTATCTTCCGTATAGTAATACATCGTCGTAACCGCCTCCGTCCTTCCACGAGGGTGCCAACTAAGCAATAATATATAAATAGTGGCCGAAAACACTGATGCCGCGCATTATCAAACTGAAAGACTGTTGTGAAGTAAGAATTCTAATCACATAGAATCACAACATTTCCACTGTGCTGTACAACAGGGGTTTAGACCAGGTTGCTTCCGCCTCTCGCAACTACTGTACTAGGCTGCGGCATGGTTTCGGACGCATCAGAAAGCAAGCAAAATGTTCACATATTATCCTAGTGTTTACGAAAGTGTTTAACGAGTGATCAATGATCATTGTGTAATCACACACAAAACTATTAAGAAAAGGAATAAGTGAAAATGGTCAAAAATTTATGTTAAATTTTATACATTTTTGGCGACGAGGTCTCTACAGTGAAGTTTGTTTCTCGACACATAGTTCTCTCCCTAATTTTGTCTTTTATTATCATATCTGACATTAACACAGATACTAATCGTGGACAACAGAAAATAAATTAATGATATTTCACTATGACAAACTCGAAGAAATAATAACAGGAGAAAGGTATTCAAGACAGGACAAGAGAGATTAGTTAAGACCCCTTTGTGGGGTGAGCGGGAAAGACGGGGCAGGCGAAGAATAGCTTGGGAGAGGAGTGTCCACAGTCTTAGAGTGCCAGGGCTTAACCCAGCAGCTAGGCGTTCGTGGGGCAGATTTGAGAAACCAGAACTATAAAAAATTCCTCGACCGAGAAACTTAGGGTCACAAAATGCGGAGGGCATGGAGAAAGAGAAATAAGAACACTTTTCTTGACCGAGGGAGCGTAGTAAGAAAAGTAGTGAATGTACATGCCACTGTGCATACATAGGCTTACTTGCTCGGTCAAAAAAGTGTTCTTGTTTCTCTTTCTCCATGCCCTCCGCATTTGTGACCCTCAGTACCTCGACTAGGAAATTTCCACTCTTCACAATTCGTTCTCTCGTCTTGGCTACCCTTCCTATTTCATAAACTCTGCCTTCTCACGTGCTAAACGGACTTTCTTCTCTCCCAAACTCTCTACTTCTGTGAAATTTCCTGTTTTCTGCCTTCCCTATATTTCTAGTCTTTCTAATCTCAACAGCTCTCTCCGTTCCTTAGGCATCAAACTTACTTTTCGCCACACTAACACCCTTCGCAATAATCTAGTTCGTTCCTTTCCTACTGCTACCAGTATCTACTCTATTTCCTGCTCCTCTTGTTCTCTTCAATACTTTGGAGAAACTGGCCGCCATCTAACAGACTTAAAAAAACACGAAAAAAGTGTTAGGCTTGCCGACACCAATAAAGATCTTTTCTGTCATGTTAGAGATCACGGTCATCCTATTGATTGGTCCTCTGCTAAAACTTTATACCTTGCTTCTAGCCTTCACACACGCCGTCTTGTTGATGCAGCCCTTATACGCAACTTTTCTAAAATGAATCTTTGTCTCTGTAGATGCCTTCCTTTCTCATTACATTGTCAAATGCTCCAAACTTCAGAACACTTGTGACGATCTGATCCTCTCTTCTCCTCCTCTCCTTACCTCTTCTCCTTTCCCATTTTTTTCTTATTTCTTTCTTTTTTTCCTTCTGCTTAAGTGTGTTCTGTCCTTCGTTTTTCCCTGTGTTTTTGGTTTTACCTGTTATAGGCCCTTAGCTCTCCTGCAGTGCACTAATATCTTGTCCTTATACTTCCCCACTTCTATTTCTACTACTACTACTGCTACTATTGCCTCCCTTCATTCCCCTTTCTATCTCTTGTGCCACTAAAACTACTGCTACTTTCTACTACCACTACCACTTATTTTTTCCTCTCTTTGTCCCGTCATTGTCCCTCTCGCTTATATATACTGGCTCCCTCACCCCCTTGTGTTAGTGTGACTTGTAAATGATCCAAGTCGAACCAAAACGTCGCCATGAGTTTCTCCTATATGCGGCTATTTGTGTATTGTTCTAGCCACGATATTGTGCAATTTTGTTCCTCTAGACTGTGTAAATCCCACCATAAAAACCGGTGCAATAAGTACACTAAGAGATAACTCAATATGCAACATATCCCCTTCAAACACAATAGGAATTACCATAAGACCTGCAACTATCTTCTCGACGATTAAGTGGACGATTAGTGTGGGAAAAAAGACACCAATATACATAAGTGTCTTTTCCCACAACCTTGGTATCACCAGACTGGTTGATTAACCTACCACTAATTGGGAGACCTAATTTGGGATGAAGCTGAGGGAAAGGGACGACTATCTTTAGAAGTGTCTACAGGCAACCATCACCGAGTTCTTTGCTGACGTCATTTGCTGCTTTTGGCGTCGGTTCTGCTGTTGTTGCTGCTGCTGCTCTGCCATCATCCATGCCGCTGTTCCATGCCTAACAGCTGTCTATCTCGCTGCAGAAAACGATCCATGATTAATGTCCCTTGATCGAGAATTCAATAGAATGCGACCCCTAAAAGAATAAGTAATGACCATAATGTGGGTAGTTAGCGTGTGATGTATTGCGAAACGTTGTTCATAGCTCAGCGTAATTAACGTCGTGGGGTGATGTAATGTGGTGCGATATGTATATTACGCCGCTCGGCGGTGACCACCGCGATACACTGCAGCTTCTGCGATTATACGCCGTGCTGGCGTAACCTATCATCACACAGTGATATGTACCCCAATGTACTCTGCTGTACTCTATACTGTACATACTTTGCATTAGCACTAGACTCAATAAATTGTAGGGTAAAAGGCCAGCTACGAGAATAGAGGTCGTGATTCGATGTTAAGGAACAATGGATCGATCCTAAAACTTCTTATGATGAGTGACGTTCTGATTTAGTTCATCATATAAATTTACTAATGCTATTACTACTACTACTGTTACTACTACTGGTACTACTATAGCAACAACAACTGCTACCACTACAACTGCTGTTACTGCTGCTGCTGCTCCTGCTGTTAAAAATGAATACAAAAGCACACTGCCGTGAGTAATTAAAAAGTGACTCTCATGGACGGAAGGAAACAGAGAGAGAGAAACAAAGCAGAGAATGAGGTAGGAGAGGGAAAGACTTTGAGAACGGAGGTAGGAAAGAGAGAGAAGCGGTAAGAATATTAACAGATATAAACAGACAGAAAGAGGAAACAAAGCATCCAATGTACTACTATTATTACCCACAAAAAGGAGACGCCAAACCCATAAGGATCAAAAAGCCACTTGGCACCTAAGGACTGTAAGGTACTATTATGCAGGGCATTGTTGAGAATTTGTATATAAAAATAACGCTCCATTAATTGTCAGTGAACTGAGACTGAACACGAAACGGACGTGTATTAGACCTGGTCAGAGTAGCTAGGAGAGGAGATGAGAAGAGAGGTGTGTCACAGTGTCAGTACCGGGAGAGCCGTGATTGGAGATGGTTGGTGATTGAAGTTTGGGGTTTGTTTAAGTATGGGGGTGGTATTTTGGGTAATTTTTAGGCCATAGGCTGTTTCAATCAATTTGTTTGCACTCTTTAATTTTAAATATCTAGTTGCAGTGTACTAGTGAGCTATTCTCTAATATGTAGAGGGTAGGTTGTGTGTTGTATAATTAAGGATAATATTAATATTGTTATATTTTTATAAAAATTAAATTAATTGCCCTTCCTGATAATTAATGTACGTATTGACCATCTAGTTTTTGTAAAGGAACAAACTTGGCTCAAGGTTGGTGTATTTGTTTAATATTTTAAATACCCCTAGACAGGCTGTTACCCCTAGGCATAAGTATATATTTACGTAACATAATAAATACGTCATAGGTATCACCAGGTACAACTTTATATATTATATTATATATATATATATATATATATATATATATATATATATATATATATATATATATATATATGCATATACATATATAAAATTAAGTGCTTTTTAGAATTCTCTTATACGTTTAAAGATTTTTTTTAATTTACGATAATGTAAAAATTAATAATTTTGTACCAAAAGAACCTTAGAAAACTTACCTAACCTTATTATAACAAGTGAAATTTCATTTAGCCTAATCCAACTAAATATATTTTAGATAAGTTGACAATAATTTAATAAAGGAGGAACGTGAATTGGAACCGTGGTTCACGCATATACCTTGCCCAACGCTGTAACCACTCGACCGCAGAGCTTACAACAGAATGATTTTACAGCCAACACTTCTTTTACATTACTGTATCAGTTGGTGCCACTGAAAGAACCATGGTGTAGACGTGCTGACTGCTAAACTATCTTGAATGGTAGCAGGGTTTGGCCTGCTATTTGACTGAACCGTGATTCGACTCCCCCCTCCATTCTTGTTTATTTATGGTCACCTTAACTACTGGAAATGCTTGGAAGCATTTGACTTGTACTCGCTGGAAGGCAGGCGAGAGAGAGATATCGTAATCTACACTTAGAAAATCCTAGAAAGAATGGTCCCTAATCTGCACAACGAAATCACTCTCTACGAAAGCAAAAGACTGGGCAGGCGGTGCAAAATACCCCCAATGAAAAGTATGGGCGCCATTAGTACACTAAGAGGAAACACTAAGTGTCCGGAGCCCAAGACTGTTCAACAGCCTCCCACCAGGCATAAGGGGAATTACCAATAGACCCATGGCTGCCTTCAAGAGGTAGCTGGACATATTTAGTAGGTGCCGGATCAGCCGGGCTGTGGTTCGTATGCTGGATTGGATGCAGCCAGCAGTAAGAGCCTGGTTGATCAGACCCTAATTCACCGGGAGGCCTGGTCGTGGGCCGGGCCATGGGGGCGTTGATCCCCAGAATACCCTCCAGGTAGTCGTTCATTATGACTTATGTTTAGTTTACGGACTAAATGATTTTTAGGGGAATGAGAACAGATGCACCACAAAACCTTCTGGGGCTTGTGGATGAGACAGTAAGGGTTAGACTTGTTAGCTTGTTCACCCTACAAGTTCCCTTACTCGGGTCTATCAGCCTCACAAGTCTGCTGGATGTTAAACCCTCTACCTCTTAAAACTTTATTACAGCCTTCCTTCCCTCCAGTTCTTCATGGATATTTATTTTAGCCCTGTTTGTCATCCAGTTCTGCCTCATTTTTTCATTTTGTCTAGCTTCAATAAACCCTCCTCATCCCTCTGAATAATATCTTTCGTAACCTCGCACCATCTTCTGATTTCTTCGTTCCTAACTCTCCATAATAGTCACTCCATGCATTGCTCTCAAACAACATTTCCGCTGCCTCCAACCTCCTCGGTGCAGTGTTTAAATAATGCCTCAGAGCCATGCAAGAGAGTCCTTGCCACTAAACTCTGGTACAGTCCTCTTCTTTGCCTCTATATATAAATCTCTCTACAAATGTCTCAACATGACCCCTACCTTTCCTCCCTCATCTAATGTTTTCTATGCATCAGTGATTCTCTTCTTTCTTCGATTAATTCTGAAGTGGACACTTCTCCATTCTCTCTCCAGTCTGACATCCAGTCTTTCATTGCCTAATCATTTCATTATACTACGTCATCTTGCCCTTTTCTACGCTCTTTCACTTTTTTTCCCTATTGTACACCCTTCTAAACATCAACCTTTTGAGCGTTTCTTCAGAATTTTTCAGAAGTTTCATCGGGAAAAAGAAACTGGTAATTGCAGCTGTCTTCAAGAGGAAGCTGGACAAGCACCTAAAGTCAGCACCCGACCATCCGGGCTGTGGCTTGTACGTCGGTTTGCGTGGGGCCAGCAGTAACAACCCTGGTTCATCATTCCCTGATCCACCGTCGGGGTGCTGATCCACGAAACACCCTCCAGGTATACCTTAGAAAGGGTGCTAAGCTACAGGCGCGTCGATAGAGGTTCTGAGGGCTGGGAGTTCAGGGACACCAGGGAATATCTGGCTGCTCTGATTCGTCAGTAAGTACTGTATGCAATATGCTTGGTGCAGTAAAGTTGACTAGCTGAGCAGTAGTGCCATTCGAAGCGGAATTAACCATATTTTTGTCTGTTTTACTGGGTTGCCCGATGAAGGGAAGATGATAATAAACTTATAGTGAAACCTATCAGTGGAGAGGACTAATCAATTTACATCACGTCTCTTATGGTTACCCAGCCACAGCATGATAATAATGCATGCATTATTATCATCAACATTCATCATCAGACATACTTACCGCACACACTACGGCGCCTCACGACTGGGGGATCACCGCCAGACTTGAAGCACCATTTTGTAATGACTGCCTTTCTGTAGTTAATGTGCGTTTTTATAGATTTATGTAACCTACTTTAACCTACACTCTGATAAATATATAAATGTTCGGAATCTGAAACTAAAAGTTGCTCTTAAAAGACGACAGTTTCATTACGAGGACGGGTTGAAAATGCAGTATATATTTTAAATATAATTAAATGAATATTATGATGTTCCATAAAGGGAGTCGACGAAGTGAAGTACGATTCAGAAGCTTTAGGTAGTTGATAACCTCACTCCTTTAAGGTGAGTCACCAGCTTTAGGTAGTCTGTAACCGCACTCCTTCCAGGGGTGTGAGAAACTATAGTTCGTCTTTGACTGCAATCCTTCAACACTTGTATGTTGTAATGTGTCCTCATTCGCCAACGAGGAAAAAAACTCAGGAGGTGTTCCTTTTCATGTTTTTCTTTCATTATAATGAATACAAGTCATACTACCGAAACTGGAATAAATCACAACAATTCCAAAAATTGGAAATGAGAAATAGACTTTTCTCCTCGTCGTGGCCCATTACCAAGTCACTCGCGGCAGGATAATGGTCCATGTCTTCTAGCAGGTTATATCTCCAATTTATTGCCCTGTCGTGATTCATATGCAATAGCCCGACATAACATGATATTTGCCTTATGCATGGCTTAGAAGATCATAACTTTAAGGTTGAATTATTTCTTGGAGGTTGTAGGCCTTGTTTTTGTTTATGCCAGGTCGTGAAGAGCATTTCAAGGAGCCACTCTTTACAATGTTTAATTACTACGAACATGACGTGAGTCATTATGTTGGAATTTATTTGTGCACTAAAGTGAAGAAAATTATTTTTTTAATAAGAATTAAACTTTCATATATATATATATATATATATATATATATATATTCTTATTTTATATTAACTAATATGCATTCCTACCAAGGCAGGTGCCCGAAAAAAAAAATTTCATCATCATTCACTCATCAATGTCTTGCCAGAGGGGTGCTTTACACTACAGTTATAAAACTGCAACATTAACACCCCTCCTTCAGAGTGCAGACACTGAACTTCCCATCTCCAGGACTCAAGTCCGGCCTGCCGGTTTCCCTGAATCCCTTCATAAATGTTACTTTGCTCACACTCCAACAGCACGTCAAGTATTAAAAACCATTTGTCTCCATTCACTCCTATCAAATACGCTCACACATGCTTGCTGGAAGTCCAAGCCCCTCGCACACAAAACCTCCTTTACCCCCTCCCTCCAACCTTTCCTAGGCCGACCCCTACCCCGCCTTCCCTCCACTACAGATTTATACACTCTCGAAGTCATTCTGTCTCGTTCGATTCTCTCTACATGTCCGAGCCACTTCAACAACCCCTCCTCAGCTCTCTGGATACTAGTTTTGGTAATCTCGCACCTCCTCCTAGTTTCCAAACTCCGAATTCTCTGCATTATATTCACACCACACATTGACCTCAGACATGACATCTCCACTGCCTCCAGCCTTCTCCTCGTTGCGACATTCATCACCCATGCTTCACACCCATATAAGAGTGTTGGTACAACTATACTCTCATACATTCTCTTTACTTCCATGGACAAAGTTCTTTGTCTCCACAAACTCCGAAGTGCTCCACTCACCCTTTTCCCCTCATCAATTCTATGATTCACCTCATCCTTCATAGACCCATCTGCTGACATGTCCACTCCCAAATATCTGAATACATTCACCTCCTCCATACTCTCTCCCTCCAATCTGATATCCAATTTTTCGTCACTTAATCTTTTTGTTATCCTCATCACCTTATTCTTTCCTATATTCACTTTCAATTTTCTTCTTTTACACACTTTACCAAATTCATCCACCAACCTCTGCAGCTTCTCTTCAGAATCTTCCAAAAGCACAGTGTCATCAGCAAAAAGCAACTGTGACAACTCCATCTTTGTATTTGATTCTTTATATTTTAACCCCACACCTCTTGCCAAGACCCTCGCATTCACTTCTCTTACAACCCCATCTATAAATATATTGAACAACCATGGTGACATCACACATCCTTGTCTAAGGCCCACTTTTAATGGGAAATAGTCCCCCTCCATCCTACACACTCTAACCTGAGCCTCACTATCCTCATAAAAACTCTTCACTGCTTTCAGTAACCTACCTCCTATTCCATACACCAGCAACATCTGCCACATTGGCCCCCTATCCACCCTATCATACGCCTTTTCCAAATCCATAAATGCCACAAAAACCTATTTTCCCTTATCCAAATACTGTTTACCTATATGTTTCACTGTAAACACTTAGTCTACACCCCCCTACCTTTCCTAAAGCCCCCTTGTTCATCTGCTATCCTGCTTTCTGTCTTACTCTTAATTCTTTCAATAATAACTCTACCATACACTTTACCAGGTACACTCAACAGACTTATTCCCCTATAATTTTTGCACTCTCTTTTGTCCCCTTTGCCTTTATACAAAGGAACAATATATATATATATATATATATATATATATATATATATATATATATATATATATATATATATATATATATACATATATATATTACCAATAGGTATATTTTATTACATAATATGGTACAAAAGATTTAAGAGATACATTGTTATAAAGATGGCATATACAGTATATAAGGTGTGAGAGACACATGTCTAGTACATATTGTTACATGTTTGTCACTGATTATAATGCGAAAATCTCATCCAGCTCCTCAGAGCTGGGGCGCGTGCCCAAAATACAGTATGCATTACCCCTCTGAACAGCAGCGCTGAATCGCTGAAACAGAAAACTAGCTTCCCTGGGATCCCTAGTTACCCTGTTGAGTCTTTTGCCCAGCTCCTTGAGGAACTTAGATGCACTCTTTCCCTATGAACCAAGGGTCTCCGAGCCTATGGGAACAAACATATAATGATAGGCAAGTTCTCCATATTTTCTCGACTTCTAGGACTCCCTGAAGGTGGCAGCTGCCCCTCCTTCCTCCCTGGTGTATTGGATATAGGTATTAGCCAAGGTAGATGCACATGTATAGTCCCACACCACCTGCTTGCCGTCTGTCCAGGCTTGGAGGGTGATACCATCTGGACGCTTTTGGCTGCCATCAGATCTGCATAGTTGGGGTGGCTCCCTTACTGCTGGGCATCCGGCTGTTGTGAGGCTCCTCTTAATAATGTTATTAACCTCTTCGTGTCTTGCAATCTTTCCCTCAGATTTACGACACACAAGACCATGGTACCCGAATCGGTCTGCTGCTTCACTGCCACATATACACCTGTGTTCGGCGAGAATAGGGGCGGCAAGTCGAAGGGCAACACCAATGCGGATGGTCTGTGGGTCGAGGCGTGTGCCAAGGCTGGAATTGGGAACAGCCAACAGAAAGTCCCCTGCATGAGGAGCTCTCACTGCCAGGAGGCGGGCTCTATCCTTCCCTGACACACTCTGAAGCATTGCTGAGGCTATATTCTCTACTATTGGGCCATCCCAGTGCGACTGTTTGTAGTTGTTGGGGGAAGCAGGCCTGGTTTCAGAGCCTGTTAGATTATCCCAGATCCTGGCTCCATCAACGAACTTTTGGTCATGGATTCCAATCTTGTCCCTAAGATGTTCAGGGAGAATCGCTGCTACCAGCCCTCTGGATGCAATGCATGAAGACAGGAAAGCAGGTAGAGCAATCTGTGATGACTTGCGGACACCAATGCCTCCTAGTCTGACTGGGAGTGTAGCTTGGTCCCACTGCCCATCTTCTAGAGTAAGGTTAAGTACTTTAGTAAAGATCTGCCTCAGGATACTGTCATATTCGTGCAGTATAGGGTTATCATATGAAGGAGCACATCTTAGGAAATATGTCAACCTGGGCAGACTCAGGCATTTTGTGAGAAGGTACAAGGCATCATGGGTGTCAAGATTGCCTATTCGTTGTTCCATTCTCCTCAATTCTTCCAGTTTCTTCCTGAGAATTGTGTCAATGGCATCGCTTCCCAGAGGTGCTCCAAGCAAGACACTATTTGTAGGAGCAATGGCTGTTGCTCCTGGTAGTTTTGATATCACTGCTTCTATAACTTGTTGATTGACTGAGATGATTTTACATTTGGATGGATTCAGGATGAGACCCATTTCCTGTCCCCGTGACATCACCTGTGTAAGATCATCTAGAAGGGACTCCTTTGTACCTGCTAGTGTGCCATCATCCAGGAACCAGATGTTTAGCTCACTGGTATGTCTGCTGTGATTTCCCTAACTGCTATACAGAAGAGAAATGGTGCGAGAGGGTTCCCTTGCTGGACACCCTCTGATGATGTGATTTCATGCTCTCCAAACAGGAACATTGATTCCTTGCTATATCCAGCTGAAATAAAAGGGAAGAGACATGGGAAATGTTCTTGTAAAGCTGCTAATATATTCTACGTCTCTTTTCAGGAGATTAAATGCATTCTTGAAATCTAATTTAACCACTGCATTATATATATATATATATACAGTATATATATATATATATATATATATATATATATATATATATATATATATATATATATATATATATATATATATATATATATATATATATACACACACTAACCCACATGGAGAAAGAAACTCAGAAGATTAATTGGTCCGTATATTTCGATCCCCTTCCAGGATCCTCTGTGACCAGCCGAGAATCGAACCCCAGATATTTACTCAGCCTCCCGAGACACTAAGTAAATTTCTCGATGCCTTAGTCCACTAGACCACCATGCTACAAACGTCAGGTGCCCTGTCAGTACACTGGACTTGAGACTGCTAACGGAGAGCACATTTGTGGCTGTGGATAACTACAGGAATTAATTTGATTCTACTCCCGTTAGGGATACCAGCATATTGTTTCCCAAGTAATAACTAGTAAATGAGTCTTCTGATCAGCTTCAAATCCTAAATGTTGGTGTATCTTAAAGTATTTTTGTCTTAAAATTCTGATCTGAGTGCCAGTGTGCCAGTTTTCTGTTAATTTTATCAAATAGAGTCTTTATTAAAAAAAAAAAATATTGTTATTACCGGATTTTAGATTTTAAAACGGAATGTAAATGTGAAAAGTAAACAACAAAAAATATCCGATTTATGGCGTTTTTAAGTTTTAGGACTTTTAAGTTTTATGACATTTTTAAGTTTAATTAATGGCGTTTTTAAGTTTTATGATCTTTTTAAGTTTCGTGATATTCTTAATTAAGTTTTATGACATTTTTAAGTTTTATGACATTTTTAAGTTTTATAACATTTTTATGATTTATGACGTTTTTAAGTTTTATGACATTTTTAAGTTTAATAACATTTTAAGTTTTATGACTTTTAATGATTTTTGACGTTTTTAAGTTTGATGGCATTCTTAAGTTTCATAATTTTAAAGTTTCGTGACATTTGTAAGTGTTATGATTTTTTAAAGTTTATGGCGTTTTTAAGTTTAACGAGTGGAGCATTTTCAGAAAAAAAATCGTTTGCTTTATTGCATCGCCTTTAAATAAATTAATAACTGTGTAATATACCTTGGTCAAGAATCATGGAATTATTAAATATGTGGATGTCTTGTGCATATTGCTATATAGGTCATTCCGATATTATTGTTTCCGTGTGACTACTAGAGAAAGGTTCCAATAATCGGCCATTTTTAACCTCAAAATAGTAGTATATTATTATTTCACCTAATTTCATGAGTTTCTCCTTGATGCTGGTGAAGGGATCTTGATGCTGGTGAAGGGTTCTTGATGCTGGAGAAGGGCTCTTGATGCTGGTGAAGGACTCTTGATGCTGGTGAAGGGCTCTTGATGCTGGTGAAGGGCTCTTGATCTAAGAAACTGGACTTATCTTCCCTTTGTTTGAATCGATTTCCAATGCCTCCCTTTCTACAGGCGGTATATGACCCCTACGGGATTACCAGTTTACTTTGGTTAAAATATAATATTTGTGAACTGCATCAATCTTCAGTGGCCGATGCATAGCACCAGAGGAGCCTGGCCCATGGCCGGGCTCAGAGAGTAGATACTCTCGAAACTCTTCAAAGATATATCAAAGGTATATGAAACAGATGGATTGTAGGTACAAATCTTGTTGCATTCACTGCAATAACTGGAAAATGCATCTTCTGGTCGGCTTTAAACTTTTAGTGCTGACGTGTTTTCCTCAAGGTAAACAATCTCTTGATGTTATCTTGGGAAGGTTATCAAATTGGTTTCTGTGAAATCATTAGAGAACGACTCTTGTGATCAGAAATTAATCACGGTGTTTGACTTTAATTGGTTATCCTAGGTTCAATCATCTTAATGTCCTTTTATGTGTCTATAACATTTGAGTGCCATCAAGACCTTTCTTAAACATTTGCATGTTTTTTACACGAAGCTACATAACCCCTATTTTCGTAAAAGATGATCAGTCTTAGCTGGAGAAAAATTTGATTGATTTTACTTGCACCAATTCTATTTCGTTTTTTTTTTTTTGGAACATATAAAAATTGAAATACTGCTTTACATACGATAATTTCTGAGTGTCTCATCTGAAGCCTTCAGTGCTCATAACCTGATAAAGCAGTTTCTGTACGGCTTCAATCTTAATGTGCTTGTGTATTTTAGTACACTGGTATCTTTTTTCTCCCTGAATTTTTTTTAATTAAAACTAGACCGTATATCTCCTAATTTATATATTTTTTTATTTAAGAAATTTGGATGTTAGTGACCATTTAATGACTTATGAATGCCTCTTCTGATTCCCTTCAGATCTATAACATTAATATTTAACTGCATTATCAACTTACGCCACACTCTGCACTATTCCAATCGCGTACATTGGTGGCGAAAGGGAATGAGGTTATGGAATTCGGGGATGCCTTCCTCGGATAACGCAGCGACTGAAAAACATCTAGTTCTTCCAGTAAATCGCAAATTCATTGGATATCCTTATTAATAATCATGTTGGGACCACACAGACAAATTTTTAAAGCCAGTGTGTTTTCTACTTTTTAATAGAGGTGTCCGCTGCTTCATTTACTCCAACTTATCTTAATTTACAAATCATTCTTGCTGATTGATGATCTAATAGAAATATATTCATAAATTTAAAAGAACCAAGCCTAGTCTAAAATTACCCCCCCAAAAAAATAGCTACGTGAAAATGTAAAATGTAATAGGTAAAAGAGAGTGAAAAGTGCAATAGTAATCCCTTCCCAGCTTCGTTTAATCGCTTACTCTGAAGTTAACAATGTGTGTTCAGAG
This sequence comes from Cherax destructor, assembly GCA_009830355.1. Lineage (NCBI taxonomy): Eukaryota > Metazoa > Arthropoda > Malacostraca > Decapoda > Parastacidae > Cherax > Cherax destructor. Next base: position 315,856 of record WNWK01000863.1, on the reverse strand, counting down.
TGCGGCATTACTCGCTCTGAAAATAATTATATTCTTTTTTTTTTTTTTTTGGCTATTCTGATTTGGGGGCAATTATTTTATTACGCTGAATGCAATATTGAGTTGACTAGTTGTGGTTTAACACGCTTGGCGCAGTAGTGAGTTGACTTGCTTGTGGTTTAACACGCTTGGCGCAGTAGTGAGTTGACTTGCTTGTGGTTTAACATGCTGGGTGCAGTAGTGATTTGACTTGCTTGTGGTTTAACACGCTGGGTGCAGTAGTGATTTGACTTGCTTGTGGTTTAACACGCTGGGTGCAGTAGTGATTTGACTTGCTTGTGGTTTAACACGCTGGGTGCAGTAGTGATTTGACTTGCTTGTGGTTTAACACGCTGGGTGCAGTAGTGAGTTGACTTGCTTGTGGTTTAACACGCTGGGTGCAGTAGTGAGTTGACTTGCTTGTGGTTTAACACGCTGGGTGCAGTAGTGAGTTGACTTGCTTGTGGTTTAACACGCTGGGTGCAGTAGTGAGTTGACTTGCTTGTGGTTTAACACGCTGGGTGCAGTAGTGGGCTGACTAGCTGGTAGTTAATTACAAATGATTCTCTTATGCAGTGTTAATCATATTCTGTTCTACAAGATTACGAGATCAACAGAAACTAGAAACGAATGTTTTTTTTTATTATTAATTTAAAGACTGTCCTCTGGCAAGTCTGCATGTGCTCCTGTAGTCACTTATAAATATGAAGAGACTTATACATAAGAACTGTGCTTCTAAATCACAAAATGCACTTTTTTGTCTTCCTAATGCCACTAAAATTACTTATAAGACTGAGGCTGACCACTTGGCGTTTACTGATTTTTATGTCATCACTAAATACAATTAACATGACCTGATGACTCCCCGGACAGATAAGCAAAAAATAAAAGGAATTTTTATGAGTTATTTCTCGCATTTACTTTTGTTCATAGTATAGATCGATAAATTAGCTAAATATATATATACATATATATCCTATATATCCTATATATCCTATATATCCTATACTGCACGAATATGACAGTATCCTGAGGCAGATCTTTACAAAAGTACTTAACCTTACTCTAGAAGATGGGCAGTGGGACCAAGCTACACTCCCAGTCAGACTAGGAGGCATTGGTGTCCGCAAGTCATCTCAGATTGCTCTACCTGCTTTCCTGTCTTCATGCATTGCATCCAGAGGGCTTGTAGCAGCAATTCTCCCTGAACATCTTAGGGACACGATTGGAATCCATGACCAAAAGTTCGTTGATGGAGCCAGGATCTGGGATAACCTAACAGGCTCTGAAACCAGGCCTGCTCCCCCCAACAACTACAAACAGTCGCACTGGGATGGCCCAATAGTAGAGAATATAGCCTCAGCAATGCTTCAGAGTGTGTCAGGGAAGGATAGAGCCCGCCTACTTGCAGTGAGAGCTCTTCATGCAGGGGACTTTCTTTTGGCTGTTCCCAACTCCAGCCTTGGCACACGCCTCGACCCACAGACCATCCGCATTGGTGTTGCCCTTCGACTTGCCGCCCCTATTCTCGCCGAACACAGGTGTATTTGTGGCAGTGAAGCAGCAGACCGATTCGGGTACCATGGTCTTGTGTGTCGTAAATCCGAGGGAAAGATTGCAAGACATGAAGAGGTTAATAACATTATCAAGAGGAGCCTCACAACAGCCGGATGCCCAGCAGTAAGGGAACCACCCCAACTATGCAGATCTGATGGCAACCAAAAGCGTCCAGATGGTATCACCCTTCAAGCCTGGACAGACGGCAAGCAGGTGGTGTGGGACTACACATGTGCATCTACCTTGGCTGATACCTATCTCCAGTACACCAGGGAGGAAGGAGGGGCTGCTGCCACCTTCAGGGAGTCCCAGAAGTCGAGAAAATATGGAGAACTTGCCCATCATTATATGTTTGTTCCCATAGGCTCAGAGACCCTTGGCTCATGGGGAAAGAGTGCATCTAAGTTCCTCAAGGAGCTGGGCAAAAGACTCAACAGGGTAACTAGGGATCCAAGGGCAGCTAGTTTTCTGTTCCAGCGACTCAGCGCTGCTGTTCAGAGGGGTAATGCATGCTGTATTCTGGCACGCGCACCAGCTCGGAAGAGCTGGATGAGATTTTCGCATTATAATCAGTGACAAAGATGTAACAATATGTACTAGACATGTATCTCTCACCTCGTGTACTGTATATGCCATCTTTATATCAACAATGTATCTCTCAAATCTTTTGTACCATATTATGTAATAAAACATACCTATTGGTAAAAAAAAATTAAAAGATGGTGGTAGGAGAAGTGGAATATTCAAATGGCATCAGGAAGAAATCCAAATATTCTTCCTTGAAGCCTTTTTATCCACTTCTCCGAGGCTATGGGTCCCACAATTTGTACCAGAGGTGGACCCCATGTATATATATATATATATATATAAGGTGTTGCGCTTCGCCTAGCCGCCCCCATACTCGCGGAACATAGGTGTATTTGCGGCAGGGCGACGGCCGATCAATTCGAACTTCATGGTCTAGTATGTCACACATCAGAAGGGAAGTATGCTAGATATGAGGAGGTCAACATCATAAAGAGAAGCTTCACCACAGCCCGTTGCCCAGCTCAACGGGAACCCCAAGTGCAGAGGTCTGATGGAAGTCAAAAGCGTACTGATGGAGCCACCATGCTACCCTGGAAGGATGGTAAGCAGATTGCTTGGGACTACACCTGTGCTGCCACAATGGCAGACACCTACTTGCCATACTCCGTAGCCGAAGGGGGTGGATCTGCCAGCCACAGGGAGACCCAGCTACGGAGTATGGCAAGTAGGTGTCTGCCATTGTGGCAGCACAGGTGTAGTCCCAAGCAATCTGCTTACCATCCTTCCAGGGTAGCATAGTGGCTCCATCAGGACGCTTGTGACTTCCATCAGACCTCTGCACTTGGGGTTCCCGTTGAGCTGGGCAACGGGCTGTTGCGAGGCTTCTCTTTATGATGTCATTGACCTCCTCATGTCTAGCATACATACTTCCCTTCTGATGTGTGACACACGAGACCATGAAGTCCGAATTGATCAGCCGTGTGTGTGTGTATCGTGCTGAATAATTAAAACTTGCTATTTTGGCTTAAATAGCAACGCTCTTCTTGCCGAATAAGGCAAGCGAAAATTTGTGTATAATTTTTTTTGTATGTGAAGATGCTTATATTAAACCTATATAAGCATTTTTTCAGATTTTTTTTTACAGTCAATTAACAGCCTAAGAGATGTTATACTGAATTAGTTGTATCCCAACAAAAACTAACACGCAACAGGTTGCCAACCACAGGAGTCGACCAACACCCTTGTAACACTCAGGTACTTTTTTCAGAGTTGATGGACCGACCAAATCCTCAACCGCTACTTGTGCTGTTTTGAACTACCTAGAATTAATACCTCGTGTTACCAGGAATTGAACCCGGGGTAAAGAAACTGCCAGATAATGCAGTAGAGTTTTACAGGTCTCGGAAGAAGCGACAACGATCTTTAATTTTTGAATTCACAAATAACCCGCACACAGGAGACTGAAAGGTTAGATAAGGTTTGTCAGGAAACAGGACAAGTGTTTCCTGACGGGGGTCTTAGTCATGTGATGCCCTGCCACTGGAGCTTTTGGTCATCTGACCGAGGCCTTCCGCTGGCTTACCCTTTAAAAATTACGGTTATAATTATATCCATTTCTCTATTTTGAGACTGAAACTGATGTCGACGTCGTCATAAGTTTTTCTTTCTCCTGTGTACGAGTTATTTATGTATTGTTCCAGTCGCTGTATTGTGGCTTTGTGTACTTTAATTTTGGAATTTTACCCAATGTTTATTTGTTGAGCTTTCTAGTTTTGCAGGATGGGTATACTACGAATACCAGTGTGGTCTTGACGGCCAGGTCAAGTGTGATCTTGATGGCTAGGTCAGGTGTGATCTTGATGGCTAGGTCAGGTGTGAACTTGATGGCCAGGTCAGGTGTGATCTTGATGGCTAGGTCAGGTGTGATCTTGATGGCCAGGTCAGGTGTGATCTTAATGGCTAGGTCACGTGTGATCTTGATGGCTAGGCCAGGTGTGACCTTGATGGCTAGGTCACGTGTGAACTTGATGGCTAGGTCACGTGTGATCTTGATGGCTAGGTCAGGTGTGATCTTAATGGCTAGGCCAGGTGTGATCTTGATGGCTAGGTCAGGTGTGATCTTAATGGCTAGGTCACGTGTGACCTTGATGGCCAGGTCTGGTATGATCTTGATGGCCAGGTCAGGTGTGATCTTGACGGCCAAGTCAGGTATGGTCTTGTCCACGAGGTCAGGTATCATTGTACTAGTAGCAGTGTGGTTAAATGCTGTTATATCCTCTCAGCAGCTAGGCTTCAGTCCACAGCGTTCATTAATGTAAACAAAACACGTTGAAATTCTGAACAATGTTCCTCTACAGAATCTTCATTTCTTAGCAGATGCGAGTTATGTAGCAGAACATTTTCTGTTAATTTTGTTAAGTAACATATACTTTTGGGTTAGGTTAAGTTGTGTTGGTTGAGTTGCACTTACATAAATTATCACAAACTCAGCGCAGTAGCTGTTCTCTGTTGACCAGTAATAATGATAAGTACAATAATAATAATAATAATAATTATAATAATACTAATAATTATAATAATAATAATAATTATAATAATAATAATTATATAATAATAATTATAATAATAATTATAATAATAATAATAATTATAATAATAAAAATAAACATGCATACATACATACATACATACATGTATACATGCATACATACATGCATACATGCATACATGCATACATACATACATACATAATATTCATACATACATACATACATAATAACATACAGACAGACAGACAGACATACAGACATACTTGTTAAAGAGTAAGTTTTCTGTTTTATGGGAGAAGATAATGGACGTCGATTATTATTAAAATGCTCATTAACCTCAAGGGCCATTCAGAGCTTGAAAACCTCAAGCTCCAATTCCTTGGATTAAAGCGTCCTTCACGAGCATGCAATGTACTGGAAAAGTGACTAAAAAAAGAGATCCCAGTTCACCTTTATAATAAAAAAAATATAGCTGAAAATTATCGAGTCTTCAGGACCTTATTTCATAAAAAAAATCTATTTGCAAAAAATTATCGAATAATTTTTCCCTCAGGAATCACCTTTATCATCAGCAATAAATCTAAAGCAAATTAATTCATTGATGGATTTTATCGAAGACAATTTTTCGTATATGGGCGTAATTTATGATTGAGGCGTTAAAACACTTTGCAAGTCACCCACTTACTTTTAGGATACTTGAAGTAGCCAGGATAACAAGGTACCAGGCTTCGAGGGCCACATAATTCTACCACAGAGGTAAAAAAAAAATATCTAATATATCAAAAATCTCTACTTGCATATAAGACGGATGGTGTAAGATAACACGCCTCGCGTACAACACATGGCTGGTTATTGGTGTCTGGGGGTGCGTCATAGCAGATACAAAACTCAAGAGAACGCAGGCTAATAGTCAGTATTATCCCCATATTGAACCTTCTCTGTGGTACTTTACGTGGCCGCCTTACTCGCCTAAGAGCCATCCTGTTAAGCAATTTGTCTATCACCAGTTTTATCTCGGGCCGGGGGTGATGTTGAAGCAAGCGTGCCTCTGATCTTATCCTCAAGAGCTCCCTGCGGGGGATGTGGCCTGCTTGGTGCTGCCTGCCTGCATTTTTAATCTGTATGATTTGTATGCCTGTTTTCCTGTCAGCTTGCCTGCCTTGCCTCTTGGTTGGCCTGCTTGCCTGATCTTTATGCCTGCTTGCTTGACTGACCTACATACGTGTCAGCCTAATTGTTAGCCTGCCTGGCTTTAGTGCATGAATACCTGCCTACCAGAAGACCTGCCGGTATGCCTGGCCTGTATGCCTGTAAGTAAAGTTTATTTAGGTACACTTATACACAATTACAATTATTATACATAGTGTAAATTACCAAGGATAACCCAAAAAAAGCGAGACCAGGGGAATTATTTGCATTGGGGTCCTTTTTATATCTTAATAACTGTAAGCTACAATAGATATCCGTCATGATTATAATTTTAAAAATTAAAATAACTAAGTAATTCAACTGTATGAAACCAGTTACATTACAGGAAAGGATTGTATGTTTGTTATCCTGTCTTCCTGCCTGCTTGTTTGTTTCCCTATTTGTTAACTTCCCTGCTTGTGTGCTAACCTGCCTGCCTGCCTTCCCGAATGCCTGCCTACTTCCCTGCCTGTCTACCTGTTGGCTCACATCTTTTGAAAACCTGCATGCCTGCTGTCTGCTAGCCTGCATGCCTTCCAGTCTGCATGCCTGCTGTCTGCTAGCCTGCATGCCTTCCAGTCTGCATGCCTGCTTGTTTCCTTACCTGAATTTCTTACATGCCTCACTTGCATGACTCCCTACCTCCCTAACATACATGACTCCCTACCTCCCTAACATACATGACTCCCTACCTCCCATTTAACTTGCTAGACCAGGTTGATCTACACGGTTGCCTGACTGCTCTCCTGCTACCCGCTTACCTACTTTAGTAAGTGCCTGCTCTCCTGGCATGCTACACCACCTGCCTGTTTGTCTGATTGGCTACCCGACTGCTTGTGTCTACCTCGGCCTCTTGTTGGATTGGCTACCCCGGCCGCCTGTCTGATTGGCTACCCCGGCCGCTTGTCTGATTGGCTACCTAAGTCGCCTGTCTGATTGGCTAGCCGGCTAGCTAATCTGATTGGCTGCTTCGTTAATTAATCCTGATTGAAGCACCTGGCTGCCTACATGACCATCCTTCCCGAACACATTTGCTTCAAGTTATGGACTAATGTTCACCTTGCGTCTCTCATCAAACCAGTGGTGTGTATTTCCTCTCTCCAGCTGCCTCTTCTTCTTCCACTTCTTCCTCCACCTCTTTCATCCTTTTAAGTCTCTTGTTCCTATTCTTTCCTCGTCCTTTGTTTCAATTACTTTCTTCATCTTCCTGTTAATACTCCTTTTCCCTCTGCTCCTTCTTTATCCTCCTCTTCCTCTTACTCCTTTTCTTCCTCCCCTGTCTTCTTCCTCTCCCTTCCTTTTCCCCTCTTCTAGTCTTCGTTATTCTCTTCCTCCTTTTTTCAGAGAGCGGTGCTACAGCTGCCCAGAATCAAGTCTTGACTGATATTATCAACATTAGTGTTGCATCGCCATTCGCAAACGGGATCACTGTTTTTTTTTACTTACATAAATCTACTTCACTGCTGATATATTAGTAATGAGCAGAACTTCACAGTCTCTAATCTAACCGAACAGGATTCACACACGAAGAAGGCATATGATTATGATTTTATATATATATATATATATATATATATATATATATATATATATATATATATATATACATACATACATACGTTCGTCTTTCTTATATCCTGATCTCCAAGCTTCTTTATCCCAAGTATCGATTGTTCCTTTGATTTTTTCTGGTATTTTTCTAAAACCTAAACTTCTAATATTCTAGATTTTCCGCCTCCTATTTAAAAGCTTTCAATTTTCTTAGCCTTTCTTACATTCTTCAGAAGGCAAAATAATAAAGGCAGCGTTTCTTGAAACCAAGTGCCAGGATCTCGGATTATAATTCACCTCTCGTTGGAGCTGTATAATTTCCATTTCTGCCTTTCGATAACTTCTTTGCTCTTGATTAAATTGTAGCTTATGTCTCCCAACAGTCTTCAAGTACTCTTATAGTGTGACTATATCCATGGAGTCCCTTTTCCATTATCTGGCATTTCACTAGTAGCCATTGGAGTCATGTTATCCTGGCCAGAGATTTACACTGTCTGTGCAAACACTTTCATCACACTTCCTTCATTTTCAGTATGCCAAACTACTTTCTATATAATTACATTTTAATTTATTATTGTCTTTCAGTGTTTCTCTTCCATTACACAAATTACACTGTTTTCTCTTCTGTTTGCTGTATATTTCACGTTGTCTAAAACTACGTTTCTCTTTGTGTCAATTGTCAGTAGTATTTATTATTTGAATAAGAATTTAATAATGACACTATTACCTGCCCCCCAAAAAAAAATTGACACTCTGGCCATTTCCCACTGAGGTTGGGTGATCGGACGAAGAAAACACTTTCACTTATTCAGTCAATGTGTTGACCGACATCACAGTTACAGATGAGCTTCCAAGCCTCAACATGCTCACCCCTCATTCACAGTGCAGGTAGATACCGTACTTCCCACCTCCAGGACTCAAATCTAGTTGACGGGTTTTCCTTGAAACCTTTGATAATTGTTACCTTACACTGCAACAGCACGTCAAAATCATAAAACTACTTGTCTCCACTTGCCTCATGTCGAAGTCCCTAATACTCAAAACCTCCTTTGCTCCTTTTCCCACAGTCTTTCCTTGGACGACCTCTACCCCCCCTCCTTCTCTCCACCCAAGATTTATATATTCTAGTCATCCAAATATTTTTCATCCTTTCTGAACGTCTAAACCATCTCAACAACCCCTCCTCAGCCCAGTGAATAATATTTTTGGTGACTCCACACTTCTTAATCTCCAAACTCCGAATTCTCTGCATAATATTTACCCACAAACACAGCATTTCAACTGCCTCAAGCCTCCTCCTCGTCACCCCCGAACAACAGTGTTGGTACCACTATACTTAGGTACATTTGCCTTTTTTCCTCCCTGCATGCGGTTCTTTGTCTCTGTAGATGCGTCTATGCATCATCCATATTTTTACTCTCGTCATTTCTATAGCTCACCTTATCTCTCATAGAACCATCCACCTACAAGTTCATTCCCAAATACCTAAGCACAGTTACTTCCCCCTACTCCCTCCCTTTACAGCTTCTCATCAGAATCTCCAAAAACCGTGTCATCGTCAAAAAGCAACTGTGACAATTCCTTCTTAGTATTAGATTCACTGTCTTACAACCCCATACATCTCCCTAGCACCCTAGCGTTCATTTGTTTTACAACCCCATCCATAAATAAATTAAACAACAATTGTGACATCACACATCTTTTTCTAAGACCTATTTTTTTTTTTACTGGGAAATAACCTCTCTTATATAGCTTAACGCTCTTCGTTATCTGCATCAAAACTCTTTATTGCTTTTAGTAACGTACTACCTATTCCATATACTTGCAACATTTGCCACATTGCACCACTATCCCATCAATATGCCCTTTTATAAAGCTATAAATGCAATGAAAAGTTCCTCACCTTAACCTAAGTATTGCTTACTCATGGGCTTTATTGCAAACACTTGTTCTACACATCCCCTACCTTTCCTAAAACCTTCTTCCTCTGAAATCCTACTCTCTGTCTTGCCCATAATTATTTCAACAACTCTATTACACACTTTACCTAATTTACTCAACAGGTTTTTTCTCTATAATTCTTACTTTTTTATCTCCCTTTTCCTTATACAAATAAATTATGTATGCTCTCTTCCAGTCTTTTGGTACCTTTCCCCTTTCATGCAGTTATTGAACAAATGCACGAATCACTTCAAAACTATATCCACACCTGGGATTTACGTTTATGTCTGAATACCGTCTACTACAGCTGTTTTAACCCCTTTCATTCTATCCCCACCTCACATATTGTTCTTCCTCGCTCTTAAACGATGTTATATCTCCCGACCCAAGGCAAAAAATTGCTGCCTCCTCTTAATCAGCATTCAAGATTCCCTCAAAATATTCCCTCCACCTTCTCAATATTTCCACCTGAATGTAGATATAAATCCAGATGTACTCCTGTAAAGCCTTTTGGGGCATAGTTGATAGTTTTTCTGTATCCATGTACTCTTGAAGTACCATCCACAGAATGTATATTAAACTCCTCTCTTTTGCAACTTACTGAGCTCCAAAACTTGTTCATATTCTCAACAAAATTTATTGATAAAACCTCTACACTCTATTATTAGTTCTTCGTTTCCACTCCCTCACCACTCTTTTTTACCTCTCTTTTAGTCTCCATATACTCCCCTTCATATGCCAACTTTCTCTTTATTTCCACCCTCTTTACCTGGCCATTTCACCAATCACTCCTACACCCACCCTCTACATCCACAAACTTCTACTACACAGTCTAACATTATACATTCTTAAATCTACCCCATACCTCTTCTGCCCCCTCCTTAACGCCTGTACTCTCGATAGCACTTTTTTTTCCCAATTGTTGCATTAACTTTGCCTTAACTATCTCCTTTACTTTATAAACTTTCACTTCTCTCTTACCTACTAATGACTTTCTCTTTGTGCCTCCACTACCTCTTACTCTCACTGTAGCTACTACTAAATAATAATCTATTTGTCGCCCTCTAAAAAAATACACATCCAGATGTCTACACATTAATCTTTTATCTCATAATACAGTGTCTCTTTACTTATTTATCCTCTTGTTTCTTAAAATATTTCATAACACATCTGTATTGTGTCACTGTAACATTAACCAGTACTGAGTAAATAGATTAAGAGGAAGTAAACTACGACAAACCGTGACCAGCCTCTTCTTCTTTTTGTAAAGATGGCAGAGAATGTGGCAGTGAATGTGGCAGTGAATGTGGCAGTGAATGTGGAAAAATACACATATTTTACAGTTCAGGACATTTAGTGTACTTTTCCACATGTTGTCGGTATCACCATACCATTTTTCATGGCGGCGAATGTTCAACTTGCATCTACTGAAATACGTTACCACCCTGCAAGCAGTCACCTACAACAGTCAACCAGCACCAGGTACTGGAACGCGGGTGCAAGGAGGCTATTCCATACGTCCTGCCCCACCAGAGCTTCTATCTGGCACTCAGAGGATGGAGGATCGAGCCTCCACCACGCCATGCGCTGAATGACCCACATGGGTTTAGCCACAGGGCACCTTGACGGCACGAGACCAAGCCAGCTGTTGGATGTATTATGAGCGCCTCCGGTTCTTTGGTTTGACATATCGCTCTAAAATTTGCACATTAATTTATTCTGCTTCATGAGGCAGCTTGCACTTTTTAATCTGGAATCTCAACTCAGGATTCGTTACCAATTTTCATTGTTTTCGTGGACGCCATCATTATTTTTTATCTGCCTAATGGTTTGTTCTTAAGCATACTTAATTAGCATGTTTGTCAGGTGTGGACTTGGAAGTTGTTCTTACTTGATGTGGCCTAGCAACATGTTCTTCGGAGTTATGGCTGAATAACCTGTTCCTAGGTGTTACTGTTTAATCTCTTTCTACGTGTTACAATCTACCAAGCTGTTCCTACCCGTTGCGGTCTAAGAAGCTAATCCCGGGTGTTACTGCTTAATCTTCCTATGTGTTTAGGTGCACAAACTTGTTCTGAAGTAACAGTACAATAAGCGGCATCTCTCAGTTCCTTTGATTGATCTGATCAAGGGTTAAAAGCCTTCATCAGTCACTGCCTCGAATGACTTTCAGTCCCTTATAATAACAATTTGATTCACATATTTACCATTCAATTATATAAAAATACTTAGCTTCGTTGAACTGAAATCATTTGCATAAACATTTAAAATCCTCGACGAATTGTATAATTGAGAAGATTTAACACAATGATAAGAATTAAGATTTTTATTCCTTATGATAATTTTAAATAGTTGTATTAAATATGTTTAATTTTTTGCCCTACAAAGCTGAACAAATATATATATCGTCTAGACGATGTCATATACATCAAGAAGGGAACCAGTCCCGAAAATAACCCTGTGGTACGTAAATTCTTTCGGATTCATTTACATTTAGGATTTTCCATTGTTTACATCTGGGTAACCAGTTTTCAGTCCATTTAAGCACAAGTCTGTTTATATTGATAACTATCTTAAAACGGTTTCTCGACGTCTACGTATATCCTATCCACTGCTTACATCGTGCATCTTATTTTTGCAAACAGAATTATAGCAGTGTGTTATAAACTAACATAATAGTCATTGAAGAACAAGCTGGGCAAGCACTTTGCAAGTATAGCAGTCATTTAGATGCATTGTGTCCTAGTGTCAGATGTTGCTACTCTTCAGGACCTATATTCACAGCATAAATTTATCAATCAATATTGCTGGGTCAGCTCAAATTGTTGTATATGTCAGACAACGAGGGTCTTTGGTGAGGAGTGACATGTTGCTTAGTACACTGGCTACCTCGTTTCAAGGTTATCTAGCACTCGGTCTACACTAACCGCAAGGACCTCCATATAAATTCAATAAATTGGGAAATCTAAAGTCAAGAGATTCCAGATATTTGGTCAGAGACTACACTAGGACAATTAATTAACAACTAGACAACCAAGTCAGTATTAGTTGTAGTGGTAGAAATAAAAGGTTGTGATATCAATAGCAGAACTGATGTTAACTAGTATAGAAGTAGAATCACTGGTACATACAGTTCTGTGAGCGGAAGAGGAGTAACACGATTAATCCCAGATAGAAACAGTGCTAATTTAGTTGAGGTAGTTGTTGCCCAGGTCTTCTATTTGGTTCCATCTCCTATAACCTCCAAGCCATTTTCCAAAGTGGTATGGCATATTTCTCCTCTTTCCCACATTCCCATGCCGTCAATGGCCAGAGTTAGTGGAGGCAGGGAAGAGAGCCTTCTGCTTTTATAGCCTTAACTAATATATCTAGATACAACACGAGAGTCCTTCATCATTGTGGAAATAAATATTTCTTAGCAGATACGCTCTTGGTGGACTTCCAATAATCTTCTATATATTTTTTTAAAGTAGTCTATCTATTCCCAAGCATTAGAAATATAAAAAAAAATGAAGATTTGTTATCTATATTTCAAAACTGTATATTATTTGATCTAGAAACATTGTTTTCATAAGCTTACAAATTACCTTAGCTAAATTTTGAAAGGAAATACACAAATTACAGAACTAGGGAATATTGGAATATGCTATGACGTTAATAAGTCATGACTTGATTAAGCTCTACTGAGTGATATGTTTCTTTACGCTTTCTTCTGCCTCTGTGTCTCTGGGGCTTCATACTTGTCGGCATCACGCCAGCTCATCCACTTTAGCAAAGTTAATTGGTCCACAATTAATACAAAGTGGGTAATATTCCTTTAAAGGACTGGTGTGACATTTGCAATTTTTTTTCACTGGAAGGCCTTGTTAAAGTCTTTCAAAGAGTTTAACTATCTCTCATTTTACTTACTTTAACATTATTTTAACTTTTCAATATACCAGATGTTCTAAAATTATTCACTCGTTTAATATCATAATTAATGTATAACCTGGTGTACTGTCGTTGCCGCTACACAACTGGTATTTGCTATAAGTGTCTCACTACTTATCATACAAGTAATTCAATAAATGTGTCTTTAGCGTTCCAGTAACTAGTACCCACTACTACTTGAAAAGTGCTAAATACCAACTATACATACAAGTGTTACTATATTTGCGTCACTCTCTAAAACACAAATGTTACTATAAGAGGAACACTACTCACTACCCAACCATCATTATTCACGTCAACAGTGTTGTTTACATATCGCCAGTGCTACTGTTGACTCCATTAACATTATACATAATCGTAGCTGGCAGCTACACCAGCAATACTTCCCACTGCACTTATAGTACCAACTTCTACATAATTATCCTCATTACATACACATTGCCACCCACTACAGTAGTTTGTATCCGCAATGATTTCACCACTGTCATAACAACAGTGATAGATATGGGAGTGCAAAATAAACCCAGTGAAAAGCAGGGGTGCAGTGGGCACAATAAGGAGAGACTATCAACGTCCATGGCCCCAGAAGATATCAGAAGCACTGCTGGGATAAGTGCAGAAGTCTTCAATAAGGAACTGGACAAGTATCTTCACCAGGTAGACTCCAGGTAGATGCCAGATCAACCAGGCTGTGGTGGATATGTGGGTCAGCGGACCACCAGCCGCAAACAGGAGTAGAAAAACTCTCGGAACTCATCAGAGGTATATCAAAGGTATAGTATATACCTTACATTCCACTAAACCGGCATTGATATTCACAAGTGTGGATTCTTCTTCACGCTGATAGTCCCTCACCTCACCTCGCTCTGCCCATCAGAACAATCATTAATAAATGCGCAAAAGCTTAGGACGATGCAAACATGACACTACAATCATAGAAGACCGTTATTTAAAACGATTCTCGCAATAACTATTGCTCTACTTAGAGCGAAACGTCTTCAGTATGGAGTGGTTTGCACGGCGCAAAGTGTCTTGCCATCCGAAACCAGTGTGTATTGTTGCACGCCTCTTCCCCAAGTTTCTTCTGTTGTGTCCCTCACACACGTTTGTTTACAGCTAGGCAGGCAACTTCCTTTCTGGCCCGGCTCGCAGCTGGGGCCTCATTAGTTCTTGTCTGCACTGCTTGCTCGCATCCCATCTGCTTGACTCTGCTTCCAGATTACATGTAGCTTAAGTGTGTGTGGATTGACTGAGCTCTAGCTCCTGTCCACACTAATTTCAGTCGACTGGCGTAGTTGGTCCTTAGCCTATTTGGTTCATCCGAGTGTTCAGATTGCACCTAGACCTTGTCTATTCATTCGTATATCAGTTAGCTCTTATCTATCCGTCAGTGCCCCTGAGTACCCTGTATGTTTCGATCATATCTCCCTAGACCCGTCGCTCATCCGAAAACTCTCTCTCTCTCTCTCTCTCTCTCTCTCTCTCTCTCTCTCTCTCTCTCTCTCTCTCTCTCTCTCTCTCTCTCTCTCTCTCTCTCTCTCTCTCTCTCTCTCTACAATCGGCCAACTTGTGACGTTGATCGAGAAAATATCAAATATCTTTTATTGAGCTAATTAATGTGCTCATTTATTTGTGGTTCCAAGGTTCTACGCCGATTCTTCATGCATGCGAGCTGGTCTGACGTAAGAGATGCACAGCGCTCTTAATGATTCCCCGCTTAGGTTCCTTAAGGCGATTCTTACATTTGCTAGTCGTGGTCTCGACGCTGACGTCACTGTTGATGTCCTCCTCCGAAAGCGATTTCAGATATTAGGTCTGGAGTTGCCGATCCACATCTTCCATCTTCAGTATATTGCACTAATTGAAGTTCAGTTCTGTTGAAGCTTCTCACCCTCAACTTCCATTGATATCCTTCTCATCGGCATAGCAACATCGGCAACACACGATCCCGTCTATTACAGATGCTGCGTCATACGCTTCGCCCTCAGCCAAGACTGATATGCTTGCTAAGTTTTAACTTTGCCCGGAGCTTACAGAGACATGCTGCCGCTGCCGGAAGTGTAGCGCAAATATATTAAATTTCTTCATTTGTATGTGGAATAAGGCGTCTCGGAATTTTTGCGGGCTTCCCTGGAGACATACTAAAATGTCAAGAGTTCGAGTCCCTGCTTAAAGCCACTCGACATGGATGCATTAATATCCGCGCGCGCGCGTGTGTACTCACCTAGTTGTGTGTGTGTACTCACCTCACCTAGTTGTGGTTGCAGGGGTCGAGTCACAGCTCCTGGCCCCTGTGTGTGTGTGTGTGTGTGTGTGTGTGTAACTCTCACAATCGTGAGGTAGAGTGTTAGTGTTCAGATTTTTAAGCACGCCTGTAATATTAATATTTTAAAAACGTATTGGCTTGTATCAGCCTAGTATATAAATATGTATATATATGTACGAGGGATGTGCCAAAGTATCGGTATCGGTTCTTCTTATGTATCGGTGAAACAACGGCCGATTCAAGCCAATACTTTTTTAAAATAGGTGAGTACAAATAGGTGAGTACACACAGGCTGAGGACGAGAGGAGGGAAGGTCACAAGAAATGACCGTGAAGTATGTGAGGAGCTCAACATGAGATTCAAAGAAGTGTTCACAGAGGAGACAGAAGGGACTCCAGAAAGGCGTAGAGGTGGGGTACACCATCCAGTGTTGGACACAATACATACATCCGAGGAAGAAGTGAAGAGACTGCTAAGTGAGCTAGATACCTCAAAGGCGATGGGGCCGGATATCATCTCTACATGGGTCCTGAGAGAGGGAGTAGAGGAGCTGTGTGTACCACTAACAACAATCTTCAACACACCTATCGAAACAAAGCGACTACCTGATATATGGAAGACCGCAAATGTAGTCCCAATTTTTAAAAAAGGAGACAGACACGAATCCTTAAACTATAGACCAGTGTCACTGACATGTAATGCAAGTTCACGGAGAAGATTATCAGGAGAAGAGTGGTGGAGCACCTAGAAAGAAATGAGCTTAACGACAGACAGTATGGTTTAAGGGACGGGAAATCCTGCGTCACAAACCTACTGGAGTTCTATGACAGGGTGATGGCAGTAAAACAAGAGAGAGACGGGTGGGTAGATTGCATTTTCTTGGACTGTAAGAAGGCGTTTGACACAGTTCCACACAAGAGATTAGTGCAAAAGATGGAGGACCAGGCAGGGAAAACAGGGAAGGCACTACAATGGATACCTGTCAGGAAGACAACAGCGAGTCATGGTACGTGGCGAGGTGTCAGAGTGGGCGCCTGTAACTAGCGGAGTGCCACAGGGTTCAGTCCTAGGACCGGTGCTGCTTCTGGTATTTGTGAACGACATGACGGAAGGAATAAACTCCGAAGTGTACCTGTTTGCAGATGATGTGAAGTTGATGAGAAGAATTCAATCGGACGAGGACCAGGCAGAACTACAAAGGGATCTGGACAGGCTGCAGGCCTAGTCCAGCAACTGGCTCCTGGAGCTCAACGCCACCAAGTGCAAAGTCATGAAGATTGAGGAAGGGCAAAGAAGACCACAGACGGAGTACAGTCTAGGGGGCTAGAGACTACAAACCTCACTCAAGGAAAAGGATCTTTGGGTGAGTATAACACCGGGCACATCTCCTGAGGCGCACATCAACCAAATAACTACTGCAGCATACGGGCGCCTGACAAACCTAAGAACAGCATTTCGACATCTTAATAAGGAGTCATTGAGGACCCTGTACACTGTGTACGTTAGCCTCATATTGGAGTATGCAGCGCCAGTTTGGATCCCTCACCTAGCCAAGCATGTAAGGAAACTAGAGAAAGTGCAAAGGTTTGCAACAAGACTAGTCCCGGAGCTAAGGGGTATCTCTTACGAGGAGTGGTTAAGGCAAATCGACCTGACGACACTGGAAGACAGGAGAGATAAGGGAAATATGATATCGACATATAAAATACTGAGAGGAATCGGCAAGGTGGACAGAGACAGGATGTTCAAGTGATGGGACACAGCAACAAGGAGTCACAGTTGGAAGTTGAAGACTCAGATGAATCACAGGGATGTTAGGAAGCATTTCATCAGTCACAGAGTTGTCAGGAAGTGGAATAGTCTGGGAAGTGATGTAGTGGAGGCAGGATCCATACATAGCTTTAAGAAGAGGTATGGTAAAGCTCATGGAGCAGGAAGAGGGATCGAGTAGCGGCCAGTGAAGAGGCGGGGCCAGGAGCTGTGACTCGATCCCTGCAACCACAACTAGGTGAGTACACACTTACACACACACGTCCCCTTCCCCACTTTCCATCCACCCCTCATTTATGCGTCCTCCTAGTCATCGTATTTAGTTCAGTCCGCTCTAAATCACCAAACCACTTCAATAAACTCTCCCCAGCTTTCTGAATAATAATTTTATGATAACCTCACAGCTCTTTATCTTTAGACTCCGAATTTTCTGCCTAATATTCACACCACACATTGCCCTCCAACAAGATATCTCCACTGCCTCCAATGTAATCCTCATTGTAACGTTTAAAATCAATGTTTCAACTGTATAAGAGTATTGGTACCACTATATAATCTGGTGTAATCGCATTTTTGTCTCACATATCTTAAATACACCACCCACCTTTTTTCCTTATCAATTCTATGGTTCATCTCATCTTTTAGTGTCTCGATATTCTCTCCCTTCGTTATGATATCCAGTTTTTCATTGTATGATTTTTTTTTTTCTATTTTCATAACATTGCTCTTTCCAACATTCACTTTTAATTTCCTTCCTTTACAAATTCCTCCACCAACTTTCGTAACTTCGTTTCAGAATCTCCCGAAGGAACAATGTCACCAACAAAAAACAAACTGTGATATTATTCACAACGTAAGATTCGCTTTGTTATTGGGCTGCGGCAGCCCAAGTTTGCCGGTTTCATTTAAAGGTAATGTTGATTTTTTTTTTCAGTAACTAAAGAATGTGTTTTCTGGTCGACCTCAAAATAGTAACGCTGATGTGTTTAATATAAAGGATGCCACCCTGTAAATTTAGACAATGTAGGGGGAAAAATTGAGGTTTTACTGACATTCTTAAACGAAAGTGAAATAGATGGATTCAGATGATTTACTAGAGAATGAGTTTTTGATAGGCTTCAAACTTTGACTGTCAGTCTGCTTTATTAAAAGATAACTTGGGATTCACCTTGAGACACAAAGTTTAATGTGCCAATGTTATAAAATAATTGGTATATTCGTAATAACTACTGGAATACCCTCTCCGACCAACTTCAAACACTAAGCTCTGATTCATCTTAATTGGAAGTATTTTTCCAATTAATCTGGGCATTGTAAGTATCAATTTTCCAATTTTATAGAAAAAAAAATATATTAAATCATACTTCCCTAAAAAAAAAAAAAAAAAAAAAAAAGTTTCAAATCAAATATGTTTCCATACAATATAGTAAATAATTGTAATTAGAATATAAATGCAAAAAGAAAACTGAGAAATATTGAGAATTCACGAATTTATGGCGTTTTAAATTTTCACGAATTTAGTGAACCCTTAAATACAACCTGATGACAGAGCCAGCATATTGTTAAGCTGTGTTCTTCTCTGCTCCTACTTTCCTCCGAGGCTTTCGTTTATATAACTTCAAAACACTTTATTCTATCGGCTTCAAATTTTCATCCCAGGTGAATTACAGTTGTGGGTAGGTTCGTGGAACAATTAAGTGTAGTTGTCTTTTGTTCATCTCTATATAGACCATTCCTGATATTGTTAACTATGTAGTAACTTTAGAGAAACTCTTCTGAGGGGCTTCAACATTTCAACACTCATTTATGCTACTTAGAAGAAGGTTGTTTTTATTAGTGGAGTGTGTGTGTAGGGGCCACTGCCATTTTTAATCACGAAATGGTTTATAAATACTTGGCATTCAAAAAAAATAGAATATGCCTTTTTTAAAGTGTGGTTCCTAAATGCTTGTGAGGGTCTCTTGATCGAAGGAACTGGACCTGTCATCTCCTTCCTTGCGGTCTAAATGGCTTAGAAAAACAACAAGTTGAAGAGTGATACACTTGATATTTTGATCGAATCTGAATACTCCTCATTTCCCTGGAGCTACATGATCCTTACGGGTTTAGCACATTCTCTTATCTATATAAAAATAACGTATGTTATGAACACTCTTTAATAAGTAAGGAATGTATCTTCCGATCGGCTTTAAATTTTTAGTGTTGATTGAGCAAGTTTTAATATACCAATTTTGTTAAACAATTTTGTGCCCGTGAAATAATGATTTAAACCATCAAACTTTTCAGTCTTACAGAAAAGCATTGATTGATTTTGACATATGTACATTGCATTTTTTTTTGTGGTAGAAAATGGGAAAATTGAATTGCTGGGATTCATGCTATAATTTTTGTGTTCCTTATCCGATTAGTCTCAGCCTTAACTCTGAAAATTTTATAATACAATTAATGAGAGGCTTCAAACTGTACCTTTAGAATATTTGTTTCTCTAAGAAAACTAGAGAATGCCTCTTCAGTTTGGCTTCAAGGTTGGTGTTTCTTAGTGGACAGTTTGAATTCATTTTAAGTTGAGAATATATCCTAATTTACATTTTTTCTAAATGGAGATATGAGTTTCCATGTGATAACATGGGAATTCCTCTTCCGATTCGTTTCAGATCTTCAACACTAATATTTGTTTAACTGCAAGAGAAACTTACGCAGCACTCTGCTAAGGAGAGACAGGAGGAGCTAAAAGCGATTAGTGAAATTGAAAGAAATTCGAAATATTTCTTTTCATATCCCTGATGAGACAAAATGGAACTCACACAGATGACATCAAAGATATGAGTGAGATACTGAAATTTCAATACGACTCTGTGTTTAGCGAACCACTAATCAGTCTAAAGATCGACAATCCAAATGTTTTTTTTTCATGAATGAGCCGCAAAACCCTGTCAATGCATGCCAAATTTCTGAAATGATCCTAACTCCACTAGACTTTTGGAAAGCCATTGACAACGTGCCCATACACTCAGCCCCTGGCCCAGACTCGTGGAGACGACACAGGTGAAATTCCACAGTCACTAAAAACAACAGATATAGCCCCACTCCATAAAAGTGGCAGCAAAGCAATAGCTAAGAACTATAGACCAATAGCTCTAACGTCCCACATCATAAAAATCTTTGAAAGAGTACTAAGAAGCATGATTGAAAACCACCTGGATTCAACAATTACACAATCCAGGGCAACATGGGTTCAGTGCAGGCCGCTCATGCCTCTCGCAACTATTGGACCACTATGATATTGTCTTGGATGCACTGGAAAACAAAGAGAATGCAGATGTAGTATACACAAATTTTGCCAAAACTTTTGACATAGTGTAATAGAGCACAAAATGCGTGCTAAAGGGATAACTGGCAAAGTGGGCAGATGGATCTTCAACTTTCTAACCAATCCAACACAAAGAGTAGTGGTAAACAGAGTTAAACCAGAAGCTGCCATAGTGAAGAGCTCTGTTCCACAAGGCACAGTACTCGCTCCTATCCTGTTCCTCATCCACATATCAGACATAGACAGAGATGTAAACCATAGCAACGTATCATCCTTTGCAGACGATACTGGGACATCCATAAGAGTGTCATCCATTGAGGACACGGTAAATCTCAAGAAGACATAAACCAAGTTTTCCAATGGGCAACAGAGAACAATATGATGTTCAATGAAGACAAATTCCAACTACTCCGTTATGGAAAACTGGAGGAAATAATATCTAGAACTGAGTATACTACAATCTCTAATCACACAATAGAGCAGAAAAGTAATGTGAAGGACCTGGGAGTGGTAATTCATGAGGCTCTCAACTTCAAGGATCACAACAGTGCCACTATCACGTCAGAAAGGAAAATGATAGGATGGATAATGAGAACGTTCAAAACAAGAGATGCCAAGCCAATGATGATCCTTTTTAAAACACTTGTTCTCTCTAGGCTGGAATACTGCTGTACATTAACATCGCCATTCAAGGCAGGTGAAATTGCAGATCTAGAGAATGTACAGAGAATCTTTACTGCACATATAAGTTCCGTCAAATGCCTTAACTACTGGGAACGCTTGGAAGCACTTGTACTCACTGGAGCGCAGGCGAGAGAGATACATCATGATCTATACCTGAAAAATCCCTACGAAAGCAAAAGACTTGGCAGGCGGTGTAATATACCCACAATGAAAAGTAGGGGCGCCGTTAATACACTAAGAGAAAGCACAGTAAGTGTCCAGGGCCGCGGGGGCGTTGATCCGCGGAATACCCTCCAGTAAACTCTTAAGTAGACTATCGCATTCATTTACGCATAAAAGGCTTGGGTTATGCATAAACGGAAAATTCCTTCTATGATCCCTCAGCGACCGAAATACTAGTCTGTATTATCATATTCCCCAAATTCTTCTCTCTAGTCCTCATTTTTAACGCAGTTAGGTGGGTTGATTTCTGAAAGCTACAATGTTCAATCTCTGATGCACATGTACTAAGTATTTCCGCTTTTTAACAGATACTTGGACTCATTCTTGAGATCTCAATATAACGAACACGCACTGTGAGGGCTCGATACGGCGTATGCTGTCAGTGGCCCTATAAACCCCAACAACAACACGCACTGTGCAAATGCATTATTTGCGGAGTAGATTGTATTTTAAAATTAATCGGAGTAACTAACGTGATCGTCATGTGACGACCTTGATTCGCAATTAAAATTAACCTTGCTGCGCTGTCTGCAGAGCAGACAGAACTGCTGCTCTATTTGATGCGTCTTGAGAGCCGCACAAAATCGGTTAAAAGCGTCACGTACGGCCCAAGGGCCGTACGTGCCCCTAATATAAGCTACCCTACCCGGTCCTAAGCAAGTCTAGGATGAATTAGAGAACATCAGGTTACGGTACATCAAGTAAGGTTTAGTTAAGATTAGCCTGAGTCACTTTAACATTAATTTTCCTACATTTATGCACAGTTAACTGCTAAATATCAAATTTCATAAACAGGAAGGGGGAATGTATGACAATAAAATAGGTAATTAAAGACACAACCGTCGCTTATTTCGTTGGAAACAGAATGTTTGTTATGGTGTGGTGACCAGAGGCTTCCTCTCTCTAGCTGATTAGAATTCCATTGTTCCCCATCTCATCTCGTTATGCGCTAGTGTTATTGTTCTCATAACCTACACTGATTGATTGACTGACGGAAGCTGTCGCCCTGTTGACGCCATAAGGAAAGGCTGTCACACTAATTCCTTTTGGTTAGACAGCAAAATGGCGACGAGTGGGATTGGTTGGTTTAATAGGTTTAAAGCCTGTTGATGGCTACACGAAGGTCATTAAGGCTGCTTGAAAATTTATTCACTGTCAACCTTAAATACTTGACTCTATAAAAGAGAGAGAGACACACACACACGTCTCGGCGAATATACACTGAGTTGTATTAGACGGTGTTCAGCTCAAGCTTATATGTGCTTTATTGGACATCTTATAGCTAGAGTGTGAGATTTATTGGCCAACGTTCCTCTCAAAAAACGTTGCTCAAGAGTGAATTTCATCATGGAACTACCATGATAACCCTGGAATGGACAGTTATAAAATTTTCATATGGAAGGAAGGAAACAGAATCATGGTAATACGTATAAGATTTTGTCTGTGTTCCTGTGAAATTAATCTTCGATAACAGTTTTCTAATATATGGGTTATTTGTGTGTTGTTCCAGTCACGTTATTGTGCTATGGTGTCTCTTGTTGGATGCTTGTCTTTTAGTGCTTGAGGTGTGGTCTCATCGTGGGGAGCAACAGTGTCGTCCCTTGTAATTATTCTGATTGCTCCCACTGTGTTACCTTCTTCGATTTTTTTCCTAACCTGTGCGCAAATTTTCTCGTTTTCAGTGGAATTTTTCTTGGGTCTGCCTATGTGATTCCTGCGATGGTGGGGCAGAGGGACACAATTATCCGTTCAGGAACTGCAAGACAGACATTACCAAACAGGAGTAGGTTGCGCCATACTTTAATGGTGCCTCGGGCTTCTAAATAGGTGGAACCTCCATTCACCTGCTTAAGAAGGTCTGTGAATTTGCCTGCTGCATATGGGCGAGCCGCTTTAGGAATGTGGGATAGGGTACTGCTAGCAGTGGATTTGAATGCCAGCAGAAGGTTTTCGCAAGTGAGGAGGTTGCCATTGGAATTGACATCTGCCTGTGGAGGCTGTGGGCTGCTCTCTGCTGGGAGCCTATGTGATCCCGCACACCCATTGTGTGCACGAATAAGGCCATCTCTGTTGCGTGCTCGAAACTCTCCACATGTGCCTCTTCTTTCATTGTTGGTGCACTGTTTCCCTGGCTTTGTGGCTGGCTGGCTGCATCATCTGCCATACCTCAAACTGTGTGGTAAGCCCGGACTGAAGGGAAAATGGCACATGACACATACCACATGTGGTCCATAGTGGTGGTGGGGGGAGGAGAGGGGTCTCTCGTGCTTATGGTGGGCGGTGGAAGAGAGGGAGGTGTGGAAGATGTGTAATGAGGCAGGCAGGCCCGACGGAGTAGGGCACTCACTCCAGGTTCATTACCTTTGTACCTTGTTCAGCTATCAAAACTTTGGAGTCCAGTCCCTGGACCCATTATGTACCTCTGTAATCTTTTGACTGCCGCCCACAGGATGGGTATGGGGTGCATAATAAAGATATTAAACTAACTCACTCCCTCCCAGGACACGTCACTATACACCACTATGCTCTGTGCACAGCCCCCACTATAAACAACACACTGCTATACACTACACATGCTATGCGCATACCATGCGCATGCTAAGCTTATACTATGCACTATACACACGATGAACAAACACTCCATTATCGTAACAAGAGCACACGGTGTATGAGCGCCTGTTTGGGGAAGGGAAAGGGGGGTTTCACACTTTTACCCCTCAACCTCCACCTCCTCCTCCTCCATGAGGCCTCCCCTCACCGACCTCTCCTACCCACTGACTTCACAAACACAACACTTTTCTTGATTCTGAAGGGAGAGAGGAAATGCAGTCTCCTAGCACTTACCAACACGAGCTGCAGATATTCACACACCAGCCTGTTGATGATAATCCTGGTAGGTGTTCTTAATTGGACGATATTGTGTCAAAACCACAGAGCAGGATGCCCACAGCCTCTCTCTGGCAGAGGGGCCATATATGTGTGTATTATATCAATATAAAATATATGATATTATGGTGATCATCTGATATTTGTTGATATTTGTTCACAGTTATTATTTTTTGTCAGATTTTCTAGAATTTGTCTCAACATCTATATTCTGCATCCTGCCTGTAGTAGCATTCTTCCATAATTATTAATATTATTATTATTATTTTTATTATTATTATTATTATTATTAGTACTATTATTATTATCCTTTGTGCCTAGTATCTTCGATAAACTCCGTTAGGTATTTGCTCCTGCACTTTCTAAATTTATGGGTGTAAAAGCACGCGTCCGTCCGGCTGTTTGTCCTGCTGATCCAGTCACCAGGGTTGTAAATGGTTGGAATTAAATCTTTAGAACTTTTATATGTTTTTTACTAAATCTATATCAACTAAAGACTGCATCATGAGCGTAAGCTGAATTGATGAATCCGCATATAGGGAATTACTAAAAAGTATTTATAAACAGGTAAATAAAAATTGGTAATTACACGCGGGTTAAAACTTCTTTACGCGAGGGTGTCCTTCAGTATTTCCGGCATCTCCAAATGTAAGTAAGGAGTAAGAAATGAAACGCTTTTATAAATACTGATAGCTTTTTTTTTTGTTACGTCTATCAGCTAACTTAACATACGAATATATTTGACCACGGACAATATTACCGCCAGTCCCAAGTCACTTCCATTCTGTCATTAGCAATCAGTGATATGTCCGTAATATGGGCCAATCTCTTCATCAGGTAGTTAATCATACTAAAGGCAAGTCCACCTTTCCCTCCTCACCATTCATCTCTCTTGTTAGCCCCGATGTTATCAGGAGTCTATGATGTAGACCCCTTACACCGCCGCCATGGGAGACAAAAGGCCACCTTGGTAGACGACGCCCGTACTAATCGGCGACCTTGTACAACTTTATCAGGTACTGCAGATCAAGACACCGGGGTGTGTTGTGCTCCTCGCAGCCTCCAGCAATGTGTAATTAATTTGTCGTGTGATATATGATACTAGGTGGTGTGCATGACGATTAATGCCTCGCGCAGGTGGAGCGGAGGGTTATACGCCTCCAGCCTGTTAACACCAGCCCAGATCTCTCTGTCCCCGCCTCCACCGGCCACTCACCCTGGTTGTCTCTGTCACCACGCTTCCTTTTGGTCACTCACACTAATTAACACAGATTGTGGAGCTGGCCGGACGGATGCTGCATGCGTAGCAATGATAGGCAGAACCACAACTGCTTACTGATCACCTTTAAGTGTAATTTGATATGATGGGAGTAGTTACTGGTCTGAATTTACTTGCACGACGTGGGGCAGACAAACATTATATTAAGGTTGCGAGATAAACATAGTCTGTTGTATACCTATTACCAGTTTCTAGATTATCTCTAATTTCATAGCTCGACCACTGACCAGGCTCCACTGGTTACCACTTGATAAGCCAGGTTATAGCAGCTCGTGGCCTGCAGTACCTGTGTGTTTTTGTCTTTATATATATTTAGTTTTGACTATGTTTATATCGTTAGTTCTGACTATATGAATTGAAGGGAATAATTGGCAACTAACAAGTCGAAAAAAGCGAATGGTGTAATTAAGGGAAACCTTCAGGAACGTTTATAATCGAAAGTATATATGAAATCTGTGTAGCTACATAGGTGAGAGAGTGATAACAGTGTAGCTACACAGATGAGTGTAGGTAAGAACAGTATTGCACCGCGGGTGAGAGTGTAGGTGAGAGCACTGTAGCTACACAATTGAGTGTAGAGAACAGATTAGTAAGGCTGCGTTAGTCAGTGACTGGTGTGGTTATGAGCGTGGTAATAGGTGTGGTAATGGGTGTGGCGCTAGGTGTGACAATAGGTGTAGTGATGCGTGAGCCAGGCAGCGATAATCGGCTGCCTGAGACTTAAGATGTAAAGCTCAGGTCAAGAAGGGAATTTTACTCTTTTCCTCATAATTGTAGAAAGCAACATATTAAGGCTATGCGTCTTGCTTGATATTTTGAGAAGAGTCTTCTGCTCTGATTTGACTTTTCTGATTTGTAGTTGTTATTATTATAAGATCTGTATTGTTCTGAAGAGACGTCTCTGTTTTATAGTCAATAAAGATCTTCGCATTGCTCAGAAGTGATCTCTCTCACTTCCAGCTATTTTTATTAAAAGATCTGTATGCTACTCTGGAGTGACTTCTTTTACGTGTGGAAATTATTATACAGTTTGTTTATTGCTCTAAAATGATCTCTCTGATTTGTACATTATCTTACAAGATTTCTGAATAGTGCTAGGACAGGTTGGGCACTTCAGGTTTACTGTTTTTTTTTTAAATCTCCCCGGTGCTGAAAAATTCTACGATGAGTGATCAGCTTTAGACTTGTAAAACCTTAATCGGAACATCCGTGATCTGAAGAGTGTCACTCCAAAAGGTAAATGAATAAAGACATAAGTATGCATAACAAGACTGTTATCTGAACATTTACATTGACAAAGCTCTACTTAGAGGAAAACTTTGTCCAAATATAAGGCTCGTTCTACCTGCTTGTGCCGTTGCCCACATAAACGTCCTGGTTTGTGGTCCTTTACACTGTCCGTCAGTCGAAGAACGAATGGGGGATGTGTTCCAAGCGAGTGGCGTATTTACAAGGTACGAAGCAATTTCAGTCTCACATAGATTTTCTGCCACTGTTGTTGAACAAGTACTAGTCTCACATTAACGCTGAGAGCTTCTTGGCTATCTTGCTCGTGAAGTTCATAGCATTATTTAGAGACAAAGCAGAATTAAATTTTCCTAGTCATGCTCACACTAGTCCAAGTCATGACAATATATTTTATAGTGATCATTATCTCACTGTTTTGTAAGCAGCAAGTGCAACTTCTCATCAACTGCCAAGTGCGATGCAATCACTAGATGATGAATGACGTGGCTAACGGCAGTTCATTTGTCCGCATAGGCAGTGGAATCAAGACCGAGGTTTAGTAGGTCATTCAAGTCGGCAGTCAGTAACAAGGAACCAGCACGTATTCTGACACTGTGAGAGTCAAGCACTGAAAAGGGTACACTGTATGTAGATATTTCTTTTTTCCTCAGCATCGTTGCCCTTCAACACCTCCTCCAGCCTTCCCAAACGCAAAACGTACGTCTTGTTTTAATTAAGGGCCACATCTAGTGGGAAAAATCGACATGACCCTCATTTAAATCTGATTATACCACACTACTCTAACTACAATAATACACTAATGCCAACATCCTAGCAACATGAGATCATTCCTCCTACTATTAATATTTTACCATCCCCTACACTCTCACTACGCATACTATCCACGACACAAAACCGCACCACACAAATCTTCAATTAGTGTTGTGTCTACAACCCCAAGTCGATTTTACCGTCCACTCTAGCCCATAATACCACCGTTGTTTACTCCATCCGCTGTTACTAGCAGTAATGTCAGCTATACAACAGAATATCAGAGAATATACAAGGGGAATCACGGAGCGCTCCAGATAATATTGATTTCCCAGTTTTTCCCTTTATGTATTTGTCTACAAGAACCTAAACTGCCCTAATACAATCTATTTCCTATGTCTGATAAGTTTCTTTTAGAACCATGAGACAATTTTTTCTGCCAAAATATAAAATAAGAGAAAGCGCCATTTTTGGTGCACATTGATGTCCTGCAGTCCCAAATTTCCCTTCGTTCTCCGATTTACTATAACACAGCCCGGGTCAACTTGCACAAGTGATATTCAGCCTACACTTTACACCTCTCTCCTTGACTTTCCTTGTCAGGGAATAGGACAAATGGTTTCCTGATGCGGGTCTTACTGAGTTGATGACCCGCCGCTGGAGCTCTTCGTCTTATGATAGAGGCCTTCCGCTGGCTTGCGGTCCTTTCCTTCAAAAATTAAAGTTTTTAAGAAGCAGGATAGCAGAGGAGAGGTTCGTACCCAAGGACAACAGAAATAACGGGAAGACCAGAACGAGCCCTTGGTTCACCCAAAATTGTAGAGTGGCCAAAACTAAGTGTGCTAGAGAATGGAAAATGTATAGAAGACAAAGGACCCAGGAAAATAGGAAGATTAGTCTAAGAGCCAGAAACAAATATGCACAGGTAAGAAGGGAGGCTAAGCAGCAATATGAAAATGACATACCATCGAAAGCCAAATCTGACCCAAAGCTAGTGTACAGCCACATCAGGAGGAAAACAACAGTCAAGGACCAGGTAATCAGGCTGAGGAAGGAAGGAAGGAGAAACGACCGAGAAGTATGTGAAGAGCTCAACATGAGATGTAAGGAAGTATTTTCAGTGGTGACAGAAAGGACTCCAGAGGAAGACAACCGAGGAGGAGGTGAAGAGGTCGTTGTGTGTACCGTATACCTCAAAGGCGGTGGGACAACATCTCTCCATGGGTCCTAAGAGAGAGGGTAGAGGCACTGTATGTGCTATTAACAACAATCTTCAACACATCTATCGAAAAAGAGCGACTACCTGAGGAGTGGAAGACAGCAAATGAAGTCCCAGTTTTTATTAAGAAAGGAGAGAGACACACAGCATTAAATTAGAGTCCAGTGTCACTGTCATGTATAGTATGCAAAGTCATGGAAAAGAGTATTAGAAGAGTGGTGGAGCACCTTGAAAAGAATGAGTTTATACACGACAACCAGCACGGTTTCAGGGAAGGGAAATCCTGTCTCTAAAACCTTCTGGAGTTTTACGACAAGGTGACGGAAGTAAAACAAGAGAGAGAGGAGGTGGGTAGACTGCATTATCTTGGACTGTAAAAAGGCTTTCGACACAGTTCAACACAAAAGATTAATACAAAAGCTAGAGGATCAGGCAGGTATAACAGGAAAGGCACTGCAGTGGATCAGAGAATACCTGACAGGATTGCAACAACGAGTCATGGTACGTGACTAGGTGTCAGAGTAGGCGCCTGTGACGAGTGGGGTTCCAGAGCAATCACTCCTAGGACAGGTGCGGTTTCCGGTATATGTGAATGACATTACAGAAGATATACATTCAGAAGTGTCCCTGTTTGCAGTCAATGTGAAGCTAATGAGGAGAATTCAATCAGATGAGGATCAGATAGGACTACAAAGGGATCTGGACAGACTGCAAGCCTGGTCCAGCAACTGGCTCCTGGAGTTTAACCCCACCAAGTGCAAAATCATGAAGATTGGGGAAGACCAAGAAGACCGCAGACAGTGTACAGGCTAGGGGGCCAAAGACTGCAAACTTCACTCAAGAAAAAAGATCTTGGGGTGAGTATAATATCGAGCACATCTCCTGAGGCACACATCAACCAAATAATTGCTGCAGCGCCTGGCAAATCTAAGAATAGCGTTTCGACACCTCAGTAAGGAATCGTTCAAGACTCTGTACACCGTGTACGTCAGGCCCATAGTGGGTTATGCAGCACCAATTTGGAAGCCATACCTCGTGAAGCACGTCAAGAAATTAGAGAAATCTCAAAGGCTTGCAATAAGACTAGTCCTGAAGCGAAGGAGTGTGTCGTAAGAGGAGAGGTTACCGGAAATCATCTTGACGACACTGGAGGACAGGAGGTATAGGGAGGACATGCTAACGACTTATAAAATACTGAGAAGTATTGGTAAGGTGGATAGGGACACGATGTTTCAAAGATAGGAAACAACAACAAGGGGTCACAATTGGAAGATGAAGACTCAGATGATTAACAGGAATGTTAGGAAGTATTTCTTCAGTCACAGATTTGTCAGGAAGTGAAACAATCTGGAAAGCGATGTAGTGGAGGCAGGATCCATATATAGCTTTAAAAAGAGATATGATAAAGCTCGTGAAGCAGGGAGAGAGTGGACATAGTAGCGACCATCGAAGATGCGGGGCAAGCAGCTGTGAATCGACCCAAGCAACCACAAATAGGTGACTACACACACACGCTCATATATGACTAGTAGGTTGGAAGACAACAACCACTCAGGGAACTACTACCTTTTTGACAAATGCGTGTGAAAAGAAACGCGTAATTGTTTTACACAATTGTACGATTGCCGGTTTTCTTTTCTTTCTGTCTCATAACCACGCAATAAAAGAGGTACGTCTTGCTACTTCTAATTACACTTAGGTCACACTACGTATACATGTACACGTATATGTATACACACCAACCTAAATTTTCTTCTAATTTCTAAGTAGTTGCTGTTCTTGCCGATTTACTTTCATCTCTCTCCACGAGGAAGTGGAAAAGATTCATTCCTCCGCAAGCCATGCATGTCGTAAGATGCGACTGAAAGGCAATGGGCTAGTAACCCCTTCTCCTGTATAAATTACTAAAAGTAAAAAGAAAAAGAACAATTTTATAAAGCTGGTATGTCTGAATGTGCGTGGATGTAGTGCAGATGATAAGAAAGACATGGCTGCCAATATTATGAAAGATAAGAAATTGGATGTCCTGGCTCTAAGCGAAACAAAGCTGTAGGGAGTAGGGGACTTTCACTGGGGAGAAATAAATGGGATTAGGTGAGGAGTATCTGAGAGAGTTAGAGCTAAGGAAGTCGAAGTAATAATGTTGAACGATCAGTTATGGAAGGAGAAGAGGGAATATAAATTAATAAAATCAAGTATCATGTGGATTAAAATAAGGGTCGGATGCGAAAAGTGGGTTATAATCAGTGTTTATTCACCTGGAGAAAAGAGGAGTGTAGATGAATGGTTCAGAGAACCGACAAGTTGTTAAATTAGACACATATGCAACACTTGGGTATCTTTAAAAGATACCCAAGTGTTGCATATGTGTCTAATTTAACAGAAAAGAGGAGTGTAGAGGAGAGAGAGAGAGAGAGAGAAGATTTTGGGAGATGTTAAGTGAGTGCTTAGGAAGTTTTGAACCAAGTGAGGGGGACATGAATACTAAAGTGGGTGAAACGATTATAGTGGGTATTGTAGGTAAGTTTGGGGTGCCAGGTGTAAATGATAGTGCATTGCCGTTGAATGATCTTTTTACAAAAAGTGGTTTGGTAATACAGAGTGCAGAGAAAAACTTCTCTGTAAATACACGCTAGTTTCTGCTCGGTGCATTGATATCAAAATCGCTTGTGAGGTTAGAACATGCAGGAGGAGAATGAAATAGCTTGAAACCATGCTTGAAGCTCACTGATGTGCCCTGGCTCAGAAGAAACATGGCTTGTAAACAAGGCTCCCCAGGTTATGTGGCATTTGTGGTTGAGTGGAGCAGACCGTCACTTGGGAACTTTGCCAGTCTCCCTGTAGTGGGTTCGAATCCTGCTGACTGCGATCTTTCTCTGTATATACCCGCTTGTTTCTGCATTATGTATTGATAAAAAAAATATTGAGTTAATTATTACAGATGTTTTTCACAAATCTAAATAGAAAGAAATACAAATGTTGATTGGCTCAAAAACTTGTCTCGTTCGGGGTTCATAGAAAAGTGTACGGACACTACTCCCTAAAAGGGAAGAGCAAGAGAGGCATGGGCATCACGGCGACAGAGACGACAACCAAGGTTCATCTTGCTAGACCGTCTAGCAGCTGCCATGGCTTACAAATGACTAGAAGACTGTGTATGTCGGAGGCGTCTACCAACCTGTCTGTGCCTCACCACACGGACACACTCGTGCTACTTCACTCGCCTTGAATACAAAATAGTTCCCACCAAGAGATTTAAGTGCTCGGCGTATGAGTAGTGCGGTACAGAGGGAGGCGCGCCAGAGACCAGGATTAGAAAAGTTATATATATATATATATATATATATATATATATATATATATATATATATATATGTCGTGCAGAATAGGTAAAACTTGCGTTTTTTGCTTAAACAGCAACGCTCTTCTTAGCTAATAAGGCAAGCAAAAATCTGTGTATGCAATAATTTCGCAAAAATCATTATAAACCTAACGAAAAAAATATATTTCATTGTTTGTTTATTATTAAATTATTGTAAGCTTATCTAAAATGTATTTAGGTGGATTTGGCTATATTAAATTGCGCTTGTTGTAATAAGGTTAGGCAAGTTTTCTAAGGTACTTTTTGTACAAAATTATTAATTTTTACATTAACATAAATTTAAAAATGTATCTTTAAATGTATAAGAGAAAATTTTACAAAGGACTTAATTTTAAATTAGTTCTTGCTAATTGACCAGTTTTTCCTATTCAGGTGCCCACTCTGACACCTCATCAAGTACTATAACTCGCTCCTACCGTCCCGTCAGGTATTCTCTGATCCACTGTAGTGCCTTCCCTGTTATATCTGCCTGGTCCTCCAGCTTTTGCTCTAGTTTCTTGTGTGAAACTGTCTCAAAAGCCTTCTTGCAGTCCAAGAAAACGCAATCTACCCACCCCACGTACTTGACCAGGTGTAGGTTCCAAACTGGTGCTGCATACTCCAGTATGGGCCTGACGTGCACGGTGTACAGAGTCTTGAACGATTCCTTACTGAAGTATCGGAACGCTATTCTCAAGTTTGCCAGCGCCCATATGCTGCACAAGTTATCTGGTTGATGTGCACCTCAGGAGATGTGCTTGGTATTATACTCACCCCAAGATCCTTTTCTTTGAGTGAGGTTTGCAGTCTTTGGACATCTAGCCCATACTCTGTCTGTGGTCTTCTTTGCACTTCCTCGATCTTCATGACTTTGCATTTGGCGGGGTTAAATTCGAGAAGCCAGTTGTTTGACCAGACTTGCAGCCTGGCCAGGTCTCTTTGTAGTCCTGCCTGGTCCTCATCCGATTTAATTCTCGTCATTAGCCTCACATCATCTGAAAACAGGGACACTTCTGAGTCTATCCCTTCCGTCATGTGTGTGTTAGTTACCATTTTGTCCTAGGCACATGTCGATTAGAAACTAGGCCTGTTGTATGTGTGTGTGTAAGGAAACACTTCGAAATGTGTATATATACGTGTGTGTATGTATATATACACGTGTATGTATATATATATGTATGTATATATACACGTGTGTATGTATGTATAAATACGCGTGTGTATGCAGATCTGATGGCAGCCAAAAGCGTCCAGATGGTATCACCCTTCAAGCCTGGACAGACCGCAAGCAGGTGGTGTGGGACTACACATGTGCATCTACCTTGGCTGATACCTATCTCCAATACACCAGGGAGGAAGGAGGGGCAGCTGCCACCTTCAGGGAGTCCCAAAAGTCGATAAAATATGGAGAACTTGCCCATCATTATATGTTTGTTCCCATAGGCTCAGAGACCCTTGGCTCATGGGGAAAGATTGCATCTAAGTTCCTCAAGGAGCTGGGCAAAAGACTCAACAGGGTAACTAGGGATCCCAGGGCAGCTACTTTTCTGTTCCAGCGACTCAGCGCTGCTGTTCAGAGGGGTAATGCATGCTGTATTCTGGGCACGCGCCCCAGCTCGGATTAGCTGGATGAGATTTTCGCATTATAATCAGTGACAAACATGTAACAATATGTACTAGACATGTATCTCTCACACCTCGTGTACTGTATATGCCATCTTTATATCAACAATGTATCTCTTAAATCTTTTGTACCATATTATGTAATAAAATATACCTATTGGTAAAAAAAAAAATTAAATATGGGGTGGTAGGGGAAGTGGAATATTCAAATATCTTCAGGAAGAAATCCAAATATTCTTCATTGAAGCCTTTTTATCCACTTCTCCGAGGCTATGGGCCCCACAATGTACACAGTGTACAGGGTCCTGAACGATTCTTTATTAAGATGTCGGAATGCTGTTCTTAGGTTTGCTAGGCGACCGTATGCTGCAGCAGTTATTTGGTTGATGTGCACCTCAGGAGATGTGCCTGGTGTTATACTCACCCCAAGATCTTTTTCATTGATTGAGGTTTGTAGTCTCTGGCCCCCTAGACTGTACTCCGTCTGCGGTCTTTTTTGCCCTTCCCCAATCTTCATGACTTTGCACTTGGTGGGGTTGAACTCCTGGAGCCAATAGCTGGACCAGGGTTGCAGCCTGTCCAGATACCTTTGTAGTTCTGCCTGGTCCTCGTCCGAATGAATTCTTCTCATCATCTTCACATCATCTGCAAACAGGGACACTTCGGAGTCTATTCCTTCCGTCATGTCGTTCACAAATACCAGAAACAGCACCGGTCCTAGGACTGACCCCTGTCGAACCCCACTCGTCACCGGCGCCCACTCTGACACCTCGCCACGTACCATGACTCGCTGCTGTCTTCCTGACAGGTATTCCCTGATCCATTTTAGTGCCTTCCCTGTTATCCCTGCCTGGTCCTCCAGCTTCTGCACTAATCTCTTGTGTGGAACTGTGTCAAACGCATTCTTACAGTCCAAGAATATGCAATCTACCCACCCCTCTCTCCCTTGTCTTACTGCTGTCACCCTGTCGTAGAACTCCAGTAGGTTTGTGACACAGGATTTCCCGTCCCTGAAACCGTGTTGGCCATCGTTGATAAGCTCATTCCTTTCTAGGTGCTCCACCACTCTTCTCCTGATACTCTTCTCCATGACCTTGCATACTATACATGTCAGTGACACTGGTCTGTAGTTTAGTGCTACGTTCCTGTCTCTTTTTTTTTAAAAATTGGAACTACATTTGCTGTCTTCCATACCTCAGGTAGTTGCCCGGTTTCGATAGATGTGTTGAAGATTGTTGTTAGGGGTACACATAGCTCCTCTGCTCCCTCTCTCAGGACCCATGGAGAGATGTTATCCGGCCCCATCGCCTTTGAGGTATCTAGCTCGCTTAGTAGCCTCTTCACTTCCTCCTCAGTTGTGTGTATTGTGTGCAGCACCTGATGGTGTACCCTACCTCTCCGCCTTTCTGGAGGCCCTTCTATCTCCTCTGTGAACACCTCTTTGAATCTCATGTTGAGCTCCTCACACACTTCGCGGTCATTTCTTGTGACCTCTCCCCCCTTCCTTCCTCAGCCTGATGACCTGGTCCTTGACTGTTGTTCTCCTCCTGATGTGGCTGTACAACAGCTTAGGGTCAGATTTGGCTTTCGCTGCTATGTCATTCTCGTATTGTCTTTGGGCCTCCCTTCTTACCTGTGCATATTCATTTCTGGCTCTACGACTGCTCTCCTTATTCGCCTGGGTCCTTTGCCTTCTGTACTTCTTCCATTCCCTGGCACACTTGGTTTTGGCTTCCCTGCACCTTTGGGTGAACCATGGGCTTATCCTGGCTTTTTCGCTTTTCCTGTTACCCTTGGGTATAAACCTCTCCTCAGCTTCCTTTCAAATTGTTGTCATATATTCCATCATCTCGTTTATTGACTTCCCTGCCAGCTCTCTGTCCCACTGAACTCCGTGCAGGAAGTTCTTCATGCCCACGTAGTCACTTTTCTTGTAGTTTGGCTTCATTCGTGCAGACCTTCCTGGTTCTCCCTCCACTTGTAACTCTATTATGTATTCGAAGCTTAGAACCATATAATCACTGGCCCCCAAGGGGGCTTTCATGTGTGATGTCCTCAATATCTGCACTACTCAGGGTGAATACTAGGTCCAGTCTCGCTGGTTCGTCCTCTCCTCTCTCTCTGGTAGTGTCCCTTACGTGTTGGAACATGAGATTTTCCAGTACCACCTCCATCATCTTAGCCCTCCACGTTTCTTTGCCCCCATGTGGCTCTAAGTTCTCCCAATCGATTTCTTTATGGTTGAAGTCACCCATGATCAGTAGCTTCGCCCTGCTCGCACGAGCCCTTCTTGCCAATTCGGCCAGTGTGTCAACCATCGCTCTATTACTCTCATCATACTCTTGCCTTGGCCTCCTGCTGTTCTGTGGTGGGTTATACATCACTGTAATTATCACCTTTGGACCTCCGGACTGATGCGTTCCTATTATATAATCTCCTGCTTCTCCTCTGTCCCCTCTCTCCAGCTCATCAAAATCCCATCGGTTTTTGATCAGCAGTGCCACTCCTCCACCCTTTCTGTTCCCTCTGTCTTTCCTCAGGATCTGCTATCCTGTTGGAAAGATGACATCTGCTATCATCCCTGTGAGCTTTGTTTCAGTGAGGACTATGATGTCCGGTGATGCCTCTTTGACTCTTTCATGCCACTCCTCCCACTTATTCGTTATTCCATCTGCGTTGGTATACCATACATTCAGTTTCCTCTCCAACACTGTGTTTTGAGGGGACTATTGGGGTGGGGGCCCTGGCGGTGTGCTGCGTGATTCTACAGCATAGTGAGGGGTGGGGGATGTAAGTGTGGATTGTGGTCTGTGTTGGGGTAGCGTGTTTGGTTTTGGGGTTCTGGGGATGGGTCTGTGTGTGCTCGCTCTTGTTGCTCTTCCCTGTTGTGGTTGGTCTCTGCTGATTGGTGTGTGTGTGTGTGTGTGTGTGTGTGTGTGTGTGTGTGTGTGTGTGTGTGTGTGTGTGTGTGTTTATGTGTGTTTATGTGTGTGTGTGCGTGCTCACCTAATTGTGGTTGCAGGAGTCGAGTCATAGCTCCTGGGACTGGTTGCTACTAGGTCATCACTTTCCCTTCTCCATGAGCTTTACCATACCTCTTCTTATAGCTATGTATGGATCCTGCATCCACTATATGACTCTGCAGATTGTTCCTCTTCCTGACAACTCTGTGACTGAAGAAATACTTCGTAACATCCCTGTGACTCATGTGAGCTTTCAAGTTCTAGTTTGGATACCTTGTTGCAGAGTCACATCTCTGAAACATTATGTCCCTATCCATCCTGTCAATTGCTCTCAGTATTTTATATGTTGCTATCATGTCCTCCCTATCTCTCCTGTCTTCCAGTGTTGTCAGGTTGAGTTCCCTTAATCTCTCCTCGTAGGACAAACCCCTCAGCTCTGAGACTAGTCTTGTTGCAATTCTTTGCTTTCCCTCTAATTTCTTTAAGTTTTTGACTAAGTGTGGATTCAGTACTGGTGCTACATACTCAAATATGGGCCTTACGTAGATGGTGTACAGTGTCGTGAATGATTCCTTACTTAGATGTGGAAACGCTATTCTCAGGTTTGCAAGGCGTCCGTACGCTACAGCAGATACATATATTTGGTTGATGTGCAATTCAGGAGATGTGCTCTGTATGATGCTCACCCCAAGATCCTTTTTCTTGAGTGAGTTTTGCATCCTCCCAACTCTTAGGCCGTGCTCCGTTTGTGGTCTCCTTTATCCTTCCCCAAGTTTCATAACTTTGTACTTGCTGGGGTTTAACTCCAGGAGCCATTTATCGGATCAAGTTGATGGGCAAGTTGATGTGATCGAAGAAGTAGCAGACGCCTTTTAATGTGGTCAAATGTAAGGTTCTATTACTGGGGGAAAAAATATAACTATTACAATTTTAAACTATATAAAGTAGATCTTTTTCAAACTGATTGCGAAAAAAATAAGAAATTCTGGTCTGCCAAAATCTGAAGACAAACCAACAATACAGCTAAATAAATATTGTCTTCATATACAGAAGTATGAATATGTCCCCAGGTTATACTTCAGCATAGTATATCCTTGGTATAGCCTTGGTAAGAACATAAGAACATAAGAAAGGAGGAACACTGCAGCAGGCCTCTTGGCCCATACTAGGCAGGTTCTTCACATTCCATCCCACTAACAGAATATTTGTTCAACCCAATTTTAAATGCTACCCAAGAAATTTAGATTATACTGTAAAGTTCTGTTCTCAGTATCAGGATGGATATAAATATACCGACAAACCTACAGTGATTATTGATAATGAAGTTGATCCCCTGTATCTGAAATTGTTCTTACGAGGATATGCTGAAAGCACTGAATTCACACCTCTCGGAAGGCGATGAATTAGGGCTAATTTGAAGTGTACAAATACAAAACCGGATAATTAAACCTGATTGAAATAACGTGCTAAGAAAAAAGTCAGCCAAGACATGACTCGAGAAATGAATTCAGGTCGAACAAATTAAGATTTAGAAAGGATGTAGGAAATCAATGGTTTGTGAGTAAAGCTGTGAATGAGTGGAACAACTGGGTAGGTTCATTAAAGCGAGAATATTTTGTAGTTCTAAAATTATATTGTAAAATAACATGAGATTGTGAGGTTGATTGTGAGTTAGACCTGCCTACCATGGGCTATTAGGCCTCTTGCAGTACTCTGGTACTTGTATGTTGTTATGCAAGCATGATGTGCATGCACTCGTTTGATGAAGACTTCAGAGTGACGGAGGCGAATAGGAGAAAAAAAAAAAAAGAGCCGTTAAGAGGGATGAAAAATTGGCAGGTCAGGAGACACAAGGATCGAAGAGGAAATGTGGAGGCGACGGAACTCCAGGTTCGTGAGTTTTTAGGGAGACCATAGAAGAAAAAACCATGCTTGTTTTCTGGAAATTCCTTTCCTTGACCTGTCTTGTGACTCTCTCTTTTACTCCTCTCCTTGCCTGTCTAATGACTTTCTCTTCACGTCAATACCTCACCTGTCATCTGACTTTCTCACCACTTCACCTCACCTGTCTTTGAGTGTTCTCCCCACTGTCATGCACAGTTGTTACATGATAATGATTCAGCATTGACCGAAACATCGTCCAAAGTTTCCTTTTTTTTATGTAGCAAAAAATATTTATTGGTTCATATTGGTTAAATTAAATTAAAGACCCTAATCGAAAATAATTATAACATGTATGATGCAGAGGTAAAAAGTATTCTGAAATTACAAATCGCTACAACAGCAACATGAACATCATGGAAAATAACAACAAAAAACCATAACAGTACGAGTAGTCATAACGACACTGTTAAAAACAGGACAATAACAGAGACAATTAATGAGAAAGATAATGACAATAATGTTAAATACGGAGTGTGTCCAACTCAGCGTGGCATGAAGGGGCCGCAGCTGGTGAAAAACTCCTGGGAGGAATCTGGTGTTCCATCAACGGGGCTCTGGGTATCACCACTAATCACCGCTTGGATGCCAATTAACACGGTCACGAGACGAAAAAAAACTCTTGGGGTGGTGGTAGGTAGCGATGTCCAGGACTTTGGACTGCCAGGGTGGGAATTTTGCGGTGAGCATGGGCGTTTGCGGTGCTTACCAGCGTTTCGTAGTACGTACAGAATTTCAGCTGTTAGGTAAGACACATATGCAACAGTTAGGTATCTTTATTTAGAAACGTTTCGTCTACACAGTAGGCTTCTTCAGTCGAATACAGAAAAGTTGTTAGAAGCAGAATAGATGTGAAGACGATGTAATCAGTCCATCACCCTTGAAGACGTAGTTTTGAGGTGGTCAGTCCCTCAATCTGGAGAAGAGTATTTGTTCCATAGTCTGAAACATATGGAATCTTTATTAAGATTCCCATATGTTTCATAAGTGTCTCAGTCTTTATCTTGTCGGTTTCAAAACCATTTATCACAACTTTTCTGTACTCGACTGAAGACGCCTACTGTGTAGGCGAAACGTTTCGAAATAAAGAAACCTAACTGTTGCACATGTGCCTTACCTAACAACCTGTCGGTATTTTATACCATTTTAGAATTTCAGCGGCGCGAACGGGCGTTTTGCATGTGTGAGAATTCTGTGAGGAGCATTAGGGAGCGTATGTGAGTTTCCGTGGCGCTTTCGTAAGTTAGTGGTGCGTATGAGGTTCATGATGTATATGTCACTTTCATTTCACACCCGTTACTCATCGATTTCATTGAAAAATTTTGAGAGGGAGCACTGAGAGTAGTCATATATGGAATTTGTTATGCTCTTGTAACTCTTCAAAGGACATAGACGAGTATTCAGTCGTGGATGGACGTGCACTGACCAACACACTGTCACTCTTACATGCACACGCATTACATACTTATGCTCAAATGCGTATGGTTTTCAAAGAAAGTATTGATTTTCAAACAAAGTACTGGCTTTCAAACATTGGAAATAAATGGTATAAAATACCGACACAATGGAAAATAACTTGATAAAGCCCACTGTGTGGGCTGCATACTCCAGTATGGACCTGACGTAAACGGTGTACAAAGTCTTGAACGATTCCTTACTGAGGGGTCGGAAAGCTATTCTCATGTTTGCCAGGCGCCCATAAGCTGCAGCAGTTATCTGGTCGATGTGTGTCTCAGGAGATGTGATCGGTATTATACTTACCCCAAGATCCTTTTACTTGCGTGAAATTTGCAGTCTTTGGCCACCTAGCCTATA
Source organism: Cherax destructor (assembly GCA_009830355.1). Lineage (NCBI taxonomy): Eukaryota > Metazoa > Arthropoda > Malacostraca > Decapoda > Parastacidae > Cherax > Cherax destructor. The sequence continues at coordinate 275,257 of WNWK01000863.1, read as the reverse complement.
CTCTGTTTGCGGTCATCTTTGCCCTTCCCCGATCTTTATGACTTTGCATTTGGCGGGGTTAAATTCGAGGAGCCACTTGCCGGACCAGGTTTTCAACCTGTCCTGGTCTCTTTGTAGTCCTTCCTGATCCTCATCCAATTTAATTCTCCTCTGAGTCTATCCCTTCCGTTATGTCATTCACATATACCAAAAATATCACTGGTCCTAGGACTGACCCCTGTGGAACCCCGCTAGTCACAGGCGCCCTCAGGTCAGACTTGACTTTCGATGCTATGTCGTTTTCGTACTGTCGCTGAGCCTCCCTTCTTATCTGTGCATACTCATTTCTGGCTCTCTGACTAATCTTTTTATTTTCCTGGGTCCTTTGTCTTCTTTACTTTTTCCATTCTCTAGTGCACTTAGTTTTTACCTCCCTACACCTTTGGGTAAACAAAGGGCCCGTTCTGGTTCTCCCATTATTTATGTTGCCCTTGGGAACAAACCTTTCCTCTGCCTCCTTGAATTTTGTTGTCACATAGTCCATCATTTCGTTTACTGATTTTCCTACCAATTCTTTTTCCCACTGAATCTCCTGCAGGAAGTTTCTCATGCATATGTAGTCCCCCATTTTGTAGTTCGGCTTTTCCCATCATACTCCTGTTACCCTCTCCACTTGTAACTCTATGTATTCAAAGCTCAGAACACGTGATCACTAGATCCAAGGGCCCTTTCATATGTGATGTCCTCAATGTCCGAGATACTCAGGGTGAATACGAGGTCCACTTTTGCTGATTCATCCCCACCTCTCTCTCTGGTAGTGTCCCTAACATCTTGATGCATGAGGTTTTCCAGTACCACATCCATCATCTTGGTTCTCCATGTTTTGGGACCCCCATGTGGCTCCAGGTTTTCCCAATCAATCTTCTTGTGATTGAAATCACCCATAACTAGTGTGTGCTCTTCTGGCCACCTCAGCTAGTGTGTCTACCATTGCTCTGTTGCTCTCTTCGTATTCTTCTGTTGGCCTCCTGTAGTTCTGTGGCGGGTTGTACATCACTGCAATGACTACCTTATGTCCCCCAGACTGAATTGTACCTACTATGTAGTTCTTTTGCCCATTTCGTCCATTCCTTCCATTTCCTCAAACCTCATCAGTTTTTAATGAGCAGTACAACGCCTCCTTACCCTCTGCTCCCTCTATCTTTCCTCAGGGTCTGATATCCGGGTGGGAAGATTGCATCTGCTATCATCCCAGTGAGTTTCGTTTCTGTGAGTGCTATGATGTCTGGGGACGTCTCCTTGATTCTTTCATGCCACTCCTCATATTTATTTGTTATTCCATCCTCATTTGTATACCAAACCTTCAACTTTTTTTTTCTAAAACTGTGGTCTGGGGAGAACGTTGGGGTTCATGGAGCGGAAGACCTGGCAGGGAACTATGGGGGGATGGGTTGCTGTGGGGATGGAGTTTGTGATGAGGGGGGTGGGGGTTGTGGGTATGGTGTGTGGGTTTTGTGTCAGATTGTTTGGTTGCTTGGTGTTGTCGTGTGTGTGTGTCTCATTTGTGATTCTGTGTTCCCGTTTCTCGCCTCTCGAAAAAGCCTATCCCTGTCTTCCTAAATATTTTGTATGTTGCTATCATATCTTCCCTGGTTCGTTTGTCCTCCAATGTCGTTGTATTGAGTTCCATCAGCTTCTCCTCGTAGGTCATGCCCTTAGCACAGGAACAAGCTTGTTACATAATTCTGCATTTTCTCCTGTTTCTTAATATGCCTTTATACTGATGCTGCATTTTCCAAGATGGGCCTGACGTATACTGTATAAAAAGCCCGGGGAGACTCTCTGTTGGGTTTCCTAAATGCTAATTTTAGATTTGCCAGACGGGTATTGGCTGCAGAGGCTATCCAGCAGATGTGAGCCTCTGGCGATATACTGGGCACTATGTTCACATCTAGAACATATGAACATACGAAAGGAGGAACACTGCAACAGGCCTACTGGCCCATACTTGGCAGGTCTATGTCAAAACCAAACCCACAAACAAAAACACCTGCCCAACCCACCTTCTCTTTCAGTGAAGTCTGCAGCGTCTGTCCCTTTAGTTTTTGGTTTTCTTGCTCTTTTCCTAATTTTTATGACCTTGCATTTATTGGAGTTGAATTAACCCACTAACCTAACCAATCTTGCAATGTGTCCCTTTGGAGCCTTTACATGTCCTCATCTATTTCTATCCTCAACAGTATTACATCAGCAGCAAACAGGGAGAGATATATATGAATCAATCCCATTTCGAATATCATTCACATAAACCAGAAACAGTACTGGAATTCCGCTAGTTATTTTTTCTCTTTGTGGCGTCTGTTTCCTGACTGCCACTATTTGCTTCCTTTCCCTAAGACACTCCTTGATCCACCTTGTTACGTGCCCTGATATTCCCACCTGCTTCTCAAGTTTTTAGTCCAGCTTCTCATGGGGTACAGTACCAAACGCCTTGTTGCCAGGAAAATGCAATCCACCCAGTCCTGTCTCTCTTGTCGCATATCTGTTACCTTCTCATAGAACTTCAGCAAAATAGTATGGCAGGATTTGGCATCCCTATACTGATTCTTGTTTTTGTTTATGAAATAAATTCTCTCTTGGTGTTCTGCCATTCTTCTATGGTTTGATAAATTAGACACATATAGTTTAACGCCTCCTATCTGGCTCCTTTCTCAAATATAGAGGCTGCATTTTGATCTTCCAGATCTGTGGTAGCTATTCCGAATCCACTGACTTATTGTAGATGATAGCGAGTGATTTAGACAGTGCTTCTGGTCCCTCTTGCGAAATTCATGGTGACACGTTGTCAAATCCCATTACCAGGTCCATCAAAAGTTTCTTTACCTCTTGCTCGGTTTTGTGGGTGTCATCCAGTGCTTGGCGGTGCCTCCTGGTATTGCACATGTTTCCACTGCGAAGACCTTTTCGAATAATTTGATCAATACTTCATAGATTTCCTTGTCATGGTTTGTGAGCTCTTCTTCTGTCTTCCTCAATCAAATTATCTGGTTCTTTACTGTTGGTTTTTTTTCTGATGTGTATGAGAAGAAATTTCGATTCAAACGTAGCCTTTCCTGCTATGCCATTTTCTAATTGTCTCTCTGCCTTTCTCCTAAATCTAGCATATTCGTTTCTTTTGAATCTGCTCACTTCTCTGTTTTCGTTTTTGTTTTCCTTTCTGTATATTTTGCTCTCTCTTTCACTTTTCGCAGTTGCCTCACCGCACCTCTGGTTGAACCAAGGCCGCCCTTTCTCTATGCCTATGTGTCTTCTGCATCTTCTTTATATGAAGGCCTACTCATCTTCCCTCCATTTTCCAGCTAGGTGCTCCATCATCTCGTCCACTGACATACCTTCCGATTCACTGTCAAATTCCACAATATTCAGGAAATCTGTCAACCCTTCAGAATCTTTCCTTCTAAAGTCTGGCTTTTCACGCCCTTCACCTAATGTACCTCCCTCTACTGTTAGTTCTACTAAGTTCTCAAAGTTCAGGACAGCATGATCGTCAGCACCCAGAGTTCTCTCGTTCTGTTTCACTTGTTTCAGGGGTAAAGACCAGGTACAGTCTCGCTGTCTCATTATATCTCCTCTCTCTCTCTCTCTCTCTCTCTCTCTCTCTCTCTCTCTCTCTCTCTCTCTCTCTCTCTCTCTCTCTCTCTCTCTCTCTCTCTCTTTTGTCATGTTCTTAACGTGCTGACTCAGAACGTTTTCTCTAATCACCTCCATCAATTAACCCTTCCACATGAAGGTCCCAGTTCGCCCAATCTACTTCTCATGGTTGAAATTTCCCATAATAAATATCTTCGCTTTAGCCCAAAATGCACTCCTGGCCGCTTTTGCTACAATAGGTTCATCTTTGTACTTGTCATCAATGGTCTCGTTATTGCGGTGTTGAAGGTGAATGTTCAATTAAACTTTCATACTTAAATCCCTGTGAGTTTAGTGCAAATAAACCAAATGTAATTTATGCAGACTTGTGAACTGGCTCTGGTTACCACTGACACAGACAACACAATGTAGACCCTTGTCTAGAGTGACGCTTTGTTGAAAATGTATAAAATACCGACAAATTGATGATTGAGGCACATGTGCAACAGTTGAGTATCTTTATTGTTGAAACGTTTCACCTACACAGTAGGCTTCTTCAGTCAGATATAGAGGGAGCAGTAGTAATGAAATCACATACTGTGTATCTACTAGTTATGAGTGAGAAGAGACGGATTCTAGATGGACCTATTTTCTTCCACTAGTGAATCCCGTCCCCTACAACGTCTTCGAGATCTTCCACCTCACCTTCAACAGTATTTAAGACTCCGTTGTCATGCTTTAGCTTCGAATCTTTCCAGACCATGGCTGAGGGACTGACCACCTCAAACACTTTTTCTCCAGGGTTGATGGACTGATTACATAGAATGATGCTGAGTCCGCTCATATATTTCTTTCGTAGCTTCCACGAGTAAACATTTAAAACTATGACCATAATATATAGGAGAGAATGTTACAAATGGATACCCAAGAGTGTCCTCGGTGTCTGATACTGAAGAATACAGTTACGTAGCATGGTTGTCTTGTTCTGAACTGTCTTGGTATCGCGCCTTCACCACCACTTGGGCTGGGTGACCTTCATCAGTTTAGAATGTCTAATATGTTAATTACGTCAGTTAACGCTGGTTGAGTTCTTGTTTCGGTATTTAAATGGCTGACACGTGTAGACAGTGTTCTCTTAGGTTGAAGCAGCTTTTTAGAAACTCTCCCGAATTATTACCTCTAACTGGTATTACAAAAGTGATGAGGTGGTAGAGTGAGTTCGAAGTATGATTACAAAAATTATGCTTCCCCAGATCAATAAATTATAATAACAATGCAGAAGGAAAAAACTGTTAAACACATTGCTTACAATATTGAAGCTTTATTGCACAGTTCTGATACGAATTGAAGGGTCGAATCATCTTGAGGTAAAGTAGTGGCAAGTGTTCGATAAACAGGTTTTCAGTTGTAATATAGGCTTCAATTATATATAACCGACGACACTAGTTTAATCAGGGTATGACTAGGAGGTGATGCGTCTTCGTTCAAGTGTGGTTCACTTCTTTATCCTTAAAACCTCTTATTTTATCTAAAAAAAAACCCTCATTTTTGGAAGCCCTAGATTATCAGTGGTTATCTGGAAAATTTATTTTACATCTTAGTAACATCGAGTTAACATGTGATATATTTGGTATCAGTCGCGCGAGACTAACTCTCCATTCAACCTATTAATTCTCTTTGTCCGGCGTAAAACTTTCCTCTGTCTGTAAAGTGTGTGGAGTACGAACACAGCAACATTATATCATAGAATATAGAATGCAAAAGAGTACAGAAATATAGAAGGAATGTCAGTAGTATTTATAAACAATATAATAAATTTATAACTAAGGATCGTAGCATTTTACCAAAAACATTTATAAGTTGATGCACTTAGAACACGACAGAGTGGCCCAAAGAAGAATATAAATTCACATCCACTCGTCCCGAAAATACTTTTCCAGGAGAGTACTAACCTATCCAGTGATATAAAACTTATATCCTGCTAACCGGTTTCCCTGGATTCCTTTCATAGATGCTGTTCACAATCCAAGAGCATTCCTGATAACTTCCCCCCCCCCTCAAAAAAAAAAAAACTAGCTATAATTAGCTCTTACCAAATATGCTCTCACATGCCTGTTCAAAGCCTTACTTCTCAAAACATCTACATTCTCTCTCGCCTGTCCTTCCTCGGCCCTTCCTCATGCTTTCCAGCCAGATTAATGCATCACATTCTTCTACGTTGCTTCGTCTCTTCCATATGACCAAACAGTCTCAATAACTCCTTTTTAAACTCTTTGAAGTAAATCTTCCATACCACTATGTATTTAACATTATAAGATAGGTAAACTAATTTAAAGAAAATATTTTGGCCTAAGTTTTTTCCACTTAGCAAGAATGACAACAAACTTGTCTTCAGAAGTTTAAAACCTAGTGGAGTTAATTAATGTTCATCATAATTTTTTTTTATATATTTTATTTAAAAAACTTAAAATTTACAAAAACACAAATCAAAAACATAATGAAATGAGTCAAGTAAGACATGTGAATGAAAAAATAATGAGTTTGGTTATGATAGGTTAGGTTAGGCTAATTTTATTTATATAAACCTATAAAATCGTATAGTATTTTTGGAACAAATAAGCGAATTAAAACAACGGCCGCAACACGTCTGGTAGCTCGGTGTCTGGGCACGTTGTAACAGCGTTCAAAGTTGAACGCATATCACGTGTGGTGTGAGAGTGGGTCACATCCTAACTATATACAGTACAAGACCGATCAATACACAAATAACCCACATATAGGAAAGAGACGCTTACGATGAGGTTACGGTCCGACTGGGACCATTTGCAAAGTTTGTGTGACTTCGTATTGTTCTAGTCATTACTGGGAGCTGTAGTGCCCTTGACATTGATTTGTTTATAAGCCACTGAATCCATTAGAGGGATTTGCTTTACCAACCCAAGCAGACATTTGCGACACTTCTGCCAAGATTTGCTGGGTTACAAGGTTATGAGAACATAGGAAGGGGTAAGGAAACCGGAAACTGAGTTCTGACTCAGACAGAAATTGTAAAACTCAAGTGAGTATAGTGCCAAGCATGTTGATATAGGTGAAAAACCAAATAATCTTTACATTGGAAAAAGACACTATGTACGGTTCAGGATATTTATTAGGGAAAACGTTTCGATACGAGTGGCTTCTTCAGTCCTAATACAGAGATAACTAAGAACGGGTGTATATAGTGGTAAGGGACTCTTGCCACTATATATACTCGTTCTCAGTTATCTCTGTATTTGCACTGAAGAAGTAACTGTGGCGAAACGTTGACTCTGATAAATGTCCTGAACTGTATATAAGTGTGTTTTTCCACATCATGTCAGTATCACCAGACCATGTGGTCCCGTGGACTAGAGCGTTATGAGTTTTCGCTCACCATGAGGTGGGCCAAAGCAGCAAGAACAGGCGAAATATTCACAAACACTGATCTCTAGCCGAAGGAGACTCGAACCTACGGACCTTGCAACAAGGTATGCAGTGCTTTACCGACCGTACCACACTGGTCCAATACCTTGGCTTACAGCTTTTCATCTCATCCCCTGCATGCATCGACACAACTAGAGATTTTTACAATGCTAGGAATTCGCAAGAACAGGCGAAATATTCACAAACACTGAAAGCTGGCTGCCTTGGATCAACGTCTAGCGTGAGCTGGGCGCCAAGGTATTGGTCCAGTGTGGTACGGTCGTAAGCACTGCGTACCTTGTTGCAAGGTTCGTAGGTTCGAGTCTCCTTCGGCCAGAGATCAGTGTTATATATATATATATATATATATATATATATATATATATATATATATATATATATATATATATATATATATATATGTGGCAGATGTTGCAGGTGTATGGAATAGGAGGAAGGTTACTGAAAGCAGTGAAGAGTTTTTATGAGGATAGTGAGGCTCAGGTTAGAGTGTGTAGGAGGGAAGGGGACTATTTCCCAGTAAAAGTGGGCCTTAGACAAGGATGTGTGATGTCACCGTGGTTGTTCAATATATTTATAGATGGGGTTGTAAGAGAAGTGAATGCGAGGGTCTTGGCAAGAAGTGTTGGGCTAAAAGATAAAGAAGCAAATACAAAGTGGGAGTTGTCACAGTTGCTTTTTGCTGATGACACTGTGCTTTTGGGAGATTCTGAAGAGAAGTTGCAGAGGTTGGTGGATGAATTTGGTAGGGTGTGTAAAGAAGAAAATTGAAAGTGAATATAGGAAAGAGTAAGGTGATGAGGATAACAAAAGAATAGGTGACGAAAGATTGGATATCAGATTGGAGGGAGAGAGTATGGAGGAGGTGAATGTATTCAGATATTTGGGAGTGGACATGTCGGCGGATGGGTCTATGAAGGATGAGGTGAATCATAGAATTGATGAGGGGAAAAGGGTGAGTGGAGCACTTCGGAGTCTGTGGAGACAAAGAACCTTGTCCATGGAAGTAAAGGGAATGTATGAGAGTATAGTTATACTAACGCTCTTATATGGGTGTGAAGCATGGGTGATGAATGTTGCAACGAGGAGAAGGCTGGAGGCAGTGGAGATGTCATGTCTGAGGTCAATGTGTGGTGTGAGTATAATGCAGATAATTCGGAGTTTGGAAATTAGGAGGAGGTGCGGGATTACCAAAACGATTGTCCAGAGAGGTGAGGAGGGGTTGTTGAGGTGGTTTGGACATGTAGAGAGAATGGAACGAGACAGAGTGACTTCGAGAGTGTATAAATCTGTAGTGGAGGGAAGGCGGGGTAGGGGTCGGCCTAGGAAAGGTTGGAGGGAGGGGGTAAAGGAAGTTTTGTGTGCGAGGGGCTTGGACTTCCAGCAAGCATGTGTGAGTGTATTTGATAGGAGTGAATGGAGGCATATGGTTTTTAATACTTGACGTGCTGTTGGAGTGTGAGCAAAGTAACATTTATGAAGGGATTCAGGAAACCGGCAGGCCGGACTTGAGTTCTGGAGATGGGAAGTACAGTGCCGGCACTCTGAAGGAGGGTGTTAATGTTGCAGTTTTATAACTGTAGTGTAAAGCACCCCTCTGGCAAGACAGTGATGGAGTGAATGATGATGAAAGTTTTTCTTTTCGGGCCACCCTGCCTTGGTGGGAATCGGCCGATGTGTTAATAAAATAAAATAATATATATATATATATATATATATATATATATATATATATATATATATATATATATATATATATATATATATATATATATATATATATATATATTGTGTGTGTGTGTGTGTGTGTGTGTGTGTGTGTGTATTCACCTAATTGTACTCACCTAATTGTGGTTGCAGGGTCCAGACTCAGCTCCTGGCCCCGCCTCTTCGCTGTCTGCTACTGGGTCTCTGCTCTCCCTGCTCCATGAGCTTTATCATACCTTGTCTTAAAACTATGTATGGTTCCTGCCTCCACTAATCTTTATCTAGACTATTCCACTTCCTACTACTCTGTGGCTGAAGAATGCTTCCTAACATCCTTTGACTCATCTGAGTCTTCAGCTCCAGTTGTGTCCCTTGTTTCCGTGTTCCCTCTCTGGAACATCCTGTCACTGTCTACCTTGTCAATTCCCGCAGTATTTTGTATGTCGTTATCATGTCTCCTCTGACCCTTCTTTCTTCCAGTGTTTTTAGTCCTATTTCTCCTCCCTCAACCTTTCTTCATAAGACAGACCCCTGAGTTGTGGAACTAACCTTGTCGCAAACCTTTGCACTTTCTCTAGTTTCTTTACGTGCTTGACCAGGTGTGGGTTCCAGACTGGTGCTGCATATTCTAGTATGGGCCTGACGTACACGGTATACAGTGTCTTGAACGATTCCTTGTTAAGGTAACGGAACGCTAATCTTAGGTTTGCCAGTCGCCCATATGCTGCCGCAGTTATCTGGTTGATGTGTGCCTCCGGAGACGTGCTTGGCGTTATACTCACTCCAAGGTCTTTCTCCTTTGCTGAGGTTTGTAGCCTTTGTCCGCCTAGCTTGTACTCTGTCAGCGGTCTTCTTTGCCCTTCTCCGATCCTCATGACTTTGCATTTGGAGGGATTGAATTCGAGAAGCCAGTTGCTAGACCAGATGTCGAGCTTGTCCAGGTCTGTTTGCAGCCCTGCCTGGTCCTCTTCCGATGTGACTCTCCTCATTATTTTCACATCATCTGCGAATAGAGACACTTCTGAGTCTATCCCGTCCGTCATGTCATTTACATATACCAGGAATAACACTGGTCCTAGGACTGACCCCTGCGGTACACCGCTCGTCACAGGCGCCCACTGTGATACCTCACCACGCACCATGACCCGTTGTTGCCTCCCTTTGAGGTATTCCCTGATCCATTCCAGTGCCCTTCCTGTTATACCTGCTTGTTCTTCCAACTTCTTTACTAATCTCATGTGAGGAACTGTGTCGAAGGCCTTCCTGCAGTCCAGGAAAATGCAATCAACCCACCCTTCTCTCTCTCCTGCTTTATCTCTGTTACTTTATCATAGAACTCTAGGAGGTTTGTTACACAGGATTTGCCTTCCCGGAATCCGTGCTGTCTGGTGTTTATTATCCTGTTCAGCTCAAGGTGTTCTACCATTCTTTTCCTGATGATTTTCTCCAGGACTTTGTACACTATACACGTAAGTGACACCGGTCTATAGTTTAGTGTCTCTTTTCTGTCTCCTTTTTTAAAGATGGGGACTACATTGGCCTTCTTCCATACCTCAGGTAGCTGCCCAGTTTCAAGGGATGTGTTGAATATTATGGTAAGTGGCACACTCAGTACCTGAGCTCCTTCCCGAAGAACCCACGGGGAGATATTGTCCGGACCCATCGCCTTTGAGGTATCGAGGTCACTGAGTAACTGCTTCACTTCCTCCTCAGTTGTGTGTATGCCCTCTAGCACTTGGTACATCCCTTGTTGATGACGAACCCCGTCCTGTCCACCCAGCTGCCTTCCTTCCTCCATTGTGAATACTTCCTTAAACCTCAAGTTGAGCTCCTCACATACCTCTTGATCATTACCTGTGAGTTCCCCATCTTCTCTCCTCAGCCTTATCACCTGGTCCTTGACTGTTGTCTTCCTTCTGATGTGACTGTACATCAGATTCGGGTCGGACTTAACTTTCGATGCTATGTCATTTTCGTACTGTTTCTGGGCCTCCCTCCGTACTTGTGCATACTCGTTTCTAGCTCTTCTACTAATCTCTTTGTTTACTTGGGTTCTTTGCCTTCTGTACCGTTTCCATTCTCTGATACTCTGAGTCTTTGCCTCCTGCACCTTTGGGTAAACCAGGGGCTCTTTCTGGCCTTCCCATTTAATCCTTTGCCTCTGGGTATAAACCGTTCCTCTGCCTCCTTGCACTTTGCCCCTACGTATTCCATCATTTCATTTATTGTCAGTCCTTCCATTTCCCTTTCCCACTGAACGTCCTGCAGGAAATTCCTCATGCCCGTGTAGTTTCCTCTTTTAAAGTCTGGTTTGTCTCTATCGGTACTGTTTTCCCTCTCCACCTGTATCTCTACAATGTACTCAAAGCTCAGCACCATATGGTCACTGGCTCCCAGGGGGTTCTCGTGCGTTAAGTCTTCAATATCTGAGCTGTTCAGGGTGAATACAAGGTCCAGTCTTGCTGGTGTGTGTGTGTGTGTGTGTGTAAATGTCTTGACGAATAGGTTAAATTTGCGATTTTGGCTTAAATAGTAACGCTCTTCTTGCCGAATAATGCAAGCGAAAATTTGTGTATGCAATAATTTCGCATAAATCATTCTGAAACTAACAAAAAAAATATATTTCATTGTGTTTGTTTATTATTAAATTATAGTAAACTTATCTAAAATATATTTAGTTGGATTAGGCTAAATTAAATTTCGTTTGTCATAATAAGGTTAGGTAAGATTTTAAAGTTCTTTTGATACAAAATTATTATTTTTACATTAACATAATTAACAAAAATATATCTTTAGACGTATAAGAGAAAATTTTATAAAGGACTTAATGTTAAATAATTTCTTGCTAAATGACCAGTTTTACCTATTCGGCACGACATAAACGCCCACTACATTAAGCGGAGTCAATATAACGAACACTTGTTCCAGTCCTTCGTGTACTTCGCTCCTCGCCTCTACCTGCATGCGCGTTCAGGATCTGATATAATAGCAACCTTAGAATCATTAACTCTTCAGATGTCGTCAAACCAGCACCTGGGCTAACGCCTCTGGGGGGTCCACGACCCGTTCACCCGAGGTGGGTAGAAGGTCAAGTAATTAAAAAATTTATCTGCAGACTGCAGTTGAGAGCGAACGGCTTGTCGATCATCCACCATTTATGGCCCGGTGGTCAGTGTTGATAAGGCGATTTGATTCAGATTTATAAATAATTGCCCTACTTGACAACATTGATATGCAAGGAGACTGAGGCCACGGACACCAGAGGTTAGGCGGGGATTACTCCTAAAGATCAATTACTAAAGCGTAGGGATATGAAGTCAGCTCTTGTGATCTTTTCGACGTTCTTTAGCTAAAAATCTGGCACGTTGTAGCTGCTGCTTCGGTACAGGTTTTTTTGTGGTGGCCTTGACAAAAAAAAAAAGCAGTGCACGTAACCATGATCTTAAAACTCCTCAAGACAGCAGAGCGTCTTTATGAGTAGGCGTGGTGCTTGCCCATGGCTGCATAATATAAATTTAAAGATTGCTGCAATTTTGTGTTTGTGTTTTTCTGTTAATAATGTAGCTTAATTTTGTTGCCATAATGGATGGGGGTTATTCTTCTTCAATTAAAAAAAAATACTGCTTATTCACTATCCACGCGCGCGAAAATACAATTATTGGATGATTTAATGGAGGTTAAATTGAATGCATTGTGTGTTGCTTTAAGACTGCCCAAGAAGCGTAGCTTACAAATTTATCCTTTCACTCTTGGAGTAAGTTACTAAAATAGCAGAGTTATTTTATACCCTCTTCTTGGAGTTGGCTAGTGCAGCAGCAATGTCAACTAACGTGGGTTACTAAATGACTCGAGGGGGCACCTAATTTCTTAATCATTGAGTGGATTACTAAGGAATTAGAGGTAAGGAAGCAGCGGTATCAAATTTCTCAATTCTAATATGGGTTACCACAGGAGTAGAAGTAACCATTATTGACCAGGTTACTACAACAGTAGAAGTGCCTGCTTTCTCCCTCAAGAAGGGGGTTAATACAAATGTAGAGGTACCTGATATCTCCGTCTAGGTTACAAGTATCGTGAAGATGCTTAACGTTCCCATCACAGAAGTAGATGTACCTAACTTCTTCCTTGTGGAGTAAGTTATTACAGAAGAAGAAACGCCTAACTTAACCATCAGTGAGAGGGTTACTGTAGTAGAAGAGATGGTTAAACATTCTCATCCTAAACAAGAGTTATACTCTCAACATTCTTAGGAAAAGCAAGAGTTATACTGTCAACATTCTTAGGAAAAGCAAGAGTTATACTCTCAACATAGCAAAAGCAAAAGTTAAACTCTCAACATTCTTACCAAAACCAAGAGTTATACTCTCAACATTCTTAGGAAAAGCAAGAGTTATACTCTCAACATTCTTAGGAAAAGCAAGAGTTATACTCTCAACATTTTAGAAACAAGGTTATACTCAACATTCTTAGGAAAAGCAAGAGTTATACTCCTTTAAACATTCTTAGCAAACAAAGTAAAAAAACCAAGAGTTATACTCAACATTCTTCAACATTCAGCAAAGTAAGTTATAATCTCATCATTCTTAGCATAAGCAAGATATACTCTCAACATTCACAGAATAACCACGAATTATGCTCTAAATATTTTCTAATAACTAATTGAAAATCTGTAGTGATTAAACAGTAAGGCGGGAATGCGAGCGCGCGGCGTGTGTGTGTATTCACCTATTTGTACCCACCTATTTGTGGTTGCAGGGGTCGAGACTCAGCTCCTGGCCCCGCCTCTTTCTTCACTGATCACTACTAGGCCCTCTCTCTCCCTGCTGCATGAGCTTTATCATACCTCGTCTTAAAACTATGTATGGTTCCTGCCTCCACTACCTCACTTGCCAGACTATTCTTCTTCCTGACAACTATTTGACTGAAGAAATACTTCCTAACATCCCTTTGACTCATCTGAGTCTTCAGCTTCCAGTTGTGTCCCCTTGTTTCTGTGTTCCCTCTCTGGAACATCCTGTCACTGTCTACCTTGTCGATTCCCCGCAGTATTTTGTATGTCGTTATCATGTCTTCTCTGACCCTTCTTTCCTCCAGTGTTGTTAGTCCTATTTCCCTCAATCTTTCTTCATACAACAGACCCCTGAGTTGTGGAACTAACCTTGTCGCAAACCTTTGCACTTTCTCTAGTTTCTTTATGTGCTTGACCAGGTGTGGGTTCCAGACTGGTGCTGCATATTCTAGTATGGGCCTGACGTACACGGTGTACAGTGTCTTGAACGATTCCTTGTTAAGGTAACGGAACACTAATCTTAGGTTTGCCAGTCGCCCATATGCTGCCGCCGTTATCTGGTTGATGTGTGCCTCCGGAGACGTGCTTGGCGTTATACTCACCCCAAGGTCTTTCTCCTTTGCCGAGGTTTGTAGCCTTTGTCCGCCTAGCCTGTACTCTGTCAGCGGTCTTCTTTGCCCTTCTCTGATCTTCATGACTTTGCATTTGGTGGGATTGAATTCGAGAAGCCAGTTGCTAAACCAGATGTCAAGCTTGTCCAGGTCTGTTTGAAGTCCTGCTTGTTCCTCTTCCGATGTGATTCTCCTCATTAATTTCACATCATCTGCGAACAGAGACACTTCTGAGTCTATCCCATCCGTCATGTCGTTTACATATACCAAGAATAACACTGGTCCTAAGACTGACCCCTGCGGTACGCCGCTCGTCACAGGCGCCCACTGTGATACCTCATCTCGCACCATGACCCGTTGTTGCCTCCCTGTGAGGTATTCCCTGATCCATTCCAGTGCCCTTCCTGTTATACATGCTTGTTCTTCCAACTTCTTTATTAATCTCATGTGAGGAACTGTGTCAAAGGCCTTCCTGCAGTCCAGGAAAATGCAATCAACCCACCCTTCTCTCTCTTGCCTTATCTCTGTTACTTTATCATAGAACTCTAGGAGGCTTGTTACACAGGATTTGCCTTCCCGGAATCCGTGCTGTCTGGTGTTTATTATCCTGTTCAGCTTGAGGTGCTTCACCATTCTTTTCCTGATGATTTTCTCCAGGACTTTGCACACTATACATGTAAGTGACACCGGTCTATAGTTTAGTGCCTCTTTTCTGTCTCCTTTTTTAAAGATGGGGACTACGTTGGCCTTCTTCCATACCTCAGGTATCTGCCCATTTTCAAGGGATGTGTTGAATATTATGGTAAGTGGCACACTCAGTACCTCAGCTCCTTCCCGAAGAACCCACGGGGAGATATTGTCCGGACCCATCGCCTTTGAGGTATCAAGGTCACTGAGTAACTGCTTCACCTCCTCCTCAGTTGTGTGTATGCCCTCTAGCACTTGATACATCCCTTGTTGGTGACGCACCCCGTCCTGTCTACCCAGCTGCCTTCCTTCCTCCACTGTGAATACTTCCTTAAACCTCAAGTTGTGTGTGTGTGTGTGTACGTGTGCCCGCTCACTAATGCTCTAGAGGGACATTCTGGTTAGTTAATACTAGGCTAGTCCAACAATGAATTGAACGCATATAAGTGTTTTAAGATTTATTGTGTAATTTTAAAATATGGAGAGGCTATTGCAACAAGGAATTTACTTTGTGTCTACTTGTAAGTAATCTTAGATATATAATGTTTTTTCTTTAATATTTGTATTTTTTTTTTTTTTGGCCCCGGTATGTGATAATGGAGATATCTTCAAGAACATTCCATTGCTCCCGTGTTTGGTAGTTTCCAGGTAATTGTAACTCCAGCTTTGCTGGAACGAAACCTTTGAATATTCCATTAGATGGTGAACTCTTAATGGATTGCTTAACTATTTTCTATTGCCCTAACCAAGTCTCTTACCTCATACTCAAAGATTTCTACACTAGTTATACAATTCATACTACATGGTGGAATATGACAGTCTAAGATGGCTAGCTTTTGTTATAGCTATGCAGCACTCATCCAGAATTAGGTAGCAGGCCATCGCTTATGTATCCAATTTTGGAAAATAAAAATGAAGAGGTTATTTCTAAGGTTAATTTTGTTAACCTCGTAAGTGTGTTGGTCCCCGCCCCAGTGTCTGCAGTCTTCTACAGGCTATTTCAGATCCATTATATTGCACTTGGCATGGTTTATCTCTAATGATAATTTCCCGCATTTCATCTTATGTTCTTATTCTACTCATTAACTTAAATGTCATACAAAAACATTAAATATCCACCTTGTCAGGTCATTTGTCAATGTAAGGAAGAGGAGGAGACTGATCTCATCTTTGCCATGAAACACTCACGTAGAGTCTGTCGTAGGTCTTTCAGGTATTCCTGTATCAACATTAGCACCATGCTGTCATTCCAGCCAACGTTTACAGTCATAGATGCATTAGTACAGAATACCAAAGGTCTTGCAGTGTGAGAACATCCAGCACGCTTCTCGCTCTTGTCTGGCTTTCGTCAGTTTATTCTATAAATATTAAGTGTGAGGAAGTGCCCATGCTGATGCGTGCTCTCCAGGTGTTCCACTTATCACCTAAATCATATTGTACTTGAAATCTTAATGCTTGCCAGAGATCCTGTTGTGTAATTTTATGCCTACTAATAGTCGCTATTCCTCAATATTTAAGTTTCACTCTTTTATTTTTCTAGCTGTCTTTACCAAATTTAGGATGCTAATCTTAAATTCTTGGTCAGCCTCTTTAACATGTATGCTGACGTGATCTGACTGTAGTGTATTTGTTTTGAAAGCAATGAAAAGTTTCAGCCTTCACATGTGTCCTCTCATCCTAGTTAATTCCATGGTAAAGTGTTTGTCCTTCAGCTTATAAAGGAACGTTGAACATACTCGAGAATAATGGACAACGGAAAAGTAGGTCTCATGGAAGCCAATGATCATGAGGGACTTTAATCGGAAATATAAACTGGGAGAATTGAGATCCCATGGAAGTTATGGATACAATGAGTAGAACTAATGGAGACAAAAAATTAGAACCAGCATTTTAGAAATGCCAAATTAATGAAGGAAGATGAGCAATCCTATAAGGACACGGTCGCCCCTCTGCCTGACTCTGAAAACCCGCAATCGTTAGCTGCCGAATTCATATATTTTGAGAAGTTTGAATGGAAAAAGAATGAAATTCGGAAGGATGACTAGAAAACACGACTAGAGAAAATTAAAAAAAAATATGTACATAGCAGTAAGAGAATGATTAACTGTTGTAAAACAGGAAACTGAGAGTCAACTCAACTCAGGCTGTATTGGAATACCCATCTGAAGAGATCTGGATAGCCACTGAAAAATTCATAATTATGAAGAGGAATGACAGTGCAAAATGCAACGTGAGTTCTTGGTTTCACTAGTTGTTGAACTGCCAAAGCGAAAAGCAAAAAAATGTGCAGAGCACAAATGAGAGAGGATTAAGAAGAAAACAGGAAAACTGTAGAGGTAAGATGTGAAACTGAGCATCAACTGGAAAGCGACGGTGTGAAGTATAAAACGAAACCGAAACTATTGTATAGTAACGTAAGAAGTTAAGCAGCTTTAGAATATCAGGTAATACGACTGAAGATGGAGGTATTAAATATAAGATATCAGGAGGTCTTTGCTGATTAAAATAGAATGATTCCAGAAAGGAGAGATAGAAACAAGAACAATACAGGAGAACGTTCAAGAAACAATAGAGAAAGAATACGGACAGTTGAGATATTCGAATATTTCAAAGACTGTGGACCAGACAATGCATTGCTATAGGTACTGAAAGTAGCTGCTAAAATATTGAGCAAATTTTGATGGATAATGTTCACTTAGATTTTTTAAAGGTTTAGATAGAATAATAAATCACTATAGAGGAAGCAGCAATAGAAAAAAAATCAAATGGGGCAAATATATAACCAGGGGAGATAAGTGGTACTAAATTACAAAATATTATAACACGTATGCTATTCAGTGTTTGAAAAATTGTCAGAAAAAAATTAATAAAAAACCAAGAGAGAAAACGTTGCATAGTGGAAGTTCAACAAGGTTTAAGGAAATGTAAATCCGTCCTCACAGGCATATTGTTTAAGAACTGTATGAGAGAATGACTGATAGCAAACAAGAAAGAAAAAAATGGATAATTTTGTGCATTCCTAAATTTCATTAGGTCCTTCGACGCATTACTAATGGTCGCAGCTTTTATAATTACAGGGGCGCCTGAAGGGGCTTAAGTCAAATTTTAAAAGAACATTTTACCGCTGACAGTTTAATGAGGAAGGTTAATTAATTGCTGTGATAGTATTTATTTGTGTCATCTGCTTTTGTCGATGTTAGTAATTTTTATTTCTCACCTAACATTACCTTAGATTTTTTTTTTTTTTTTTAAAAAAACACTGATTGATCTACCACATCAAGGCCTTTTTCGAATCTGTAAACTCCCTTAACTGGCACAAAGAATATCTGACGTCAAGAAAACAGGCGATAAAGATAAGGGAAGAAGACTCAGACTCAAACTGAGGAGAGGTAAACAGAGGGTTGAAATAAATGGTATAAAATACCGACACAATGGAAAAATAAACACATAAGCAGTATAATGTGATCCTTTATTGACAACGTTTCGCCCACACAGTGGGCTTTATCAAGTCACAAACATCTACCTTGGTGAAAGGTACGTTAGTATTTATAGGATGGAGTCAGGTGGAGAATGCTGGGTACGTTGGACCTAAACCTGCATGTGACAATCTTCCAAGTAGGGAGTCTAGGACCTTGGGTAGCTTTAAAAAAAGATTGGACAACTATATGAGTAGACCTTCTGCAGTGTTCCTCCATTTTTATGTGGGATAACGATGAAGACGTTTCTTGGCAAGGGGTTCAGCTATGTTATAGAAGCCGTTGTTTTGGTTGAAGTTGTTGAATATACAGACAAGTGATGATTCCAGGATACTTCGGTATTGAGTGTTTTCTTTGGCGAAGCAGCACTGTTACCCATACTCTTACTGATGTGTGAAAATAAAATGCCAGAAATAACTGACTCCTAGGAACAGCTATTTGCAGATTGCATGAAGTTAAGGCAAAGAATACTGAAGGACGACAGGAATAGACTAGAAGAAGACTTAAACAAGCTACGAAAATTTGAAATAATTATTACAGCAAACATCAATGATCTAACACAAATTATACATAAATGTAGAAAATTGGTTCAGGGAACCGACATGATGATGAATTAGTCACTTGCTCAACACGTTTCCACATTGAAGATACCCACGTGTTGCACAAGTGTCTGATTCATCACAAATTATACTACACGTTACATTTATCGGGAGGAGATAAAAAAAATCCTCTACGTAAACTGACCGTATCCTAAAGAAAAGTGTCATTTGAAATCCATCATCATCGAGTATGTCATGAAAACTGCCGAAATGAGACAATCCGTGACAAAGTACTTATAAGTAGGAGGTATCTTCAAATATAAGGCACGACAAAGACCTATATTTCCTCTGAGTTCACACCTTGTTAAACGTATATACAAGCTGGAAGGTCTTGGCCTTCGAGCTTCTAGTAGAAGAGAACAATCCTCGCCTCTCATTGAAAGCTTGTACAACTAATGTTGTTGTCCTTTTGTGATCCCAGAAAGGTATTCCCGTGACCCCTGCGCCCAGCCCCTCTAACTCAGTGTATGCAAAAGGAATAGTGAAAGACGGTCATGAAATTCGAATTGTACCAAGTATAAAGAATGTGTATACTTATGCCTGTTTCTTGTTCTTTAGGATACGGTCAGTTTACGTAGAGGATTTTTTTTATCTCATGCATGCGTGTGCATGTATGCAGTGCATTTCCACCGAAACTGGCTAAATTTGTAGTATATTATCCTTTCTGTAAAACGTATCAGCCATTAATGATTTAGGCTGAACAGAGGAGTCATAGTAAAGATATTTCTCGGGAAGTAATGCTCACAATTTTATAAATTAAATTTATAAATTGGCACCTACATACTCCATAACCAATCCAACATTATTTCTGAGTAGGATAGATCAGTGTTGAAAGTCTGGGTGCTCTCACATGGGAATAAAAGCATAAATCTTGTCCATGTTACAGTACACCGGTTTTGTAAATTTGAAGCCTATCAGATAAAACGTTCGCGAGTTATAAACGAAAGCTTTGGAGGAAGAAAATAAAAATGTAGCTGAAAATTTAGGGAAAATGGGATGCTATTGGGTTTTAAACTTATAAAACATAGAAACGACAGCTTTCAAATTCTTCAAGCACTTTCACTTATTTTCTATGTAAAATTATCTACAGTCCTATAAGAAAAAAAATATATGGATGTTATTTTTTATAAAAGAAAATCAATATGTATACTTTCCATGAGTCCTTAAGACTGTTACCGGTATATGACCAGGCAACTGTCACAGCTCCATGAAAACACTAGGTTATGTTACGTGATTTTTTTTTCACAGCCAGTCAATGCGAACATGTACTCAAAAAAGCACAGCAACTGAACTCGTAATTTACTTGTCCATCTTTAAGAAATATATTGAATATACTCTTAATGTGAAGAGCCTACAATTTAAAATGACAAGCACAATTTATAATAATATGCCGTGGAAAAACATAGATGAAGCATAAATAAAAAGGTGGGGAACAAGGCTATTTTGTTTATCCCTGACCTGATATAACCCATCTGGGAATATATCTGCCTAGTAGGTATAAACAGATACTATACGGAAAATCTGTAGATGGTGCACCATAATATACATCATGAACCAGTACCCTGTATAACCCTTGTGGTTTAGCGCTTCTTTTGATTATAATAATAATAATCATAATGAACCAGTACCTGTAGCTTCGTAATATAACCTAATCTAGTTTAGTTTCGCCTAATGCATTTTAGCCTCTACTAGAGTAATTTATGCTAGGTACTATCCTGACCTTACTAAAAAAGTTCACATCTAGGTTGTTCAGTCTTTCCTAGGTCTAACTAGTCAGAGACCAGTAATACAATCTATGTGTAAACAAATGTTATCGCCCCTGCAGCCCGGTTCCAGACTAGACATTGTACACAGCTTCCTCCAAGGGAAGTTTTGAAGGGAAGACAAAAGTTAGCCACTTAAAGAGACTCACTCTCGGGGGATATGCAATATCAGACAGCCACATAAAGGAACCTCTTCGACAATACCTTGTGAAAATATTATTTCAGAAGCGTTGTTATTTAAAATGTTTGTCAACTACGCATACTAAATGGTTTTACGATTCTTACTACATAATGAGTTCTTTTGGTTGAATTTTAGGAATTGCTTTATACCTGCACTAGGAAAGAAGAGCTGGCTACGTAGACTTATTGGATGTCAACCCTAGAAGTGTACTTGCAATTGTCAGGACGCCGGTTCAGTCCCAAGTGCCCCTTACACTAATAATTTCATTGATATGGTGTAATTCTCTCTGCCAATTCGCTTCCGCCGATGTTCAGACGGCACCCAGCAAAGTGGTAAACAGTAATACCCATCACAGGCACCGCAGCATCCACACAAAACAAGTACCAAACATTGTTGTTTCTTCATATTAGGATATGCTCGGGGATAAAAACTGGCTGGTCCGCCGCCACTACGAGTCCTCAAGCAATGAGTAGAATTATTTCTTGAGACGTGCTGCGTCGTAGAAAAACTGGACAGCATGATCTGATCACCAGATACACCGTTTTTCAGGTTAGTATCCGATAAAATGTTGCAGCAGATAATCCATCATGTATATTGTGACATCACAGGGTACAGCAAGTACCCGGTAAGAGGTTTTTAGAGAGGTCTTGAGAGTTGAAGCGGATCGTCGCCTTCACGATGACACGACTTGACTCTCAAATATGGCGGTGTCAACAAAGACTAACGTCACTACAAAGAGAGAGGGATTTTTACATTATGTATATATGTATATATATATGTGTGTGTGTGTGTGTGTACTCACCTAGTTGTGCTTGCAGGTGTAGAGTCACAGCTAATGGCGCAGCAACTACGTATTTGGTTGATGTGCGCCTCAGATGTGCCCGGTGTTATACTCACCCCAAGATCCTTTTCCTTGAGTGAAGTTTGTAGTCTCTGGCCCCCTAGACTGTACTCCGTCTGCGGTCTTCTTTGCCCTTCCCCGACCAGGAATGCCGCCTCTCCAGATCGCTTTGTAGTTCTGCCTGGTCCTCGTCCGATTGAATTCTTCACATCAACTTCACATCATCTGCAAACAAGGAAACTTCTGAGTCTATTCCTTTCGTCATGTCGTTCACAAATACCAGAAACAGCACCGGTTCTAGGGCTGACCCCTGTGGAACCTCGCTTGTCACAGGCGCCCACTCTGACACTTCGCCACGTACCATGACTCACTGTTGTCTTCCTGACAGGTATTCCCTGATCCATTTAAGTTCCTTCCCTGTTATTCCTGCCTGGTCCTCCAGCTCTTGCACTAATCTCTTGTGCGGAACTGTGTCAAACGCCTTCTTACAGTCCAAGAATTCTACCCACCCCTCTTTCTCTTGTCTTACTGCTGTCACCCTGTCATAGAACTCCAGTAGGTTTATGACTCAGAATTTCCCGTCCATGAAACTGTGCTGCCTGTCGTTGATAAGCTCATTCCTTTCTAGGTGCTCCACCACTCTTCTCCTGATAATCTTCTCCATGACTTTGCATACTATACATGTTAGTGACACTGGTCTGTAGTTTAATGCTTCGTGTCTGTCTCCGTTTTTTTTTTTAAATTGGGTCTACATTTGCTGTCTTCCATACCTCAGGTACTTGCCATGTTTCGATAGATGTGTTGAAGATTGTTGTTAGTGGTACACATAGCGCCTCAGCTCCCTCTCTCAGGACCCATGGAGAGATGTTATCCGGCCCCATAGCCTTTGAGGTATCTAGCTCGCTTAGCAGCCTCTTCACTTCTTTCTCAGTTGTATGTATTGTGTCCAACACTTGATGGTGTACCCTACCTCTCCGTCTTTCTGGAGTCCCTTCTGTCTCCTCTGTGAACACTTTGAATCTCGTGTTGAGCTCCTCACATACTTCGCGGTCATTTCTTGTGATCTCCCCTCCTTCCTTCCTCAGCCTGATCACCTAGTCCTTGACTGTTGTTTTCCTCCTGATGTGGCTGTACAACAGCTTCGGGTCAGATTTGGCTTTCGCCGCTATGTCATTTTCGTATTGTCGTTGGACCTCCCTTCTTACCTTTGCATATTCATTTCTAGCTGTATGTCTGCTCTTCCATTCTCTAGCACACTTGGTTTTGGCCTCTCTACACGTTTGAGTGAAACAAGGGCTCATCCTGGCTTTCTCATTATTTCTGTTACCCTTGGGTACACACCTCTCCTCAGCTTCCTTGCATATTGTTGTCACATATTCCATCATCTCGTTTACTGACTTCCCTGCCAGTTCTCTGTCCCACTGAACCCCTTGTATTAAATTCCTCATGCCTCTGTAGTCCCCTCACTTGTAGTTTGGCTTCAATCGTCCTGCTTCCCTCTCCACTTGTAACTCCACTATTTATTCGAAGCTCAAAACCACATGATCACTGGCCCCGAGGGGTCTTTGATATGTGATGTCCTCAATATCTGCACTATTGAAGGTGAATACTAGGTCCAGTCATGCTGGCTCATCCTCTCCTCTCTCTCTCTCTCTCTCTCTCTCTCTCTCTCTCTCTCTCTCTCTCTCTCTCTCTCTCTCTCTCTATCTCTCTCTGGTAGTATCCCTAATGTGTTGGTACAAGAGGTTTTCCAGTACCTCCTCCATCATCTTAGCCCTCCACGTTTCTGGGCCCCCATGTGGCTCCAGGTTTTCCCAGTTGATTTCCTTGTGATTGAAGTCACCTATAATCAGCAGCTTTACCCTGCTCCCATGAGCCCTTCTGGTCACTTCAGCCAGTGTGTCAACCATTGCTCTATTGCTCTCATCGTACTCTTGCCCTGGCCTCCTGCTGTTCTGTGGAAGGTTATACATCATTGCAATTACCACCTTGTTAAGTAAAAGGACACAAATGCAACCAATGTGATATTAGTTGCATTTGTATTAACCAATATTAATACAACTATCACCTTGGGACATCCAGGCTGAAGTGTTCCTATTATGTAGTATCTTGCTGCTCCTCTGTCTCCTCTATCCAGCTCATCAAAAATCCCATCGGTTTTGATGTGCAGTGCCACTCCTCCACCCCCTCTGTTTCCTCTGTCTTTCCTCAGGATCTGATATCCCGATGGAAAGATGGCATCTGTTATCATTCCTTTGAGCTTGGTTTCTGTGAGAGCTATGATGTCCGGTGATGCCTCTTTGACTCTTTCGTGCCACTCCTCCCACTTATTCCTTATTCCATCAGCGTTGGTGTACCATTTCTTCAGTTTCCTCTCGAACACTGTGTTCTGGGAGGCCTGTGAGTGTGGGGGACCTGTAAGTGTGCTGTGGGATTCTACAGTATAGTGGGGGGCTGTAAGTGTGGATTGTGGTTTGTGTTGGGATTTTGTGTTTGGTTGTGGGGTTCTGTGTGTCCTTGCGCTTGTTGCTCTGTCCTACTCTGGTTGTCCTCTGCTGAATTTGCCCTTGTCTCTCTTCCTAGCCCCTTTCGCTTCTGTCCTCTCCCTCAGCTGCTGTCGCCCTGTCTTGGTCTAGGAACACCCTCTTGTATGGTGACGGTTCCTTCAGCCGTGGATTCTCTTGCAGGATCCTGTTTCGCACCATTTCTGTCTTGAAAATCAGTTTGACTTCTCCCTTTCCTCCTCCCATTGCCTTTCCCTCTGAGTCCCTGGGTCCCGTTTGTACATGGCCGTTGTCTTCCTTATTTTGTTCCTGTAACTGTTAGTGGCATGGTCGTGCCTCTGCATGGGTCCTATCCTCCCTATCCTGTGTGTGTGTGTATTTGTATTTGTATGTGTGTGTGTGTGTTTATACACATGAGCTGGTACCCATATACAATTCTCACAAATGCACAAATAATACACTCATGTATGCACACTCAAGTTCTACGTGTTCTCGGAAACTGAACATCTCTGCTCTAAAGAACTACTTAAATTTATTGCAGTAAAGGAAGTTATAATACCTAATATTTACAGATAATTTGATAGCAACGACCACTTAATTGTATGGCCAGTCTTGGCAGGTAGAATATGCCGAAAACAACGTAAATTTGGCAGCAAGCCGAACATTAGGATCTCATGCGATCAAATAATGTTTCATTAACTCAATTATTTTGTTATCATGATGGTGATTACTATACAGCTGGCGAGTTTTTGTTTGATCTTTTTTTTTTTTTTACTGCATTCTGACTTGCTTAAGAATTCTCTGAGGGTCAGTAAGTGTAGAGGCAGGCGAATTGGAGGATGTCAGAGCAGATATGTGCCGCTGAAGGAGGAGGAACAGGAGCCTGGGAGGGCGGAGGTCGCAGCTAAGCAAGAGGAACAGGAATTAGGGAGGTGGAAGGTCGTAAATTAACAGGAAGAACAGGGGTTACGGAAGGTCATTGTCTAGCAGCAGCTATAGTGTAATGCAGAGTGGGTAGCAGAGTTTTGTTTCAACGTATTTCAGTTTTAGTTTGAGAGTTATTTACCTACCTCTGCCACAGCTCTGCCACAGCTCTGCTGGATGCGACTTGTATCACTTGACAAAAATACATGTTTACTACTAGTTGAACAGAGGTATCCGGTGAATAGAGACGAGCGCTTATGTGTGTCCAGATCCGGGAATCGAACACCAGTTTTTTTTTAGTTGTTCCGAGCGCTCAAGCTGCTCACTTATAGATCATCATTTAAAACACATCTAGGTATAAATTAGCGCAAAGTGAACGTGTTTTCAAGCGTTCAAAAACTCCTTTTTGTAATAACTGCAAAACAATCCCAACTGATATTGCCGATTAAGAAAGTAGTCATAGAATTTTGTGAGTTCTTGTGGAAAATTACTTCGTATCGAATCTATGTGAAACTTCAGCATAGAGAAGTAAGTAGAATTGGTGTCAACCTCGACAAAATAACACTGCAACATATTTATTTCTTAAAATGAATCGGGATTTTTTTTTAATATACAGTAGATACACTGTGCATATTTACTGACATCTGTTAAAGGTGTTCACCTCGTAGTGGGTAGGCGAGTCGTGTTTTGGGTCGTGTCTCACCAAGGGTGGTAGTATACTGAAGATGGGACTGGGCTTTGAAATGAGATGAGGCTGGATAACAGCTCTGAGCCTGTAATTTCAGAGCGAACAAGACTCTATATATCATAAGTATATATGTGTATGTTGTTGTTTTTATAACTCAATCCCTATGAAAGCCAGTACTAGGGAGCTATGTTAGATGCTTCCTTACACCGAGGAGCAGGTTTTAAATTCTAGTGTAAGTCCATTTATTTTCAGCGGGAACGGGGCGCCATTTGAGGGGCATTTTTTGATTGTGCAATTTTCAGTGGCACATCACTATAAAGATCTTGTTATACTGATTTCTTAATCATATATGGGCTTCCAAAAGATTAAATTGGAAGCGGCACCCCCTGGCGAGACATTTTTTTATTTGAGTGGCTCCTTTTTACACAGATTTGATACGGTTATACTAAGAAATCTTAGCACAATTTAAATAGATCGTATTATATCTTAGAACTAAACATTAAGATACACCCGCGTTCTGGCAAGATGGGTACATCGATGTGAGTTCTCCAGACCAGCCTGAAGAATGCACGTGTGGAGGCGAGTCCCCTTACACCCACCTCCCTGACAAGGTGGGTGTGGGGGCGTGAGGCCCCACACACCCATCTGATGACAAAGTGGGTGCTGGGGGAAAAACTTTATTAGCTATCGGAAGAATTACTAAAGTTAAAACAATATTATTAACCCTCTTACATATAAAACCTACAATACAAAAAACAAAGCAAGCATGGGCAACCCTGGGTTTTTTCTGCTAGAGAGAGAGAGAGAGAGAGAGAGAAGAGTGAGAGAGAGAGGAGAGAGAGAGAGAGAGAGAGAGAGAGAGAGAGAGAGGAGATGAGAGAGAGGATGAGTGAGTGAGTGAGTGAGTGAGTGAGAGTGAGAGTGAGTCACTGCAACCACGGAAACAATTGATTTTAAAACAAGAACAATACTGCGACTGGCTAAGAATCGAACCCGAGACCTTTAGGCAGGTTCCGAGGAACCTCTAAACTCTCGACGCGCTAGTCTATTTATGCCACCCTGGCACAAGACTTTAGGTGTCCTTAAGATACGTCTTTCCTTAAGGACGGCCACATTCGGGGACTAATCTGGTATCCAAACGGGAGGAGAAAGAAATGAGTCTCTTAGCTTGTCACTCCTCGTGTGTGCCTAGAGACAAATTTAGGGACAACCAGTAATGCCAGGAGATGAGCTTCATCCACTAACACATTCTCTAGCATCATTGAGGCTTTACTCATCACTATGGGGCTGGCTATCCCAGTATAATTGTTTGTAGCTGTTATGAGATACTGGCCTGGTTGAGGAGCCTGTTAATATATCCTAGTGCATATCTCCATTGGTGAAGTTTGGATAGTTAACCACGAAAGTTGAGAGTGAGGCACTCAGGGCAGCTCCTTGTTTCCGACTCGCTGGATGCCACACACCGTGACAGGAGTGAAACAAGTGCACTCTGTGATGCCTTTCCAACACCTGTATTCCCTAATGTGATCACTGTCCATTTTCCAGTGTAAAATTGTGTACGTACTTTTTTTTTAATATCGACTTACGGAGATTGTAGTATTTACCTAGACGTGGGCAGATATATATATATATATATATATATGTGTGTGTGTGTGTGTGTGTGTGTGTGTGTGTGTGTGTGTGTGTGTGTGTGTGTGTGTGTGTGTGTGTGTGTCGTGCCGAATAGGTAAAATTGGTCAATTAGCAAGAACTCATTTAAAATTAAGTCCTTTTAAAAATTTTTTTTTTTTTTTCAGCAAGTCGGCCGTCTCCCACCGAGGCAGGGTGACCCAAAAAGAAAGAAAATGCCCAAAAAGAAAATACTTTCATCATCATTCAACACTCACCACACTCATACATAATCACTGTCTTTGCAGAGGCGCTCAGATACGACAGCTGAGAATAAGTCCCTCCCAGCTGTCACTATCCCAGACCCCTCCTTTAAAGTGCAGGTATTGTACTTCCCATAAAAAAGTTGAAACGAAGCAAAACCGACCCAGCACTCTACAATACACAGTCAGATAATCACTGTCACGACTACAACTACAACATTTAAATATATATGTTAATATAAAAATTAATCATTTTGTACCTAAAGAACCTTAGGAAATTTACCAAACCTTATTACAACAAGCGCAATTTAATTTAGCCTAATTCAACTAAATATATTTTATATAAGTTTACAATAATTTAATAATAAACAAACACAGTGAAATACATATTTTTTTCGTTAGGTTCAGAAGGATTTTTGCGAAATTATTGCAGACACGAATTTCCGTTTGCCCTAATATGTGTATGCGTGTGTGTGTGTGTGTGTGTGTGTGTGTGTGTACTCACCTAATTGTATTGTGTGTGTGTGTGTACTCACCTAATTGTATTGTGTGTGTGTGTGTGTGAGAGAGAGAGAGAGAGAGAGAGAGAGAGAGAGAGAGAGAGAGAGAGAGAGAGAGAGAGAGAAAAGAGGTCTTTTCTAGCATAATAATAATAATGCATTTTGGATATTTTTTTTTTCAATAAATAATTATCTTTAAGCATATAATGAAGTTAATATGGAGACTTATATAGCTAGACTCAAACACAAACAGGTTTGAGAGATATGTATTCCTTAACCTGGGAAACCAAGTATCTTCTTTGTGTTAATCATCAGACAATGACCACTGTTGCAGTGCAATCAGATTCTTGCAAATTGTAGATATTCTGTCACTGGGCGGCGCGATTCACCAACTGCGAAACCTACCGATTATCTGTCTGTATGATCGCGTGATTATTTGCTGGCTGGACGGTACACCACGTAGACGTATCAAGATAATCATTGATTGCAGTTATCGTGGCACTTAAGTATGATGGTAGCCGCCAAGGCGTGTGTTCAGGTGTGGTGCCCTATTCTTATCATTGTCAAGACCATCTCCGTCTTATCCAAGGTATCTGCCAAAATAAACGCTTACTCTTTTTTTTTTTAACCAGACTACTTACGGTATTCTTCAGTTTAGTACGTATTTGTATTCATTTATGAGCATTTTTCGTTGTCAAGGTATCATGTATTTTATGAAGAGGAGACAACATCTCGCGCGCGTGGCGTTGGTAATTTACAGTTACGGGAACAATCCGACGCTCGCGATGCGTCTTTTTCATTATCGTTATTCACGTTTATAGCTGTGTTTGTCTGGAATGCGCCACATAACTGTGGGCTAACTAGCAGATAGCTAGTTGCGGCTAGATGAACACGACGCAGCAGATTTACTGATACAACTTGCTCTGGGGATCGAACCCGGGGATCTAACGTTTGCACGTCGAGATCTGCGACCACTGAGCTTCAAGTATGCAATTACCTGCGTGTCGTCTGTGTTATGATTGCTGTTACCGGTGGACATCTTATGTTTAATTCCCTTCGTGTGTGTGTGTGTGATCACCAATTTGTGTTCACCTATTTGTGGTTGATGGGGTCGATTCACATCTCCTGGCTCCGCGTCTTCACTGGTCGTTACTAGGTCCATTCTCCCCCTGCTCCATGAGCATTATCGTATCTCTTCTTAAAGCTATGTATGGATCCTGCCTCCACTACATCACTCTCCAGATTGTTCCACTTCCTGACAACTCTTTGGCTGAAGAAATACTTCCTAACATCTCTCTCACTCATCTAAGTCTTCAGCTTCCAGTTGTAACGCCTTGTTGATGTCTCCCATCTCTGAAACATTCTGTCACTATCCACCCTGTCAATTCTTCTCAGTATTTTATATGTCGTTATCATGTTCTCCCCTATCTTTACTGTCCTTCAGTGTCGTAAGATGGTATACCTTAACCTCTCCTGGAAGGACATACCCTTTATCTCAGGGACTAGTCTTGCTGCAAACCTTTGCATTTTATCTAATTTCTGGACGAGCTTGACCAAGTGAGGTGTTCCAAACTGGTGCTGCATACTCCAATCTGGGTTTTACTCAGGTGTCGAAACGCTATTCTTAAGTTTGCTAGGCGCCCATATGCTGCAGCAGTTTTTTGGTTGATGTGTGTCTCAGGAGATGTGCTCGGTATAATACTCTCCCCAAGATCATTTTCCTTGAATGAGGCTTGCACCCTTTGGCCCGCTGACCTACACTCGGTCTGCAGTCTTCTTTGACCCTCCTGGAGGTTAAACTCCAGGAGCTAGTTGCTGGACCAAGCTTGCAACCTGTACAGATCCTTTTGTAGTCTTACCTGATCCTCATCTGTATGAATTCTCCGCATTAGCTTCACATCACTTGCAAACAGGGACACCTCTGAGTCTATCCCTTCCGTCATGTCATTCACATATACCACAAAGAGCACCGGTCCTAGGACAGACCCTTGAGGAATTCCGCTAATCACAAGTGCCCACTCTGACACCTAGTCACGTACCATCATTCGTTGTTTCCTTATAGTTAGATATTCTCTGATCCACTGCAGTGCCTTTCCTGTTATTCCTGCCTGCTCCTCCAGCTTTTGCACTGGAACTGGAACTGTGCCGAAAACCTTCTTACAATTCAAGAAAATGCAGTCTACCCCCCTCCTCCCTCTCTCTTTCTCGTGCCTTACTTTCGTCATCTTGTCGTAAAACTCTAATAGGTTTGTGACACAGGATTTTCCTTCCCTGAAATCGTGCTGGTTATTGTGGATAAGCTCATTCCATTCTAGGTGCTCTACCACTCTTCTGATAATCTCCATGACTTCACATACATGTCAGTGTATGTAAACTACATGTCAGTGACACTGTGTGTGTGTGTATGTGTGTGTGTGTGTATCCTTACCTATTTGTGGTTGCAGGGGTCGATTCATAGCTCCTGGTTCCGCCTCCTTGCTAGTAACTTCTAGGTCCACTCTTTCTCTGTTCCAAGAGCCTTTATCGTAACTCTTCTTAAAGCTATGAATGGATTCTGCTTCCATTACTTCACTCTCCAGATTGTTCCACTTCCTGTGTACTCACCTAATTGTGGTTGTAGGGGTCGAGGCATAGCTCCTGGCCCCCGTGTGTATTAATGTGTGTGTTAATGTGTATGTGTGTGTGTGCGTGCGTGTGTCTGTTCATGGGCATATGGGAAGAGACAGTAGAGTCACAGATGGTGCATCTGAGTCAATAACAATTCTCTCTCTGAAATCTTCCTACTGAAACCCTCTTAGTTCAGAGGAAAAGTGATGGACCTACCACATATCAGCGTCACCGTCTGAATCCCCATCCCCGTCCATTTCTTTGTTTATTCATTCACAGAGTCGTTTACTACTACAAGTCATACTGAATTTATAGACTGCATGGCCTTGAGGGGTGCCAGAACAGATTCACCATGGAAGGTTCAGGGGCTGTGGGAAGAGACAGAGTCACAGATGGTGCCGCTGACGGAAACATGAATAGAAATTATCTTTCTGAAATCTTCCTGTTTGAGAGCCTCGTAAGAAAGTGGCAAAGAGCTTGACCTGCTATGTACCAAGGCCACGTTACCTGTGTTGACGTCTCCTCATTATAGATAACAATCTGTTGCATATGTTTCATATTCATCTAGTTGTCTCTGTTGATTACCATCAATATAATATAGTAGGAGTATGCTTAATTGTATATACATGTGTATGCATATATATTATATACAGGTAGGTACAATTGTTATAACCTGAGGTAGACAGATTTCATCATGTATGAAATTCATCCTGTGTGACGTAAGATGAAAGGGGATGACAACAGCCATTGCCTCTGTGTAACTGTCATACAGAATAGGTAACAGCACGCTGCTGATACTTCCAATTTTGTTAAAACTTAATATTTCTCCTATTCCCCCATCCATATATAATATCCTCCCATAATCCCACATATACCTCTCCCATTTATCTCCTTATGTATCCTCCCTTTTCCCCAAATGTAATCCATCGCTCTCACTCACATTTTTCTCTTCCATTTTAGCAACATATACCCCACCCATTAGCAAAGTGTTTTCCATCTATTCCTCGTTTACCCCTTCAATCCCACACTCATCTACTCCAACTGTACCTCCCTTCTATACGTCACCTATCTCTCCCTCATGTTCCCCATTCTTTCCCTTGTGTACAAAACCTATTTCCAATGCGCCCCTCCTATGCCTCCCTTACGTACCCACACTACTCCCCCCTCACGTACCCCACCTATCACCCCTATTACACCCTGCCTATCCTCCCCACCCATGTACCTTAAACATCGCCCTCTCATATATCCCGCTTATCAGCCTCCTCATGTACCACATCTATCAGCCTCCTCATGTACCACACTTATCACCCTCCTCATGTACCGCACCTATCACCCTCATGTAAAACACTGAACACCCTCTCATGTACCGCATCTAACACCCTCTTATGTACCGCACCTAACACCCTTTATGTACCGCACCTATCACCCTCTCATGTACCGCACCTAACACCCTCTTGTGTACCGCACCTAATCACCCTATCATGTACTCCTGTCATTCCTTCGATTGTTCCTGTTTAAGTACGTCATAATTTCCTTGATACTAACCTCCATTGATCTTGAGAAGTGGTAAACATTTACAGTTGCGTCAAGTATGGCCATAAGATGGAGCCTCCTGTGGCAGCATATATTCTAACTTAACACACAGAATACGAAGATACCTGTGAAGTATCTCGCGCTGCTTGACATGATTGTTATGTTGTATGTGTGTGACGCTCTAAACCCATTTGGGACATTCAGCCCAAGGTGATGCCTTAACCCTCCGTCCGCCAAGCGCGACAAAGGCACGCTACCTAGTTTTTCTCTCATTGTCCTCGAGTTTCCAGACATAAACTACTAGTTTATACTAGATCGCTATTGGGTGTTAACAACCTATACCTATATTTAGCGTAATTTAGGTTAATCTATCATAAACTGGAGTAATAAATATACAGTGATAATTTTAGTAATTCAAATCTAGCAGAAATTAACCAATTTTGAATGCGTTCAGTAACGCCAGTCTGATTTGGAAATGTTTTGTTGGGACCGGGAGGGAGGCGCCTAACCTGGGAGGAAAGATGTGCTCGTAATCTATAAAGACTACTCGCTGGCCCATTAAAAACTTGCCTCCACATGACCACTGTGTTTAGGCGAGATTATCAATGCTCTCCAAGCTGTGATTGCCCTGGCTGTTTCTGCTACTACACTGAGATAGTGTGAATCAAATTATAATTATGATTCATCTGATTTCGCAGAAATTTCCTACATCTTTTTCTCGTACATTTCTTCTCGTTTTGTTTTTATAAGCGATCCTTAAACTGGTTGTCTTTGTGGAGTGTTTCATCACCCATGTTAATCCTAGCTAATTATCCTAGAGAAAACTGTTTTTATCATTATGCTTTACATAAGAAATACGCATTAAATCTTATTTAATCATGAAAAACAAGTTTTAATCCAGTGAATTATGGTGGGTCTGATCTCCTTTGATTTACTCATTCCCTTCACAATGGTAACCACAAATAGTCAATAAGAATTCACCGAATTTCCATCTCCAATACAACATTAACCTTTCTGGCTTATCTTAGGTTAAATCTACAATGTATTTTGATGAGCCTATAACGCATGGGCCATCCAGACCACTGTAAAACAAAAATCACATTCTGTACCCAAAGCCTAAATTAAAACTTAAGCTGAACTAGCGCAAGCAAAATGCTGCCAGTAGCATACGTCCTCTTGGGTTATTAGTTGTCCTCGAGAAGAAACCTTAAAGAGGTTACCTAAATTATTGTCTTACCTTTTTTCTTCCTTCAACTTTTCGTTGTTCGTTCCCTCATCCGATCGGCTTCAAATTTTCTAGGCTTGTAAATGGTAACTTGAGCCAAATTTCAGGAGCAATTGAAATGGCAAGCGCTCTCTGTCGAAGGTTGTGGATCCCATTCCCAGCATCCTGGAATGACTCCATTAGCTTTCCAAACCATTAGAATTGGAGCTTTTCATATTGGAAAAGCTACGCAGCTCTAATGATTTTGAAAGCTATTGGGGTCGCAGGTTTTCACGTTCGAAAAGGGTACCACCTAATTTGCCGACTCTGGGGAGATAAATTCAAGTGTGTAGGTGCAGATTTAGCCATTTTATGTATAGTGTGAAATTATAAATATTGCAATTTATCTCTTCCGAGCGGCTTCAATATTTAATGGATGATGCGTCTTACAGCCAGAATGGTACCTGCTTTGTTGATGTGCTGGCAGATTTATCAGTGAAGTAAAATAGTTTACAAAACTTTGTACATTTGTGCTATAATTGTAGAAAGACTTATTTAATCGCCTTCAAATTTTCTCCACTGGTGTGTTTTTCTGAATGCTGAGTTTACCTTGAGTGTCATGAGTACCAGTTTGCAATTTTCATGAATGAAGAGAAATGTATTTATTTTTAATAACTGAAGAATGCTTCTCATCTGCTTCAAAAACTGTTATAAATTTGAAATATTTGGAAACTGATCAGTTACTGGAGAATGCCTTTTCTGATCGGCTTCAAGCTTTCACCGTTGGAGGGCTATATTAAAAGAAAGCTTGGTACTCATCTTAAGCTGCGCAAAGTTAAACTTGCTAATTTTATTTAATAAATTGTCTACCACATAATAAACAATAGAATACCTTTACTGATCGGCTTCAAATCCTGAACATTGGTGTATTTTTAATAGTAGATGTATTGCAAGAAATTCTTGAAACTTTTCATGATCATAGGCTATATAGGTGCAAATTTTGTTGATAAATTAGGCACATGTGCAACACTTGGGTATCTTTATTGAGGAAACGTATCGCCACACAGTGGCTTCATCAGTCCATACAAAGGAAAATGGTGAAGAACAGGAGGAGTTTGAGGTAATCAGTCCCTCAGCCTTGAGTCGATATAATCAGTCCATCAATCTTGAGAAGAATGCAGCATACGTGAGAAGAAGTTGCTTATATACTGTAGGTATGTGAGGTACAGCAGTCGTACGTGGTATATAAGTGGCATATGCTGTATTCTTTTCAAGACTGATGAGCTGAGCATATGGTGGACTACCATGGTACCTCGCAAATAAAAGGGCATTTTAGAGAATGTCTGGACATTTTAGAGTATGTCTCAAGTTACTACAATTTCAGAAGCAACGGAGGCTATTTCTGTCAACGCCAGCCTTCAAACGTACTTGAACTAATAGAGGTAGAATTACCGACAATATGTTAAGTAAAAGGACACAAATGCAACTAATGTGACATTTTATTGTGGCAACGTTTCGCTCTCCAGGAGCTTTGTCAAGCCATATCAATAACAACACTGCGACTTGCCAAGGATTCGAACCCATGCTGCTTTGGCGCGCCTCATGGTGAACAAAAACCCATGACGCTCTAACCCACAGGACCACGCAATCTTGTGTGGTCCTGTGGGAATATCAATGGTGCCATATTCAAGCTGTGTGGACACTACGGTCACAATGGAGTGCTGATGACAGAGATGAAGTGAAGACAAAGGTATAACACGCGGTTATATTACGGTATCGTCTCCTTCCTTGTAGAGCGTTGTCAAGTCAGTGATTTTAGCTCTATTCACAGCGAAGCACTCTCACAGTGCAAACATGCTTTATAACTATTTATTTTATCCTTTACTGAAGTTACTGTCTTGGCAGAAGTCAGGTTGGGAGAGCATAGTGCTTTGTCTAGCGCTCAGCAAGCGGAGAATCAACCCTTCCTTAGCGCTTCGTAATTAATTTCAAAATAAAGCTTCGTCATGAATTGAACGTATACCATGGAATGTGTCTTTATCATAGCAAATATGTCGTTATAAAAGCTGATTTATGTCACTTTTTATAATCTCCCCCAGAGGTACATATCAATAAAAACACTTAAGTTTAACACCACCTTTAAGTTGTGGTTTAATTGCTTGTCTCCTCGTTTGGGTATATAGTATGTGCTGCCTCCTGTTGGTAAATTGTACTTCCTTCTCCTCGTGGATTTTATGTTCTACCTGGTGTTACTGGATTGTTTGTTCTCCCTGCTTTAGATGGATTGCTTGTACTACCTTCTTTGGTGAGTGTATTGGTTTAACGTGCTTGTGTTGGTGGAATGCAATTACTTATGTTGGCGGAACGTGCTAACTTGTGTTGCTGTATGTGCTTCTTCTTATGGATGAAGTATATGTGCGCCCTCATGTTGTTGAAGTGTTTGCACTCCCTGGTGTGAGTGATGTTTATGTGCTCCCTCGTGTTGGTGGAGTGTACTAGAGTATATTCCCCCTGTGTATTGTATGTTTATTATGTTTATCTTTGCGTTATTGACTGTATGAGCTACGTCTTATTGGTGGCTGGATCGTATGAGCACTCTTGTGGATTTGGTTATGTATACTCCATCGTGTTGACAGTTGTATGTGGTCCCCGAGAGACACGTCCGAGCCCTTAGTAACGCCCGGTCATACAGAACAGTAAAATCCCAGGATATCTAGCATGGACTGGGTGAGCGTGCCTGGCACACTGATACCACTGGACCAACCAGGCCACAACCTGGAGCGCCTCGCCGACACTACCTTCGGTGAGCACAGGGAACAGGTATATGTTTGATGGACTTCACTCACATCTAACTGCACTTCTGGTTTGATGTCTGTCATTATTTTCTGAATGGCAGGCAGTAGTTCATTTTGGCTTAATAAGAGAGTTCATTGTGTCCAGCTGAGACAGTTCATAATGGTAAGATAAGACAGTTAAGGCAATTCATTGTGTCCAGCTATGATAGTTCATTGTGGCCAAATAAAACAGCTCATTTTGGCTAGGTAATACAGGTCACTGTGGCCAGATGAGACAGTTGATTGTGGCCGGCTAAGACCATAACGGAGTAGCTGGAATTTGTCTTCATTGAACGTCATATTACCAACAGATCGTGTGTAATAAAAACAAAGTGTAGTTTTAGGAAGCT
This sequence comes from Cherax destructor, assembly GCA_009830355.1. Lineage (NCBI taxonomy): Eukaryota > Metazoa > Arthropoda > Malacostraca > Decapoda > Parastacidae > Cherax > Cherax destructor. Next base: position 238,517 of record WNWK01000863.1, on the reverse strand, counting down.
TCAATGGAAACTGTGAATGTGAAAAAACTCTGCTCAGCTGGGAAAAAAACGTTCTTATTAAAATGTTCTAAAACTGTACAGTGTCTCATTCCAGTGAATTAAAAATTCTTGGGCCTCGGACACTTATGGTGTTTTCTCTTAGTGTACCAATGGTGCCCCTATTTTTCATTTGGGGTATTCTGCACCGCCTGCCCAGTCTTTTACTTTCGTAGGGATTGAAATTGCAGTTTCACCTGTTTTGAACTGAGATGTTAATGTAAAGCAGTATTCGAGCCTATAGAGAACAAGTGATTTAAAAAGGATCATCATTGGCTTGGCATCTCTTGCTTCGAACGTTCTCATTATCCATCCTATCATTTTCTTCGCAGGAGTGAGTGATGATGAAAGTGTTTCTCCTTTTTGAGGTCACCCTGCCTTGGTGGGAAACGTCCAATGTGTTAAAAATAATGGTCATTAACCCTCAACTAATATAGTGAGTTATTCAGGTACGCCTCACAACGCTGTTTCCATCCTCTCAGGCAACATAATAAAAAAAATAAAAAATAATCAGGATAAATAATGTATTAGAGGTGATGTACAACTCAATTTTCCTGGCAGCAACAGTGCCTATTATGGGCGAGACATCGCATGCACCCGATTCACCCGATACAGACGAGCTAATAAAATGACAGGGACTGAGTGTGAGACACCACCACTACCACCCAAACCACCACTACCACCCAAACCACCACTACCACCCCCACCACCACTACCACCTCAACCACCACCGACATTCCAGCACACATACCAGCAACAGATACTTTATGACAATGTGCCGAAAGGGAAGTCGCCTTCTTCTAATACCCCTCCTCTTCCTAGCCCTCATCCTCTTCCTACTATCCATTCTCGTTATCTACCTTCTAGCCCTCCTCTTCCTCCTTTTCCATCTGGAAATGATAAACGTCAAAAGGCTTAGGGGTGAGCACGCGGCTCCTCCTCCAGGAGAAGTTAATAAACAACACAAGACTGAGAGACCAGCACCTTGCTGCTCCTCGAGTATTATTATTATTATTGCATTAAAAACAATCGTAAACCCTTATGAGTCGTACAGCACAACTCCTCCTTCAAGAGAGATTGATAAACGACAAGGAGTTGCGAGGTGAGCCCCCTGCTCCTCCTTCAGAAGTTGCTCAGCTTCATGGGGGCTGAGAGGCGAGAACGCTGCCGCAGTTCACTATAATACGGTACCGCACACCTGCGGTAGTCACACTAGTAATCAGCGCCGACTGGCTTATTGAGCACTACCTAATATGTGCATGCGGCTGAGAACTGCCCGCGAGAACACGGGGAGTCCTGGTCGCTATAAACCATGATTTAAGTACATACAGCCACTTGTTGCATAACTGGAACACTGAGACCAATAAGAGTCTTTCCTGAAACTTATTTGTCAGATGCATGATTGTGATACCAGTGAAGATAAATAATACAATAGATGCATATTTGTAACACAATATTTGTTTTATTAATACCAACGACATAATAAAAGACCAAATTCGATGTCATTAATATAAAACAGCGATTAATTTTTTTTTATTTAATGAAAATGACCGAAGTCTCGTTTTAAAGTATATTAGAATTATATATTAATAACTCTTAACACAAACATTAATAAAAGGGCTTTAGTTCCCGATCCTTCATGGATGATGCAAATTCTAATACCATTACTAAAGAAAAGAGCTAACATGGGATACTAATCTTCAGATTAGGGAGTTTCCTTCACAAGATTACAGTGCAAAGAAAGGGAAAGGCTAATAAGAATTTCACCTCCTATCCGTTGTTGTCTTGCAACATTGCATAGCTCCTGATGACGTACGAGAGTGGGAAAGATCTAGAGCTAAAAATTTCCATCTCCATGTGGCTTGTATTTACTTGAGTGCCAAGAGAACTCGTACCTCATTAAAACGTTCCTGCAGGGGTTTAGAACTTTGATATACCGTTGTATTAATATGAAGAGCTAAATCCCTGTTAGATATTCATCATTCATCCTGGCGAGTAGTGGAGTCTTCATGTTTACTCATCTAATCGTGAGAAAGAGACTGCTCTTGCAGTCAGTCCTGACAAATCTTACCCAACCTTTAGTAATGGGTTGCGGTGTCACAACCCAATACAGTCCTAAGACAGACTGATCGTCTCAACCAGAAAAATATAATAGTGGGCGAACTGCACACTCATAGAGAGTAAGTCAGTATTTGCCACTGAGTAGACTGGCTATATTTATCAGGGCAACAGACAGGAAACTAGCATGACTTAGGTAACACATAAATAATTAACACAGACACACTAATTATATAATAATAGAAAGCGCTAAACCCTGGTCGGCCATGAAGCTCAAACGATGAGTTACAATGAAAGCTGAACTGCGAGGCTGGGGAAGGTAAAAAGATGGTGTTAAACACATTCACGCAAATACGACACGTAAGGTACATGGATAATTATCGATTAGACCGTATTTAGACGTATCTCTTACCGGAGTTTTATCAAGCCAATGAGAGAGCTGTTTTTAAATAGCAACAATATTTAGGTAACCTCCAAGGAAGATCTTTAAATGGCTGAACGAATTTTCTTTTCTTCATTTTTTTTATTTTTCTTTCGCTCGAAACTCGAGAAGTCCCCATCCGATCGGCTTCAAAATTTTTGTTTTGTGTACTGTAACCGGGACCAATTATTGGAGAATGCCTTTTCTAATCGGTTTCAAACTTTGGACGTTGGTCGGTATTACCGAAACGAAGCTTGGCGCTCACTGTCACGTGTGCAAATTTCAGTTTGCTCATTTCATTAGTCTGTTTATCGTGTAATAACTAGAGAATGCCTCTTCTAATCGGCTTCAAACCCTAAACATTGGTACATCATAATTAAAAAGTATTTTTGAATAAATTTTGGGCTTTGTGGGTGCCAATACGAATTTGTGAGAAAAAATTCTTATAGGATTGAAGAAATATTGATATATAATATAAACGAAAAAAAAACCCTGCTCTTTAGAGGGTTTTTTAAATTGAATGAAGACAGACTTAGTATTTTCAGGATGAAAGTCTATCTGAGTTTATCCTCAATGTTTGTGTATCTCAATGGAAATTTTGAATTAGATTTGAGTTGTGTGTCTTAATTTTTCATTTTATTGACGGTATGGGGATATTAATTTCCATGAGATGACTTGTCAGTGCCTATTCTGATTCCCTTCAAATCTTCAACGCTAATGTTTAGCTTCATTATCGATTGATGCCGCACTCTGCACTATTCCAGTCACTTTAGGAAAAAGGACACAGGTGCAACTAATGTGACATTTTGTTGTGGCAACGTTTCGCTCACCAGGAGATTTATCAAGCTTTTACAAACAATACATGGACACAGAGGATATATATAGGCTTAGAGTGAAATGCAATACTAGTGGTAGTAGAAATATTAGTTGTAGTAGCAGTAGTAGTAATACATGTGCTAAAACAATCAACTTGCACATGAGTAAAAGGTTATAAAAGCAGCAACACCACTCATAACAAAGTTATAATCCTTCCCAACAGCCAGGTTGCATTGAACGTTTCCAAGATACTCGCACAAACTAACACTAGAGTCGCCATCGCATCCAGCACTTCCATAAGAGATCTAACCAGGACAAAATCGAACCACTACGAACCAGTCAATGCAGGAATTTACACTATATCATGTGGAGGCTCTTCATCCCAGCCCCAGGATAACACACCTTCTGCCTCCTATTCCTATCCTTAAGACAAAATTCCCTATCCATAAACCTAATCTGACTGTTCCCAACTAAAACAATGTTCTTACCTCGACTGGCGGTGTGCATGACGTTCTCGACGGTCTTTGTAGAGATGGTCTTCGCTGGGATGTCTTCACATTCGTCTGATAACAAGGAAAAATATTTCCTGGTTTTCACAGCAGTCTCCTGGACCTTCTTCAACTTCAGCTTCATCCCTTCAGATCCGACTAGCATCCATTCGTTGGTCTGATCATCGGCGACATTGTTCCGGGGATAATCCTTGCATATACCCTTCAAACGTTGAATTTCTCTTCTAGTTTCCGTTAATTCCGCCTTAAGTTGGAGATATAGCTGCTCGTAGTCGAGGGAAGCCATCATCCAATCTCAGGTAGCTAAGAACGGAAGCACAGTAGAAAAGTCTTCACAGAGCAAAGATGGTTCAGTCCACAGAGAGTACACTAGACACGTCCTCACTGAGCTAAGTACACGTCACCAGAATCCTTGTGGATTCTGTCCCAAGAAATATGTAGGCGAAACAGGCAGAGATCTTGCGGTCCTCCTGAACGAGCATCGAAGTGTCTGTAACAGAGACGACTTAAGGTACGCCTGTGTCCTCCACAGAGACTCCACGGGACATTTGATGAACTGGGATGAGGCACAACTCGTTCTCACCGAACCAGACCTTAGACGCCGACGATGTCTAGAAGCCTCGCTAATCGCCATCAACGACACAATAGAACGTAACACTGGAAACCACAAAATTTCTAAAACATTAGCATACATGATACTCAAGCAGGCAAAGCACCACCAACCCAGCAACACAGGAGTCACATGATCGCATTGTCTACCCGTCCTCATCCCAACATGGCATTCTTCAGGTCACCAGCGTCACTCACACCTCACTCTCCGTCTATATATAATGTCTTTCAACCACTGTATGTTAGCTGCAAAGCGCCTCATTGAACGTATGAGTGAGGAGCTTTGCCGACACTGCGACCGGATGGTTCCAAAGCCTCTAGTTCACTATATGCTTGACTGTCCTGCGACGACGGCCATCAGCCGCAGGCACTTCCCGATGGCACCTGGGGATCTGACCCGCGAGGACAAAGCAGCCCGGCTGGTTTACCTGTCCACCCACCCGCCCCCTCGATGACGACGCCGGAGAACCCCGACGACGACAAAGACTACCCACTACAGCTATTCTTTCTCTCACTTCCTTCTTTCTTATCCCCCATCCTTCTTCTTCCTATGTAGATAGAACCACAGCCTGAAGTACCAAGATCTGCTGATGAAGATGCGACGTCAGAAGACACTCCCCATCATGGGGAGCCACAGCAAGAAAGAAAGAAGAAGATGACACCCTCTACCCAGGGGGCCAATGCCGGGTCACCATTTGGAGAAGACCCGGGCCGGATGTACCGGCGAACATACAACAACAACAACTGTATGTTAGAAGTTATCAAGGTCCCAGAACAGAAACGTTTTCTAATAAATATGTCATAGTGTTTGCTTACGTGTCTTTATAAACCAATAATAGTCATAAATATTTTCCTTAATTATGATTACCCAAATTTGTACTTGAATTTATTCCTTAGCTTCTTTATTACCTGTCTAATAACGATGCAGTGACTGAAGCTAAAACCTATAGGGATGTAGATTCTTAGACAAATCTGTATTTTGAAATTTATACTTTCATTTTCTTGTATAGCATTTGGAGCTGAGGTTAATAGGCATAGTTCAAGAGGCCTCATTTACTGATTTAAAACTAGTTTAGTTTCATTGTTTCTTGTTATAGGCTCTGTGATATTTTCATATCTTTAGTTATAGTTTCCTAGGAAAAAGTGAAGGTTTACTAATAATCAATGTGCTCTAGCACCAAGTTGAAAATGAATTGCTGGGGCATAAATATTCTAGAAGTTAATAGAGAAGTTTCCTGCATGTACTTAAACTCCATGATATTGCGTGTTTACTGGACTTTTACTGACTATGATTAAATGTAGCAAGTTCTTCCTAACATAAATCATACGACAATTAGTTGACCTTAACTTATGTGACGTATATCTATGTAACATCAAGGGAGGTTATCCTTCTTGTCGCCTATATTCCTGTAAAGAAATAACATCATTATTCTTCGTTGCTCTAATGTTATGTAAGTCAGGCAACCGCTTCCTGATACAAGTATTGTTAAACGGAATTAAATTGTAGAGTATCAGAGATTCCATCGATATTAACACCGGTGTGGTCAGAGATGGCTGTCGACATACCCTGGAGGGGATGGCTGGCTCATCGATATTAACACCGGTGTGGCAGGAGGTATCAGAGATGGCTGGCTCATCGAAAAAGGCTTGTTGGTAGTAACAGAGAGACCAAATGGCTCTTCAAGTGAGAACAGGTTTGGACATGGACAATTGGCTCACCCTCGACTTCTAGTGGTGGTGTCACACATTACTGTGGTAGGCTGGCTGGCTTTATCCTGGGTTTTTGTTAATAGACTGTTCTCTTCTTTACATGGAAGGTTTTTTGGGCGCCTTTCACATTTCTATGCCTAACTTTTACTCCAGTTACCCCACAAATAATACATTTAAATTTCTGGCCTTTTCCATTCAGTGATCACTATCACCCCCCACTGTACATTCCCTAGTGGACATTTTTCACCACCTTTTCCACACCATGGATGATCGTAGCACTGGCATCTATAACACCAGAGCCAAGGGGGTGGTCTTGGGTGTCTGATTGCTCTTTAATATTTGACAGTGGTCTTGAGTGTTTGGTATCGCTATTGTACTTGTTTCTTAGAAAGGTCAGTGGTCTAATGTTTCTGGTTGCTCCTTTATAATGGCTTCTTAGCTCTGACCGTGGTCTTGTGTGTCTGGCTGAGCCCTCATACTTGCTCCCTAGACCTGACAGTGTCTGGGAGTGTAACATATTACAAGAAATGCACTTGTGACAGGAAATAACTCGCTGTACACGCAAGTTAATATAATAACTTTAATTATTTTTGACCAGTTTCTCTGGGAAGGAGCTTCAGTGGAACTTCAGATGGTAGTTGTAGTTGTGTTTGCAGATAACTTCAGTATATAGTGAAAGATACATTGGAATCTGTCTTTACGAATATACTTCAGGTTTAATATATGTTGTAATTTTTTTTAAGTATTAAATGGCTGTGAATCTTCATCCAGGACGAACTTGTTAGTAATAATGATCAAAACAGGTTTTATTAACTTATTCTGATCTTAAGAAATGGCAATAAACAAACAGACAGACGTCACAATATGCAAACGAAGATAATTCGTCAAGAAATAATTTGACTCGTTGCTCCCGCCTCCATCATCTGCCCGGCGAAGTAAGCGTCAGAAACATTGTTCTCAAACACAAGAACCTCCCGCTCTGCCAGAGTCGTTCATCACACTCCGGCTCTATCTGGTGACGGCAGCCCGGGGCTTGCTCTGAGCCTCCCGCTTCTCACGTTCCCAAGCCCGACCTCACGCCTTGGGGGGCCAACTTACACCTGCTTCAGAGCTGATTATGGTGTGAGCCAATGTCTGAACATCACATGCAATACAACAATAGACTTGACTGGAGTTTTGAGACTCTGACCGCGGGTTTGAACCCCACCCGTGGTAGGGTTTAACAACAGCCTTTCAAGGGGAAGTGCACCTGATGCTGGAGAAGGGCTCTTCATGCAAGGAATAGGAGCTACTCTATCATAAAATATCAAACGTGATTACCTACCATTACGATGACAACAGTAGCTAACTACTATTACTAGTATTCTATTATTCCTCCTCCTATTACTACTACTACTAGGAATAACAAATGCCCTTACTGAAGCTATAAGCCACTTCATTGCACTGTTAGAGAGGGCCATTAGATATCGCTACCCAGAGCCCCTGCTAGTTATGGGTGCGATGAGCCCCATTAATTAATGAGTTTTAAATGCTAAGTGATACATGTTTTGATGTGATTAATGTAGTCGAGATATTAACATTACCGGAGGGAGAGATAAAAGCCTGAGGTGTACGGATCATGTGTTGTGGTTGGAAGTCTCTAATCTCACCTAATTGTTCTCTCTCTCTCTCTCTCTCTCTCTCTCTCTCTCTCTCTCTCTCTCTCTCTCTCTCTCTCTCTCTCTCTCTCTCTCTCTCTCTCTCTCTCTCACTCTCTCTCCCTTTCAATTACTTACGAACGGTTACATTATACCTGACCCTCTACCACCTACTTTGTATGGAATGTTGTGTGTGTGTGTGTGTGTGTGTGTGTGTGTGTGTGAGTATTCACCTAGTTGTACTCACCTAGTTGTGGTTGCAGGGGTCGAGTCATAGCTCCTGGCCCCGGCTCTTCATTGGCCGCTAGTCGGTCAATCTACCCGCGCCATGTTTCTGTGACCCATCTCTAGAACATCCTGTCTTTGTCCACCTTGTCAATTCCTCGCAGTATTTTGTATGTCGTTATCAAGTCTTCCCTGACCCTCCTGACCTCCAGTGTCATCAGGCCGATTTCCCTTAATCTTTCTTCGTAGAACAATTCCCTTAGCTCTGGGACTAGTCTCGTTGCAAACCTTTGCACTTTCTCTAATTTCTTGACGTGCTTGACCAGGTATGGATTCCAAACTGGTGCTGCATACTCCAGTATGGGCCTGACGTATATGGTGTACAGAGTTTTGAACGATTCCTTACTGAGGTATCGGAACGCTATTCTTAGATTTGCCAGCCGCCCGTATGCTGCAGCAGTTATCTGATTGATGTGCGCCTCAGGAGATGTGCTCGGTATTATACTCATCCCAGGCCTCTTCACTGGTTGCTACTAGGTCCACTCTCTCCCCGTTCCATGAGCTTTATCATACCTCTTCTTCAAGCTATGTATGGATCCTGCCTCCACGGCATCACTCTCCAGACTGTTACCCTTCCTGACAACTCTATGACTGAAGAAATACTTCCTAACATCCCTGTGTCTCATGAGAGTCTTCAACTTCCAATTGTGACCCCTTGTTGCTGTGTCCCCTCTCTGAAACATCCCTTCGCTATCCACCATGTCAATTCCTCTCATTATTTTATATGATGTTATTACCATATTTTCCCTATCGCTGCTGTCCTTCAGTGTCGTCAGGTCGATTTCCCTTAACCTCTCCTCGTAGTACATACTCCTTAGCTCCGGGACTAGTTTTGTTGCAAACCTTTGCACTTTCTCTAATTTCTTGACGTGCTTGACCAGGCATGGGTTCCAAACTGGTGCTGCATACTCCAATATGGGCCTGACGCACAGCATACAGAGTCTTGAATGATTCCATACTGAGACGTCGAAATGCTATTCTTAGGCTAGCCAAGCGCCCATAAGCTGTAGCAGTTATTTGGTTGTTGTGCCCGGTATCATGGTCACCCCAAGATGCTTTTACTTGAGTGAGGTTTGCAGTCTTTGTCCCCCTACCCTGTACTCTGTTTGCAGTCTTCTTTGTCCTTCCCCAATCTTCATGATGTTGCACTTGGTGGGGTTAAACTCCACAAGCCAAATGATGGACCAGGCTTTCAGCCTGTCTAGATCCAATTGTAGTCCTGCCTGATCCTCATCTGACTGAATTCTCTTCATTAGCTTTTCATTGTCTGCAAACAGGGACACTTCTGAATCTATCCTTTCCGTCATGTCATTCACATGTACCAGAAACAGCACCGGTCCTAGGACTGACCCCTGTGGAACCCCGCTCGTCACAGGCGCCCACTCTGACAACTCGCCACTTACCATGACTCGTTGTTGCCTTCCTGTCAAGTATTCTCTGATCCATTGCAGTGTCTTTCCTTGTTATACCTGCCTGATCCTCTAGCTTTTGCACTAATTTCTTGTGTGGAACTGTCGAAAATTTTCTTACAGTCCAAGAAAATGCAATCTTCCCACTCCTTACTCTTGTCTTACTGCTGTCACCCTGTCATAGAACCTCAGTAGGTTTGTGACACAGGATTTCTCATCCCTGAAACCGTGCTGGTTGTCGTGTATAAGCACTTTCCTTTCTAGGTGCTCCACCACTCTTCTGACAATCTTCTCCATGACTTTGCATACTATACATGTCAGTGACACTGGTCTGCAGTTTAATGCTGTGTGTCTGTCTCTTTTTTTAAAAACTGGGACTTCATTTGCTGTGTGTATGAATGTGTCTGTGTCTTTGTACTTGCATATGTGCGAACGTTTTTTTTTTGTTAATGTACTCACTTTTTGTACTTGTAATTTGTGGATGCTAGAGTTGAATCTTAGCTTCTGGTCATGGTGGTAACTAGGGGCTTGCTGGCCCTCGTGTACCTGTTTCTCGCCTCTCGAAAATTGTATCCTTGACCATCATGTTAAGTTCGTTGAGTACTTTTTATGTTGTTATCATATCTACCCTATCTCGTCTATCCTCTACTGTCAGGATCAGTATATATAGCCTCTCCAAATAACTCTTTTTTTCCTTTGCTCTGAGACCAGTCTATGTGCATACCCCTGCATTTTTTTTTAGCTCCTTAACATTCTTTATTAGATGAGGGCTCCATGCTGGAGCTGTGTACTCCAGGTGGGCTGACGTATGTTCTATATGAGGTCATTATTTATTCTGTTGAGTTTCCTGCAAGTTAGCCTTTGTTATGCCGAACGAGATCATTCAATTGACGTGTGCCTCTGGTGATATGCTCGGCACCATACTCACCCCCCTGTTCTTGCTCCTTGAATGAGGTTCAGCTTCTGTCTTTCGAGTCTATACTTAGCTAACTTTCTTCTTTGCCATTTTTTTCCTAACCTTGCCCTGCTGAGGTTGAATTTCAGTAATCATTTGTCTAACTAATCTTACAGTTTGTCTAAGTCCATCTGCAGTCATTCCATTTAACCACTGATTTTTATTCTCGTTAATTTTACCTAAGCTACGTTTAGGGACACATCTGACTCTCTGTCTTTAGATATGTCATTCACATATTCCAGAAACAGACTTAGCCCTGATATCGATCCCTTCAGATGCCCACTTGTTGCACTTTCCCATTTTGACATGTCTTCTTGGACATTCATTCTATGTCTCCTTTCCACGAGGTACTTTTCACCCACTGTAGCGCAATCACTGTAATTCAAGTCTGTTTTTCAACTTTTGTTCCAGTATCTTTGAGGTACAGTATCATATGCCTTCTTGTTGTCTAGTAATATTTAATCTGTGGAGAAGTGAGGGTGTGTGTATGAGTGTGTATATGCATGTGCATGAGCATGTATTATAGCCATTAGCCATTCTATACATGCTAAACTACCAAATCGAATATCTGATGAACATGATTTATTCCACGTGAAGGGTAAAAATCAATGAGAGCCATTTTAATTTCCATTTATCAAGGGCGCTTATCTCATATCGTGTCAGGTCTTTACAAGCGCCGAATATCCACAAGACAAAAAAATAAAAACTGGCTTGACCATCTCCCTTTAGTCAATAAATCATCCGATAATTATAAGGAATTAAAAAGTCATCACATCATATTTACCCAGCATTTTTTTGGGTTTCACTGGGTCATAGTCACTAATTGTTATACTGGAAGATATGAGAAATTTTATATTTTTGTTTTTTTATAACCCCAGCTAAAATCAAAGTCAGATACAATCTAATTCAGGTAACCTGATGCGGGAGACTTACTGTTTTGAGAACACACTACCTTATTATTTGCTTCACAGTCTGGATACTTTAGCTGGCAAGTCTCTCCTCAAATTATATTTTGCGATAATGTCTTTTAATACAAATATGCCGGTTAGAAGTATATCCTGCAATCATCTTATTGATTAGTGGCTAATAAGCCATCAGCAACTGACGCTACGGGCGAGCCTTAAACAGTCTCAGCTAAACCACCCATCATTCTTCACTAATTTCTCGGCTCAGGGTAACTTTTTTTTTTAGAATTAAGCTGAAAGGTATCGCGCCAATCGCTTAGCTACGTTATCAAAGAATTAAAGATGAAAAATGTCCAATAATAGATAAGTGTATTAATGTTGAATACATAGATTACAATGAAGTCCGCCCGTAATCAAAAGCTTTGAAAATGCATGGTGCGAGCATTGTACTTACGATGTGCGACTGATATCGGAGCTGGGGCTCGCCAGGGTGTTCCCAAGACCGGCTGAAGACAAACTTAGCGAGGTGGAGTAGCGGATATAGTGTCTGGCATCACGATAGAAGCCAGATAGGTTAATGATCACACCTCTCACCATGCTCCTCTCAACAACTGCCAATTGCACTAGTAAAGTCTGCGCGTCATCACTGACATTACCCATAGGAAGTCCACTGAGATTACGACTCTAAAAAGTCCTATGATGATGTTCAGATGATTAGCTAACAACTACGTCATTAACTCATAAAGAGTTGCTCTAACCCCATCATTTGAAACGGCATCGCAACGCCAGTAAAATATGCTCCTTTGATTTCTGTGTTAGGGGAAATAAGATGACGAGAGATACAACGTTTTTAAATACGTTTTACTAGCCTATCGAATATTTATACCTAGCAACAAACACATAGAAGGGAGATCAAGCCTCCACTACGTCTTGCGATGAATGGCCCACTTGGGTTTAGCGCCTACCATTAATTATTAATCAATTAATCTTGATCGAACAACCAGAATTACCCTTTCCTTCCGAGGATCAAATTTGATTGGCTGTCATTCAGACAGCTTTGTATCACCCTTACGTGTCTAGAACAGCAGTATAATAATAATAATAATAATAATAATAATAATAATAATAATAATAATAATAATAATAATTGTGAGTGTTAGTTTTCTTGTCTGTGTCTCTGTATCAGTCAGGGACTTTTTTATAATTAGGAACAGGTTTAAGAATGTGTGGCGTTCCAAAATTTATAATCAAGTACACAGTACTTTATCCACTCAGCCAGATCCCTGATAAGTATGGGCACCTAGCTGACGCTTGACGGTAAATAATTTCGCCCGTCTGCGGCTTGTGGCAGGATTTGACGAAATAACTTATTACTAGCCTGGTGTTCGTGGGTATGGAAGTGACTGGGATCTGGTTGAGTGGTTAAAGTACTATGTACTTTGTACTTAATAATAGTGTTCTTATCGAATTGCATGGGGAACGCGTCTAATTCTTCTTCCAGATAAGATAACAAATCAGGAACATGCACTCGGGTGAACCACACTGTGACGTCAAAACTTACTAGTGTAAAATCATTAGACATGTTAACATTTTGCAGTTTGTCAATGAGATCAATGTTGTTTTTTATGTGGCCTTCACAGATGTTGCCAAGCACTGAACATATGTTGTTGACCCCACCAATCTAATAATAGGTCTCATTGGAAAACCGTGTTTATGGTTTTAATCAAACCGTACATATAAGGGAGTGTGGCCGACCTAGCTGATAACTTTAATAAATTCATCGTTACCTCTCAGTTGTTTATTAAACACGCTATTAACCTGGTTCATTGGGTTCTTATTAAGGAGGACACAAGTTTCCCTGTCTCCTAATAACATGTTCACTTACTTTGTCCATAATTACTATCACATTTGCTTTGTCAGCTTTCATAAGGTGAAGTCTAGGCTCTTTAATTTATGGTATGACTTAACAAGAATTTCAGGACAATTCGGTCCCACAGGTCTGAGCAAAGCCCCACATACCACGCCTTTGCAAATGTTGAACATTTTCGGTAATAGGTCCGTTGGTTTTCCAGATTGTAGAAAGTCTTGGCAAGGTCAACATAATTAGTGCCCCCTGGTAAGCTCAACACTCGACAGGTTAATAATGAAATCTGGGTAAGCATGTTGGCACCAGCCATTTTGTTCTATGAGATTGTTTAATTTCCTAGCGTGCAAACATTCAATTCTCTGTTTCATTATTCTCAACCCCCTATATATGTAATCTAATAAATGATCTTGCCACTCTAGTGGTACCATGTTTTCTTTAAAGAACTTATGTTTGGTCTTTCTCACTTGAATAAATAACGTTTTCCTTTCGTGTTTTACCAGATCAATATTCTTAGCAATTACTAACCTATGAAGTTGATCAAAAGAGGTTGAAGACAGAGTAACCATCCTGTTCTCTAGAAGCGATTTCGTAAAAAACACTTATTTTAATGACGCTTTATGGGCCGTAAGATAAAACAGCATAAGGACAGGAAGGAAAAAATCTCCAGAATCGAGATAAAAGTTGGCTAGTATTTTTCATTATGTAACAAATCGCGATCAACCGACAAAATATTAAAAAAAAACACATAGGGAGTTGAATGATAAGTCCATTCGTGTTGCAATCAACACATCAACAGGAGCCTGCAAGGGAGACAGGGAGGAGCTGCTGACCACCGGGAGGAGTACAAGATCGGCAAGTACAGGGACATAAGCCAACAGTATCAACTTGTCCCAGTGGGATCAGAGACCTTGGGATCATGGGGAAAAATGCAACACGTTTCCTTAAAGAACTGGGTTCCAGACTCTTCGACACCACCAGGGACCCAAGGCACCACTTTCATGTTCAGCGCCTCAGCGTGACCATCCAGAGGAAATGCATGCTGTGTACTGGCTCGCGCCCGGCTTCGGAGGAGCTGGAAGAGATTCATAATCTTTGATATATTGTACCAATGCATTCATGTTCATGTTTGTGTTTTCTGTCAATGTATTCTGTCTATTAATAAAGCACTCATTCAATATATAGGGTAGTAGGAGAAGAAAATATTCAAACAGCTGGAGAACTGAGTTTTCCTGACGTACGTTTTTGTCTTCTGAGGATGAGGGTCCCACAAGTGTACCTCCTATAATAATGATATATAACGTATATATATATATATATATATATATAAAATTATATATATATATATATATATATATATATATATATATATATATGTCGTGCCGAGTAGGTAAATTGATCAATTAGCAAGAACTCATTTAAAATTAAGTCCTTTCTAAACTTTTCTCTCTTATACGTTAAAGATATATTTTTTTTCATTTATATTGATGTAAAAATTTTTTAATTTTGAACCAAAAGAATCTTAGAAAACTTACCTAACCTTTTTATAACAAGCGCAATTTAATTTAGTCTAACCAAACTAAATATATTTTAGATACTTTTACAATAATTTAATTATAAACAAACACAATGAAATATATTTTTTTCGTTAGGTTCAGAATGATTTTTGCAAAATTATCGCATACACAATTTTTTGCTTGTCTTATATGGCAAGAAGAGCGTTGCTATTTAAGCCAAAATCGCAAGTTTTACCTAATCGGCACGACATATATATATATATATATATATATATATATATATATATATATATATATATATATTTCAATTATTAGTAAAACTGGTCAATGAGCAAGAACTCATCTAAAATTAAATCCTTTCTAAAATATTCTCTTATACGTTTAAAGATATATTTTTTTTTATTTATGTTAATGTAAGAATTTTTAATTTTGTACCAAGAGAAACTTTGAAAACCTACCTAACCTTATTACAAGAAACGCAATTTAATTTAGCCTAACCTAACTAAATATATTTTAGATACGTTAACATTAATTTAATAATAAACAAACACAATGAAATATATTTTTTTCGTTATGTTCAGAATGATTTTGGCGAAATTATTGCATACACAAATTTTCACTGGTCTTATATGGCAAGGTGAGCGTTGCTATTTAAGCCAAAATCGCAAGTTTTACCTAATCGGCACGACATATATATATATATATATAACAACACTGCACTAGCCAAGAAGCCGAACCCATGATGCTTTGGCCCGCCTCATGGTGAGCGAAAACTCATGACGCCTTAGACCACTGACCAACCAAAACAAAACATCAAATTTCCTTCAATTTGAAAGTGCGTGCATCCAGTAGAACTGGATGTTGTACTCGCTACCCAAGGACATACGGTGGTGTGGACGCCTCTAAGCTAATTTCATTCTACTCCCTGTTTGGTGTACTAGCTCAACAATGTATGAAGGGATTCCTCTGAACACGTTCTAGAAATTTCTAGAACCTTCCTGGACGTATGGTAGTTTAAGTTGGCAATGAGAAAATTCGAGTCCTTTATTAATACGCTAGTTTTCACATAATTTCAGTGTTTGTATTTGTATTATCTATTTGGGCAATGAAATCTCATGTGTCACTTGACTAGATGCAACTTAAGGTTGGCTATTATTTTTCCATATTATTCTGTAACTTGCTTTCTCTGAACCTCGGAGGTCCTCTCCACCTACCCTACACTACATGGGATATTAAGGGAATAGGATACGTAGGTTACAGGACGGTGTCTGACAGCAATTCTGAGTGGGACAGGCCGGCGTCCACACACTACCTATCCTCTGAGAAAACTCCTCCTCAATCTATATGCAGACAGAAGAGAAAGAGGGAGGGTGTGGGTATGGTTTTAGTGTTGGGGAAGTTGGGTGGGCTTTGAGTTGGGCCACTTAGGAAAGGGGCTGAGGTGTACCTTAAGTTCATTGCAACTGGATGCCCAGTCCTCTTACCCCTTTTCCCCGTCCTCATCTGCTACTCTTTTCCATGCCAGACAGGTTTTCACGTACTCACTCAGTTGTTCTCTTTCTGTCCCGATCCAGATAGACACGACTGTAAAATCGTGTGATCTACAGCCACTTTCTGTCTTATGATCCTCTTCCGAGCTATATGTGACCAGAAAATTAGTTTGAACAGGCACTGTTTGCTATGGAAGAACCTCCTGATTCTCAGAAAATTTAGTAACTGCCACAACTCATCAGTGACCTTGCTCGTTCTTCCTCCAGACTTCTTTGTCTGTTTTCACCATTGTCCTTGCCGTTTCCCTCATCAACGCCTAAGTCTGCCCATCATAAGAGACCAACTCGGTTGGAGTGGATCAATGGAAAACCTGAACGTTACGTACGCGTACCAGACATCATTGTCAAGTGATGTGAATATTACAAAAAAACTTCTTATCCGTAATATTTAATGGACACTTTACAGCTTGACGAGTTGTGTGATCGACAGTCATGGGATCTACACTCATAAATCATGTTTTTTTTGCAATATATTTTACAAATTCCTAGGTACGTGTATGATATACGAACCTATGTACCGTAACTACTTTTCCTTAATATTTTCTCAAGCAAGGATCACCCTTTAAACAAATCTAGTTACTAGTATACCACATGTTGTGACATATTATAGAATATTTACTAAAGATATCTTCGAAAGAGATTATGCTAACTTGAAAATAGCTTTCAGGTATAAGATGCTAAAATACCTGCGTATATTAAAACAAATAAACAAATCTTGAATATGAGCAATAGTGTAATGATCGTTAGTAAATAAATGTAGACGAGATTAAAATAATCAAAGAAACACTACTAGATGGCTTCCCGAGACAAGTTACGAAGAGAGACACAAAATACTGAAGATTCCTTCGTTCGTTAATAGGATAAAGAAAAGAGACACGATAACGACATAACAGGAAGAGCAAGAGGCCACAACTGCAAACAGAAAAGGGCATTGCTGAATATACGAAAATTATTTTTCACAAGTACAGTAGTATAATATTTGAATTGGATCCTCTGGAAACTTCAAACAGAAATATGACAATTAAAACAGTGAAGATTGTATATCGAAGCACAACTCTGCTCCTGTAGCTGACAACGCTGAAGACTAAAAGCCAGGGGCATAGTTCGGCTCATGCAACTGAAGACTACACTTCAGTGTTTCCAATTACCTCCTGTAATTGGGAACATTGAACAATCAACACTGCGAATAAAGCTCTGATCATATAGATACAAATAGAGAGAAAAAAAAGTAAGATATATAATTTTATTAGTGTTTTATTAACGATATTTCTTTAATCTCAGTACTTTCTACTTTAGTATCTTATCTACTGTATTTGTATAGCCCTAACTCCAGAGAGGAAGACAAAAAAACAACTATTTAGACGACAGAACAAATAGATCATTAATTAAAAAAAAAGTCTGAGAGACAGAAGCAGGGAGTAAGCTGCATTGCGGCAAATTGAGCAGTAAGGGAGAACAAGTAACGAGGACTGATGGACGACCGGCAATAAAACAAGGTAGTAGACGCTCTTCTCAGGGACTGAACGCCAGAATCAGATTTTTCCATCGGGTTATAAACGTCATGTTCGGGGTCTTGGCCGCCTTTTACAGAGGTGTGTCATCGCTTGACAGAAAAAGCGTTTCGGGGAAAAAATGGAGAAACAGACGCATGTACACATATCATGAATATCAGGCATGCCACCGCGTCAGCGTGGGTCGTGTTCCCACTGCGGAGAGCTGACAAGCGAATGAGATGTAGATTTAAGACGCTTCTGCAACTGGCATGGGACAAAAATGTGATTGGGACTGCATTTAAGCCATTAGTATACACGAGACGTAGGTATTGCTGATTGTTTTTTGGCCTAATTTAGAACGGTCTTACCTTCTAATTAGAACGCGGTCGGATACAGATATATGAAACTATAATTCTTTGTATTATGTTTTAATATATCTGAATCCGACTCATTCACAAAACAGCATATTTTAATTCGATATGGAGAACAAATGCAGAGCGGTAATAAATGTATAATACGCTTGAGGAACCTAATCATAATAAAACTGTCACCTGGAAACAAATATATTTTCTTCTACATCAGAATTTCCCAATAAGTTTTTATGTTTACTCGCGTCTGGTGTCCTCTTTTTCTCACAGCTGAAAGAGAATTCAAATGAGGCTCTGCCTGATTACTTACTTCAGTTAGTTTTATCAACAGATAATTGACTACTCAGTCTTCCTAATATGGACGGTAGATTGAAGATTGTGGAAACAAGTTTATAGCCAATATACTTTAGTTACGTTTTTCCTACCAATGATTGCTTTTTTCTTATTAGTAGGATTGAACAAAAAACCAAGACTGCAATATCAAGAATAAAAAAAAAAATTGGGGCATTACAAAAAAAAAAAAAAAAACAGTTCGAGAACGACTGCGGTCCCTTGGACCTGTACTCCTTGGAACGCAGGCGAGAAAGATTCATCATAATATACACTTTGAAAATCCTAGAGAGAACTAGTCCTAAATCTGCACAAGGAAATCACTCCTAATGAAAGCTAAAGACTCAGTAGGCGGTGCAACATTACCCCAATGGAAAGCAGGAATGCCGTTAATACACTAGCGACAACACAATAAGTATCAGGGGCCCAATACTGTTCAACTGCCTCCCAGCATGCATAAGATGGATTACCAATAGACTCCTGGACAGATACCTAAAGTCAGTACCTGACCAGCCGGGCTGTGGTTACGTCGGTGAGGCCAACAGTAACAGCTAAGTTGATGAGACTCTGATCCACCGCGAGTCCTGGTCATGGACCGGGCCGCGGCGGCGTTGACCCCCGGAACACCCTCCCGATATACCCCAGTAAAATGTTACTTAGGTGTTACTCGACTTAAGGATCGCATCCTGAGGGTGATAGAATACCACAGACAGTGCTGGATATTGCTGGACTGACTGGTTGAGATATGCGGCTGGATGGGACATATGACTGGATGGGACATATAGCTGGACAGGACGTATAACTGGATGAGATATGCGGCTTGATAGGACATATAACTAGATGAGACATGTGGCTGCATAGGACTTATGACTGAAAGGGACAAATACCTGGATGGGTGATATGACTGGATGGGACATGAGCCTAAATACTACAATTCCATCAGGTTCGTCTCATAGTTGAAGTATTTCTTCCCATAAGGTAGATCGTAAATCAAAATTCTGCCGTTTCTTGGAAACATTTTCTCAAGTGATTCTTTTTAATGTGTGAGTTTAAAAAAAAATGTATTCGCAATTTTTTTTAAGATTATTTTATTTTCTGTTTGGTTGATAGAATTTGCTTGAGCATTTTACACTGCTTTTGTTTTTTCTTGAGAATTACCCGCAGTAACTATCATTTCTTCTCTCCTGTTCTTAGTTATGTTGTTCACAACTATTGCTTTTGTTGTCGACAGACCTTTTTTCGTATTTTTATAATAATAATAATTATTAATAATAGTAAAAATAATAATAATAATATTATTATTATTGTAGTTATTATTTCTAATATTATTATCAATAGCAGTAGTAGTAGTAGTACTTGTAGTAGTAGTAGAGGTTTTATTATTATTATTATTATTATTATTATTATTATTATTTTTATTATTATTATTATTATTATTATAAGTCATAGTAGTAGTAGTAGTAACTGTAATGCCAATAACTCAAAACCCACGTACATACCATCTCGGGTAATATAAATCAAGGTATCCAGGTATCTACCATCGCCAGCGATACAAATCCGTTAACCTACAGACACCAGTAACATAAACCTAGGTAACTGCTGTCACAAGGTACCCATACCAGGTATCTGTTATCATAAGTAACACAAGTCCAGGTACTTACAATCAACACCAATAACACAGAATCAAATACTAGTCATCATCAGTAACTCGAAGCTAGGAACCCGTTATCACTGATAGCTCCAATTTAGGTACCTGTTTTCCCCATTAACGCCTACCTAGGTACATGCTATCATCAATAACACATACCCAAGTGCCTGCTATCACAGATAGCACATACCCAAGTAACACATAGCCTGATACCTAATACGTATCACCAGTACCACAAACCTGGGTACCTACTGCCACCAGTCACACCAATCCAGGTACGTTCTGTCAGCAGTAATTCAAACCCAGGTACGTGCTATCACCAGCAACACAAATTCAGTAACCGGCAGTACAGGTACACAAACCCAGGTACCTGCTATCACTTGTAATATAAACTTGTGTTCCTGCCAGCACCGGCAATACAGATCTGGTATCAAGGTACCAGCAACACAAAGTAAAATGACGAACCTCGCGGGATAAATAAAGGAGTTCCACGGAACGCCCACGAAAATTATACCCACATAACAATACCAGGAACTCCACGGAACAGTAAGAACCAGGAACCTTACGAAAGAAAATAACAGAGCTGCAAGGGAACAGAAAATATAAAATCCACGGAAAGAATAGTAACTGGAACCTCTTGGAATAGCAAATGCAGGAACCTCAGGGAACAGCTGGTTCCAAGAAGCCAACGAAACGGTCAGTAAAAGGATTTTCACCAGAGATCCACCACCAGAGGTACCTAGGGAACATTAAAACAGTAAACATAAGAAAACCAGAGGAAAAGCTGGAACCAGAAGCTACACAGAGGCTCCGGAACCAGTAGTTGAATGGGTCAGACGAGTCGTGCAGGCGGCAGCAACCTGTGGACCAGATACGGATCTGGACACCAATTGAGCTATTATTCTGTAACCAGCGTTAGAGTCAACATACTGGACGTCAGCGCCTCAATCTGTCAAACCTGCGGCACTAGGAAGACCCCTTTCGCTGCTCTTTTAACTTATGGCACAGTAATTATGATTCCCTCCAGAGCAATTATTATAATTATATCGGCATTGTAACATCCACACTAAGTCATCTCCTTGATATGTGGTCAGCGACCCTTGTAATTTTGCGTCTGCCTTTGGAGAAATTAATCATCGTTAATTAAGTAATACCAGGGTTACTAATTAAGATACATCAACAAAAATTATAAGCAACTACAAAGAGACTACTCGCTCTTGCTCACTCTTGTCGCCCTCAGCTGGCACCGAGATTAAGACGTTTACCGTAATAATACGCTGCTCACATATGCAAGCTTCACAATGCTGCTTGGCTGACAGATGAAGGCCATAAACTATGTATCAGACCCCATTATAACATCAGGGGACGTGGGTCGGACCCTCCTATATAATCCGAACGTACGGAGCAACTGACATCTTCACCCTAAACAGCAAAAATACAGCTACAAGTTATGGTGCTGGGGTCTGATGCTGCGTTAGTGGTGACTATAAGAGATCTTATGGTGATGGTGTCTGATGCTACGTTAGTGGTGACTATAAGAGTTCTTATTGTGCTGGAGTCTGATGCTAGGTTAGTGGTGACTATAAGAGATCTTATGGTGATGGTGTCTGATGCTACGTTAGTGGTGACTATAAGAGATCTTACGGTGATGGTGCCTGATGCTACGTTAGTGGTGACTATAAAAGATCTTACGGTGCTGGAGTCTGATGCTACGTTAGTCGTAACTATAAGAGAACTTAGGGTGTTGGAGTCTGCAGCTATATTAATGACAACTATAAGACTCCATATTCCATTTCAAGTGTCAGTTACCTAAAGTCTGTATTACTGTGGTGCTGACATCTGCTAGGATTCCGTGCCGTCGTGGCTTAGTATTTAAAAACGTAAATATCCTGTCATAAATATTCTTGAACATATTGCTGTACTTCGCGTTAAGTATGCGCTCCTCACATGATTTACGGCCTATACTGTGTAATGTTTCTAAGTTATGATGATGTTATAGGTTTGCATCGTAGAGGTGGTTGATGAAGAAGACAAGTAATTAGCTATTTGTTTATCTCCTCGCAGCCTCTTCAATTCATGCTTCCTCTCACCATCATCAAATTATCAGTCTCACAATTTGTCATTATTATCTCTTTACAGGGCAGATTTTGAAAAATTATTTAATTACATTTACTTACGATTTTGGATTAAATAGCAACGCTCTTCTTGGTGAATAAGGCAAACGAAAATTTGTGTATGCAATAATTTCGCAAAAATCATTCTGAAACTAACGAAAAAATATATTTCATTGTGTTTGTTTATTATTAAATTATTGCGCTTGTTATAATAAGGTTAGGTATGTTTTCTAATTTTCTTAGGTACAAAATTATTAATTTTTGCATTAACATAAATGAAAAAAAAAAAATCTTTAAACGTATAAGAGGAATTTTTAGAAAATACTTAATTTTAAATGAGTTCTTGCTAATTGACCAATTTTACCTATTCGCTACATACATGTTTCTTAAATTTTATTAATTTTTTGTCGGGCTCTTATCACTGAGATACAAGACCTGGTCCTCAAGACCACACTAGCGTGCAAGTATCACTAATATACACAAACCCTATCATCAAGACCACACTGGTGGGCAAGCATCACTGACGAACACAGACCATATTTGTTGGAATCATCATCGAGATACTGAGGCTTGGTCTTCATGACGACGCTGTAGGCGTCCATAGAAGACACAGGGAGGAGGGGCCTTCTCCAGGTAGATATCATCCAAGTCTTAAAATGAACTAATTACAACAATATGATGCTCAATGAAGACAAATTTTAATTACTACATTAAGGAAAGAATTGAGGAAATATAAAAAACAATCGGAGTTCAAGTTAGACTCAAATCAGAGTGACACTGTCACTCCTAGAAACCTGGAAGTAACGATGCCAGATCTTACATTCAAGGAGCACAACAATGTCATTGCAGCTGAAAAGAAAATGATTAGTTTGACAACTAAACTTTCAAAACAAGAGATGCCAAGACAATATGTCTCCCTCTTCAAGTCACTCGTTCTCTCTTGGTTGAAATATTGCTGTACTCTAAAGGCCTCTATAAACTTAGTCAAACCCTAAATTACTGGGAGCACCTGACGTCTCTCTTAGAATGTAGGCTAGAAAAATATATGATAATCTACTGGAAGATTCTGGAGGATTGATACAAAATCTGCATACTAAAATCATTACATATGAAAGTAAATGTCTAGTAGATAGTTCGGCATTCCTTCAATGAAAAGCAGGGAAGCGATGAGTACGCTGAGAGACAACTCAATAAATGCAAAGGGACCAAAACTCTTCACAACCCTCCGTTTATACATAAGGGAGATTACCATGGTTCTCTTGAAGAGGGAACTCGAGAGATTTCTCAAATCAGTTCCTGATCAGCCGATCTGTGGTGCATACATTGGACTGTAGGCACCAACAGCCTGATCGATCAGTCCAGCAACCACGAGGCCTGGACAACAACCGGGTGCTCTCTGGAAGCCTACAGTAACTTGATATGGAAGAACACATTGGGGAACCAGGATCACTGAAACACAAACATGGTGGTCAAGCCCAAAGTAAAGCCTGGACGATAAAGACCTGGCCAGGAAACTCTCTCTGCTAATAAAAAGATTCACTTCCTGTCATTATTTAAGAGGACTAGAGGAATGATGCTGTGTCGATGTGATGAAAGACAAGCTTCGACCTCCTCCCTCCAAACAGCCACCCTATCCTTCAAGCTTCTCTTATCCGTACCCCACTCTATCCCTTCCTCATCCAACCCTATTTACCTCACCACCATTCATCCACAGTATTATCTCCAATATCCCTTTTCTCCTCCAACCCACACCGTCATTCCATCCACTTTACCCATCTGCTTATCTGCTTCTATCTGTTACTAACCTCAATTTACAACTACCCTCACTAATTCTGACCTCTCCCTTCTTCCGTCTGCCCCTCCCTCCCTCCTTTCTTTAGTCCGTCTTCCCTCCCTCCTTTCTTCAGTCCGTCTTCCCTCCATTTTTTCCTTCTCTCTTCCCTATTTGCCCGTCCTTCCTTCTCTCCCAATTCCCCTTCCATCCCTACCTCCTCTCATCTCTCCCCCCTTCTTACCTTTCTCCGTCTGCCTCACCTCACTTCGTACACCTCTACGTTCCCTCCGTACACCTCCACCTTACCTCCGTACACCTCCACCTTACCTCCGTACACCTCCACCTTACCTCCGTACACCTCCACCTTACCTCCGTACACCTCCACCTTACCTCCGTACACCTCCACCTTACCTCCGTACACCTCCACCTACCTCCGTACACTTCCTCCTTACCTCCGTACACTTCCTCCTTACCTCCGTACACCTCCACCTTACCTCCGTACACTTCCCCTTACCCCGTACACCTCCACCTTACCTCCGTACACCTCCACCTTACCTCCGTACACTTCCACCTTACCTCCGTACACTTCCACCTTACCTCCGTACACCTCCACCTTACCTCCGTACACCTCCACCTTACCTCCGTACACCTCCACCTTACCTCCGTACACCTCCACCTTACCTCCGTACACCTCCACCTTACCTCCGTACACCTCCACCTTACCTCCGTACACCTCCACCTTACCTCCGTACACCTCCACCTTACCTCCGTACACCTCCACCTTACCTCCGTACACCTCCCCTTACCTCCGTACACCTCCACCTTACCTCCGTACACCTCCACCTTACCTCCGTACACCTCCACCTTACCTCCGTACACCTCCACCTTACCTCCGTACACCTCCACCTTACCTCCGTACACTCCACCTTACCTCCGTACACCTCCACCTTACCTCCTGTACACTCCACCTTACCTCCGTACACTTCCACCTTACTCCGTCACCTCCACCTTACCTCCGTACACCTCCACCTTACCTCCGTACACCTCCACCTTACCTCCGTACACCTCCACCTTACCTCCGTACACCTCCACCTTACCTCCGTACACCTCCACCTTACCTCCGTACACCTCCACCTTACCTCCGTACACTTCCACCTTACCTCCGTACACCTTCCACCTTACCTCCGTACACCTCCACCTTACCTCCGTACACCTCCACCTTACCTCCGTACGTTAGATGTGTTACAGATAATTCCTAACCCAGTCACTTCAAAATACATAACCAACTGCACAGCTATAAATCGATCCTAAGCATCATTCACGTGAGAAACATCAACTCTGAAAGTGTGAAGCTGGTTAGAAGAGCATTCCAGAGTTACTGCACCAAAAGCACTTTAATCTCGCAATAAAACTGACAGACTGGCACCTACACAGCTCAGTAACAATCAGCCGGGCTGTGGTTCGTACGTTGGACTACGTGCAACCAGCAGTAATAGCCTGGTTGATCACGCCCTGATCCACCGCGAAGCCTGGTCTTGGACTTTGCCGCGGGGACGTTGACCCTTCCCCCCGGAACACCCTCCAGGTAGACTCCAGGTAGATTTAGGACCCATCAGGAGTTTACAGACTGAAGTGACTGAGTCACTTCTGTCTGTCAGCTCCTGTAAACTCCAAGACAATAATTAAGAGTTCAGTGTATTTACATTTGACGCGCCTGGACACACAGGCCATAGAACACACATGTATGATATGCATCCACAATTTTTGATCTACATAGAATAATAATAATAATAATAATAATAATAATAATAATAATAATAATAATAATAATAATAATTATCATAATAATAATAATAATAATAATAATAATATTATTATTATTATTATTAGTATTATTATTATTAATATTATTAATAATAATAATAATAATAATAATAATTATTATTATTTTTTATTAGTATAGCAATACTAATTATTATTATATTAATTATAATATTTTTTTATTAATTTGTTATTATACACTTCGGCCCTTTCCCACCAAGGCAGGGTGGCCAAAAAAAGAAAAACTTTCATTATCATTCACTCCATCACTGTCTTGCAAGAGGCGCGCCTTCACTACAGTTATAAAACTGCAACATTGACACATCTCCTTCAGAGTGCAGGCACTGTATTTCCCACCTCTAGGATTCAAGTCCGGCCTGCCAGTATCCCTGAATCCCTTCATAAATATTACCTTGCTCACACTCCAACAGCACGTCAATTACTAAAAACCATGTTTCTCCACTCCTTACACGCTTCCGCATCCTTGCTGGAAGTCCAAGCCCCTCGCACACAAAACCTCCTTTATCCCCCTCCCTCCAACCTTTCCTAGACCTACCCCAACACCCCCCTTCCTTCTACTACAGATTTATATGTTCCCTAAGTCATTCTTATTCGTTCCATCCTCTCAAAAATGTCCGAACCACCTTAACAACTCCCTCCTCAGCCCTCTGGATAATACTTTTAGTAACCCTACACCTCCTATTTTCCAAACTACAGATTCTCTGCACACAAAACATTGCCCTGAGACACTGCCTCCAGCCTTCTCCTTGTTGCAACATTCACCACCCATGCTTCACACTCATATATGAGCGTTGGTATAACTATACTCTCATACATTCCCCTCTTTGCTTCCATGGACAAAGTTCTTTGTCTCCACAGACTCCTCAGTGCAACACTCACCTTTTTCCCCTCATCAATTCTATGATTCACCTCACCTCTCTTAGTGCTGACACGTCCACTCCCAGATATCTGAATACATTCACCTCCTCCATACTCTCTCTGTCGTGTGGGTATTGGGAGAGATAAATATGGGTATGAAGTAAACTCACAGATGGATGGTCGAGTAGATATATTACGTGAGAGAGGAATAGTAACCCAGCGCCTCCTGTCCAGTTGTAGGTCTATGGTAGTGAGGCCGACGCCTGTCTCTGGGCATACACATGCACACAAGCGTCTGACGTCACACGCAAAGGGACCGGCTATGTAAAGCTAGGAAGATTCTAATACACTACACAAGTGTATAAATGATACTGACACGACATCTCCCTCCAGTCTAATATCCAATCTCCCATTACCTAAATTATAATAATAATAATAATAATAACGCGACTTGATAAAGTCCACTGTATGGGAGAAACAGTGAATATAGTGGGATTTGTTTATACTGCATTTGTGTTTTCCCAATTATAATATTAAAATAATATAATAATAAAATAATAATAATAATAATAATAATAATAATAATAATAATAATAATAATAATAATAATAATTTTTTCAATTAGCACCACAAAATAAGTACAAAAGTCACTGATCTGAGAGGTGAACGTCATATCTAGATTCATAGGAAAAAATAATGAGTTGATTAAGTACAATTTTCCGGTTATTTAACTGGGAATTTTGATGTGTATCAGCGACTGCACTCCCAGCAAGAAGTATTCAATGTTGAAAATACGCGGGGAAAATTCGCCGTGTTCAGCACACAGGTTCGCTTTCTGCGGGAACAAACAAATATATAGAAATATACTCTAATAATCGGGAAAAATAGTTTTTCTTATGATAGCGGAGTAAAGATAATTAGGTATTTTTGTTCGAATAAGTACTCAGAGAAATATAAATGGCGTTTATCTTGGAGGGAAAAAAATAAGTGTAAATAGTTGCACGTTTGACAGAAACGTACGACTTTTTAAAAATCTCAGGATTCTCACGGCATTAAATTTTAATACGCAAGGTAAACTAGCCACACGTATGATTACGAGTGTCTGGAATTACGTGGAGTATTTTAAGAAACGTCTCAGCGTACCATTAACACTTGTAAATATAAAGGTGATAATTTGATTTCTAGTAAATGAATTTCTTTCATGCCATCATTGCCTCGGAGAACCTGTCCTCTTCTATATTTCAAACTTAAAAGAGATATTCATCATTAGTGTAAGAAACTATTTAGACAATACATGAAATTTGTGAGTACAAGATGAGAAGAGGAGAAAGAGAGATAATGAAGATACTGAAATATGCCTTATTGTTGTTGTTTTGAGTTTTTATAGTTCCTTGATAATGTGAGAAGTCACGAAAGCTCTTGGAATTTCGCTATTTTTTCACAGGGTTGTTTTGCATATTGTGATATAACCTGTAAATGTGATCTTATTATATATATATATATATATATATATATATATATATATATATATATATATATATATATATATATATATATAAATTATTCCTAAGGTTAGGTTACTTGCCATTAAATATCAGGATTACTGTTTCCATTCACCATATTTTCTGCTTAATCGAGAGGTTAATTACATAGGAGGCAGCAAGTAGAGCTAACAATAGATCTGCGAGATTTAAGACAGGATTCCAAACAAACTTGTTTTTCCTCTGAGTCTGGGATCAATACACACGGGAACACTTCCAGTGCTGCGCTTGTTTACTAATAGGAATAACTCCCGGTAGACTGTTTAGTAATATTTTAGTGTAAAATAGGCTGAATTCATATAATTAGGTTCATACGAACATATGTACACTCATGCACACACACACACACACACACACACACACACACAGACACACACACTACAAAGGGATCTGCACAGGCTGCAAGCCTGGTCCAGCAAATGGCTCCTGGAGTTCAACCCCACCAAGTGCAAAGTCATAAAGATTGGGAATGGCAAAGAAGACCGCAGACAGCGTACAGTCTAGGTGGCCAGAGACTACAAACCTCACTCAAGGAAAAAGATCTTGAGGTGAGTATAACACCGGGCACATCTCCTGAGGCGCACATCAACCAAATAACTGCTGCAGTATACGGGCGCCTAGCAAACCTAAGAACAGCATTCCGACATCTTAATAAGGAATCGTTCAGGACCCTGTACACTGTGTACGTTAGGCCCATATTGGAGTATGCAGCACCAGTTTGGAACCCACACCTAGCCAAGCAGGTAAATAAACTAGATAAAGTGCAAAGGTTTGTAACAAGACTAGTCCCGGAGCTACGGGGTATGTCCTACGAGGAGAGGTTAAGGGAAATCAACCTGACGACACTGGAGGACAGGAGAGATAGGGGAGACATAATAACAACATATAAAATATTGAGGAACTGAAAAGGTGGATAGGGACAGGATGTTTCAAATATTGGATTCAGCAACAAGGGTCACAATAGGAAGCTGAAGACTCAGATGAGTCACAGGAAAGTATTTCTTCAGTCATAGAGTTTTCAGGAAGTGGAATAATCTGGAGAGTGATGTAGTGGAGGCAAGATCCATACATAGCTTTAGGAAGAGATACGATAAAGCAAATGGAGCAGGAAAAGAGTGGACCTAGTAGCGACCAGCGAAGAGGCGGGGCCAGGAGCTGTGACTCAACCCCTGCAACCACAAATAGGTGAGCACACACACATCTATACACCTACACACACACTCACACCAACACATACGCCAATACGCACACACACGTATAAACATCTACTAACACAAAATAAAACCCCGCAAATCAGAGGAATACTCACAAAGGAAGGGAGGAGAATAATAAAGGCGGTGGTTAGCATTACTGGTAAATTATAATAGATAGCCTGATGATGCACTTGAAGAAGGAGGTTGAAGGGAAGTTCAATTCCCTTCAGAGAAAAACTGTGGCAATATGCATAACATGTAAATAGGGCTTAAATGTTAAAAAAAAAGGAGGCTAACATCTGGAAGAGAAAATTAATGCTCTGAAGGAGACTATGGAAGGTGCAAACTCACTTTCCTTCAGAAGGAACCGGTGGCAATATATAAGAAAGCAAGGAAAGAGATTGCAGACAGGTAAATTTTCCTAAAATTACAAAAGAAAGAATCATAATGCTGGAAGAGGAGTTGAAAGAGATGAAGGTGATCATGGAGGACGTGAGAGGGTGGATAGTAGGGGGTAGAAACAGAAGATGGAGAGGGGGTAGAGAAGTCCCGAGAGGAAAAAGAAGGAAAGTGATTAGCAGAGATGTTTTCTGAAGATATAAAGGCTAAGGAGGTGAAAAGCAAGACAACAAGGAAAATGAAGAAAAAGAAATCTGGAGTGAGAGTAAATGGGAGGAAGAAAGAGATCACTGATGATTCATCGACCCCAGGAGGCTGAAGGAAGCTCAGGAAATAGAAGATGAGAAGACGAGGAATATGAGATTATCTCAGTCACTGAGTGCATAGGAGGAAAGGAACAGATAGGGCAAATGTCAATTTTTTAGAAGATCGGGAGGTTCTACCTCGGTAAAAACACTCGATCATACTAACCTTCTGATCCCATATGGTAAAATATCCCACGACATAAAGTGTGAAAAGAAAGTAACAAAACAATCATGTATACCCAGATCATAACAGGACTGACGGCGAGGCAACAGCTGTGTAGGTAAGTGGACACCCCTCAGACAGCAGGGAGAAGAACAACAGACAAGAGGCCAGGTGGAAGAAGCACACAAATTTAAGGAACTCCAGATGCAACCCCAACCCCTTTCCCAATTGACATCTCTGTGGGCCAACCCCTACTTCCCCAACACCAACATTAACACCAACCTCTCACTCTTCTCCCCACATCCTTCCCCTTCTCCTTCCCTGCGTACAGCTTTATCCATATCCCCGTCTACAGTATTGGTGCGCACACCTACCCCAACCTTACCTCCTCCACTCCTGTCAGATCAGCAACACGAGAAAGCCAATGTTTGGATAAAGTAAAATCAGAGTGTGGTACACAAATATAGATAGATGTATTATCAAAGAGTCATAAATTAAAACAATAAATAGTGGAGGTGACTCCAGACGTCATAGCTATTAGAGAGATAAAGCTCTAAGAAATTATATTAGAAACAATATTTCCAGAAGGATAACATATAAAGAACGACAGAGGAAACAGGGGAAAGGGAGGCAGAGAAGTAGAACTGTTATTGAAAAGTCAGTGGAGTTTAGAAGAGGTGAGACGGTAAAGAGACAAAAAGCAAACGACTTCATAGGGGGTTCAGTTAAGACTGGAAGAGCCCCAGTAAGTAGCTGTAGTGATATGCATCCCACTGTCTAACAATAAGGCACCAAGGCAGAAAAGCGATGCTTGATAGCATATCAGAAGCAGTTAAAGGAAAGCTACTTTTCATGAGTGATTTCAAACACAAATAAATAGATTAGGAGAATCGGGACCCAAATGAGGGACAAGAAGCGTACAGGTACAGCTGACTTAAATGTAATTAAACATGTAAGCCCCCTGGGCCCTAGTGATCATGCAGTTCTCAACACTGAAGACCTAGTGGAACTAAGTGTAGCGGAAAGAACGGCAGATGGAAAGCACTAAAATTCAGACATTCCAAGGGATCAGAGAATTCTTGAATGTATTGCAGTAGGATAGAGAACAGGAAAGGAAATAAAAGAATGAGAGGAAGGAGCACCTAACTGGAAATTGCTGGGAGGCAGAGTCCTTGGTTGAGCCAGAGATGCAGATAGGTAAAAAGAGAGAAGAGAAAGAACACAGAAAAAAAAACTATAGAAAATTAAGGATTCATGAGATCAGAGAAATGAGCACATTTGTGCTCATTGAGTGACAATCTGAGATCAGCATAGCACAAGGTCAAGTTTGAACAAAACCTGCTTCACAGTCATGCCACGAGAAAGACGACAATAAAAGATCACTTATTTCGACTGAAGAAGGAAGAAGGAATTCACGAAAAAGACACTGAAGTCTGTGAAGTGTTGACCAAACAATCTGCAGAAGTCTTCTCAGGGAAAACAGGGATAATATCAGAAAGCCTAGGGTACAGGATACACCGAGAGATACTGAAGGCAAATTGCATAGAAGTGTGAGAGGTGAAGAAACTTTTAATGGAACCGGATTCATCAATGTCAGTGAGACCTGATTAGGTGTGACCAAGGATTCTGCGAAAGGAAGCAGACGCTGACGTGTTGCAGATCTTAGCAGAAGCTAAGATCTGCAACAAGTCAATGAATATGGAACAGTTGCCAGAAATGTGGAAAAGAATGAATGTAATCCCAATAAATTAGAAAGAAATAAGAGAGGAAATATTGAATTGCATACCAATTTCTCTGACATGCATAACATGAAAGGCAATGAAGGAGATTAGCAAAAGAGTGGTAGCAGGACACATGGAGAGAAGAGCATTCATAAACAATAACCAGGACTAGCTCAGAGATGGTAAATCTTGTCTCATCAACTTGTTGGGGTTTTAAGACAAAGTAACAGATGAGAGACAGAAGAGACAGAGAGAGAGAGAGAGAGAGAGAGAGAGAGATAGAGAGATAGAGAGAGAGAGAGAGAGAGAGAGAGAGAGAGAGAGAGAGAGAGAGAGAGAGAGAGAGAGAGAGAGAGAAACGTACACCTGAAATTTTTTGTAAAGTAATTGGAAAGAGTCCATGAGCATACAGTGAGGCTTGTTCCAGAGCTAAGGAGTGTAAACTAAGAGGCGAAGCTAATGGAACTGAATCTAACAAAATTGGAACACATAAGAATCCGAGCAGACACGAACGAAAGAAGATTGAACAACAAAAAATGGTAAATTGAGGGGAGACATTGAAACGGTGGACAGAGACAGGCTGCTTGATGGGCGAGAAATAGGTGCTCTGGGACACAGCTGGAAGTTAAAGACACAAAGGATGTTGAGATGCAGGGCCAGGAGCTGAGACTCGACTCCTTCAATCACTACTGAGTACAAATAAGTGAGCACACACACACACACACACACACACACACACACACACACACACACACCACACCCACACACACACACACACACACACACACACATACACACACATACACACACACATACACGCACGCACACACACACACACACATACAAGGGATGTTAGGAAGTATTTCTTCAGTCACAGAGTTGTCTGGCAAGTGAGGGAGTGGAGGCCAAGGTATGATTAAGCTCATGGAGCAGGGAGAGATAGGACCTAGTAGCGATCAGTGAAGAGGCGGGGCCAGGAGCTGTGTCTTGACCCCTGCAACCACAAATAGGTGAGTACACACACACAAACGCACACAAACACCAAACAATCTAACCCAAAACCCACACACTGTACCCTCTGCCCCCACCCCCCTCATCACAAACTCCACCCCCACAGCAACTCCCCATAGTTCCCCGCCAGGTCTCTCGCTCCCCCAGCCCCAGTGTTCTCCCCAGACCACAGTTTTAGAAAAGAAGTTGAAGGTTTGGTATACGAATGTGGATGGAATAACAAATAAATGTGAGGAGTTGCATAAAAGAATCAAGGAGACGTCCCCAGACATCACAGCACTCACAGAAACGAAACTCACTGAGATAATAAAAGACACAATCTTCCCACCCGGATATCAGATCCTGAGGAAAGATAGAGGGAGCAGAGGGGGAGGAGGAGTTGCACTGCTCATTAATAACCGATGAGGATTTAAGGAAATGGAAGGAATGGACGAAATTGGTGAAAGAGATTACATAATAGGTACAATTCAGTCTGGGGGACATAAGATAATATTGCAGTGATGTATAACCCACCACAGAACTACAGGAGGCCAAGAGAAGAACATAAAGAGAGCAACAGAGCAATGGTAGACACTCTAGCTGAGGTGGCCAGAAGAGCTCACATGGGTACAAGCAAAGTTACTAGTTATGAGTGATTTCAATCACAAGGAGATTGATAGGAATAACCTGGAGCCACAGGGGGTCTCGAAACATGGAGAGCCAAAATGATGGATGTGGTACTGGAAAACCTCATGCATCAACATGTTATGGACATTACCAGAGAGAGGGGGGAGAATGAACCAGCAAGACTGGACCTCGTGTTCTCCCAGAGTAGTTCGGACATTGAGGACATCACATATGAAAGGCCCCTTGGAGCTAGTGGTCACGTGGTTCTGAGCTTTGAATATATAGAAGAGTTACAAGTGGAGAGGGTAACAGGAGTAGGATGGGAAAAGCCAAACTACAAAAGTGGGGATAACACAGGTATGAGGAACTTCCTGCAGGAGGTTCAGTGGGAAAGAAAATTGGTAGAAAAGTCAGTAAACGAAATGATGGACTATGTGACAACAAAATGCAAGGAGGCAGAGGAAAGGTTTGTTTTCAAGGGGAACAGAAATAATGGGAAGACCGGAACGAGCCCTTGGTTTATGCAAAGGTGTAGGAGAGGCAAAAACTAAGTGCACTAGAGAATGGAAAAGTGCAGAAGACAAAGGACCCAGGAAAATAAAGAGATTAGTCGAAGACTACCAACAAGTGTTTGATGAAATACACACAACAGAGAAGGAGGTGAAGAAGCTGCTAAGTGACCTTGATACGTCAAAGGCGGTGGGACCGGACAACATCTCTCCGTGGATCCTTAGAGAGGGAGCAGAGACGCTGTGTGTGCCACTAACAACAATTTTCAACACATCCATTGAAACTGGGCAACTACCTGAGTTATGGAAGATGGCAAATGTAGTCCCCATTTTTAAGAAAGGAGACAGACACGAGGCACTAAACTATAGACCAGTGTCACTGACGTGTATAGTATGCAAAGTCATTGAGAAGATTATCCGGAGAGTTGTGGAGCAACTAGAACAGAACAAGCTTATGAACGACAACCAGCATGAATTCATGGAAGGCTAATCCTATGTCACAAACCTACTGGAGTTTTATGACAAGGTAATAAGGTAATGGAAGTAAGAAACGAGAGAGAGGGGTGGGTAGATTGCATTTTCTTGGACTGCAAGAAAGCCTTCGACATGATTCTTTACAAGAGATAAGTGCAAAAACTAGAGGATCAGGCAGGTATAACATGAAGAGCACTGCAATGGATCAGAGAATACCTGACAGGGAGGCAACAACGAGTCATGGTACATGACGAGGTATCAGAGTGCTCTTTATGGTATATGTGAACGATATGGCGGAAGGTATAGACTCCGAAGTGTCCCTGTTTGCAGATGATGTGAAGTTGATGAAGAGAATTAAATCGGATGAGAATCAGGCAGGACTACAGACACCTGGAGAGGCTGGACGCGTGGTCCAGCAACTGGCTCCTCGAATTTAACCCCGCCAAATGCAAAGTCATGAAGATCGGGGAAGGGCAAAGAAGACCGCAGACTGAGTATAGTCTAGGTGGCCAAAGACTGCAAACCTTAATAAAGGAAAAGGATCTTGGGGTGAGTATAATGCCAAGCACATCTCCTGAGGCACACATCAACCAGATAACTGCTGCAGCATATGCGGGCCTGGCAAACCTGAGAATAGCACTCCGATACCTTACTAAGGAATCGTTCAAGACTCTGTACACCGTGTACGTCAGGTCCATACTGGAGTATGCAGCACCAGTTTGAAACCCACACCTGGTCAAGCACGTCAAGAAATTAGAGAAAGTGCAAGGGTTTGCAACAAGGCTAGTTCCATATCTAAGGAGAATATCCTACGAAGAATGGTTAAGGGAAATCGGCCTGACGACACTGGAGGACAGGAGGGTTAGGGGAGACATGATAACGACATACAAAATACTGCGAGGAATTGACGGAACAGGTGAACAGAGACAGGATGTTCCAGAGATGGGACACAGAAACAAGGGGTCACAATTGGAAGCTGAAGACTCAGATGAATCAAAGAGATGTTAGGAAGTATTTCTTTAGTCATATAGCTGTCAGGCCTGGTCCAGAGACTGGCTCCTGGACTTTAACTCCACCAAGGGCAAAGTCATGAAGATTGGGGAAGGGCAAAGAAGACCACAGACGGAGTACAGTCTAGGGGGCTAGAGGCAAGGCCAGGAGCTGAGACTCGACTCTTTCAATCACTATTGAGTACAAATAAATGAACACACACACTCAATCACTCACACACTCACACACACACACACACACACACACACACACACACACACACACACAGGAGCTAAGTCTCGACCCCTGCAACCACAATTAGGTGAGTACACACATACATTAGTTGGTTCAGCGAGCAACCAACTAACTGGCGAAATTCCGGTTATGAAAGAGCGAAGTGAAGCGAATTGTGTTTCTGCTACAATTGTTCAGACGAACACAAAAACAACAATGTCATGACAAAGTGTTTCATGTTTGATTCAAATGAATGATTATAAGATAACAGGATTCTAGTGGTTTTAAATTTTAAAATGCAGATAAACAAGCCACATTAAATGATTACTTTTGTCTGGAACTGTTCTTAGATGAACGTGGACAACGTTGTAGTACTTGGCAAAGAACCATTGATATATATATATATATATATATATATATATATATATATATATATATATATATATATATATATATATATATATTATATACATACATATATATATATATATATATATATATATATATATATATATATATATATATATATATATATATATATATATATATTTCTTTCAACGCACCGGCCGCGGCCCACCGAAGCGAGGTGGTTCCTGTCTACCAACCTACTACCCAGTGGGCCTTAGACAAGGATCTGTGATGTCACCGTGGTTGTTCAATATATTTATAGATGGGGTTGTAAGAGAAGTGAATGCGAGGGTCTTGGCAAGAGGTGTGGGGTTGAAAGATAAAGAATCAAATACAAAGTGGGAGTTGTCACAGATGCTTTTTGCTGATGACTCTGTGCTTTTGGGAGATTCTGAAGAGAAGTTGCAGAGGTTGGTGGATGAATTTGGTAGGGTGTGTAAAAGAAGAAAATTGAAAGTGAATATAGGGAAGAGTAAGGTGATGAGGATAACAAAAAGTTTAGGTGACGAAAGATTGGATAACAGATTGGAGGGAGAGAGTATGGAGGAGGTGAATGTATTCAGATATTTGGGAGTGGACATGTCAACAGATGGGTCTATGAAGGATGAGGTGAATCAAAGAATTGATGAGGGGAAAAGGGTGAGTGGAGCACTTCGGAGTCTGTGGAGACAAAGAATTTTGTCCATGGAAGTAAAGAGGGGAATGTATGAGAGTATAGTTATACCAACACTCTTATATGGGTGTGAAGCATGGGTGATGAATGTTGCAAAGAGGAGAAGGCTGGAGGCAGTGGAGATGTCATGTATGAGGTCAATGTGTGGTGTGAATATAATGCAGAGAATTCGGAGTTTGGAAATTAGGAGGAGGTGCGGGATTACCAAAACTATTATTCAGAGAGCTGAGGAGGGGTTGTTGAGGTGGTTCGGACATGTAGAGAGAATGGAACGAGACAGAATGACTTCGAGAGTGTATAAATCTGTAGTGGAGGGAAGGCGGGGTAGGGGTCGGCCTAGGAAAGGTTGGAGGGAGGGGGTAAAGGAAGTTTTGTGTGCGAGGGGCTTGGACTTCCAGCAAGCATGTGCGAGCGTATTTGATATGAGTGAATGGAGACAAATGGTTTTTAATACTTGACGTGCTGTTGGAGTGTGAGCAAAGTAACATTTATGAAGGGATTCAGGGAAACCGAAAGGCCGGACTTGAGTCCTGGAGATGGGAAGTACAGTGTCTGCACTTTGAAGGAGGGGTGTTAATGTTGCAGTTTTATAACTGTAGTGTAAAGCACCCCTCTGGCAAGACAGTGATGGAGTGAATGATGATGAAAGTTATTCTTTTTCGGGCCAACCTGCCTTGGTGGGAATCGGCCGATGTGTTAATAAAAAAAAAAAAAAATATATTAGTTCCGAAGAAGGAAGTACATTTCACCATCAAATTATAATAATAATAATAATATCTTTATTTACTACAAGTACAAGGTATACAGGCCTAGCTGACATCACTGGCATACTACTATATAGAAAGCTGCTTATTATGCAAAGCATTTCGTGAAAATTAGGTCAGTTTTGTCCCAGGATGCGACCCATACCAGTCGACTAACTCCCAGGTACCCATTTTACTGATGGATGAACATAGACAACTGGTGTAAGGAAACACGTTCCATGTTTTCACCCTTCGCCGGGAATCGAACACGGACCCTCACCTGTGAAGCGAGAGCTTTTGCCACCAGGCCACGGGGCGGCTTGGTGGCAATTTCCCCTCTCATTCTTCATGTTAGGTTAACCAGTTTTCCTGAATGCTTTCCTAAGTGTTACCTTGTTTTCACATGAAGAGCACGTCAAATCCATTCCTCTAAATATAAAAAAACTTGTGTCTCCATAAACCTGTTAGATACCCAAGTTCCTACCACTCTCAACCTACTTAGCACCTCATATCCATGCAAGGTTAGATACGAGGTGCACACTGAACTAGCCACTTCGGCCATAAAAATCTCCACCTGGTGAGAGAATGGGCTGGCATATTGGGAGGGCTTACTAGATTATTAGTTTCCCTCCAGAGACAACGTGGTCAGGTGAAGCATACACCAGAACTTACCTGCACCGTACTTGACCCTACCTAACTAAACCTGACCACTGTCCTATATATATTCCACGTTTACACACGCACTACGTTAAACTAAAGAAGCTCCCACTAGGAGAAATTACTCTAAATAAATGTAAGTGATACAGACATATCTAAATTCCACGGT
Organism: Cherax destructor; assembly: GCA_009830355.1. Taxonomy (NCBI): domain Eukaryota; kingdom Metazoa; phylum Arthropoda; class Malacostraca; order Decapoda; family Parastacidae; genus Cherax; species Cherax destructor. The sequence goes on along the minus strand of WNWK01000863.1, from coordinate 200,013 downwards.
TTATCTCACGAAAATACTTTTGACAGGTGATTTTTCCCGGGCGAATTTACTAGCATCTCTTTGTTAGTTTCTAACTTAATATAATTACACGGGTTGAAGTTGTCAGCCACTGCCTCTAGCATTAATCTTGAAGATCTGTTCAACGTCTTCCTCCACTGCCTCTCCTTTTAATCTGGATTGCCTGTATATGATTCCAACCATTATTTCATTGATTCCACTTTAGATTCGCTTTGCCATTTTTATCCCTTGTTTTCTCTCATCATGTGGCGTGAACCCTCTGGAAAATAAGAGCATCTATCAATACAAGTGAGTTAACCTCCCTGATCTTCTTGCCTTGTACAGTAGCTGATATGTACGCAGATTCACTCCATGCTAAGGTTACTCACAGTACTTTCCCTGTTATTACGACAGGTTGCTTTTCTTTGCACAGTTTTGACGTACTAAGTATTGTTTGTAACGTCTCCCTTCATGTTATAGCCACATATTCACTATAAAGTGTGTTTAAGGAGTGCTTACCTGGTTAGTCTAGTGATGGCTGACTCTGACTTTCAACACAGTATTTACATTATATCTGCATATAAATACGTAGTTCTAAGTGTAGTGTCTAGACTATATCTTCCACCTTTACAAATTTATCGCTTTGGGAGTGGTATTTATATAGCAATTATTTACGCTATAAATATTTACGCTATAAATATTTACACAGTAAATGCATACAGCATATTATTTTCATAATAATTATTTACGTAGTCAGAATTTACATCTCAACAACATATTCTCACTTTCCACGCGACATCAACACTGTTCTTCTTAAGTCTTATCGAGCTCACAGTATAAGCGGTGTTTATTTACCCTGTAGCTCTCCAACTTGCAAGTTTCACTCTCCATCGTGTGATTACCGGGTAAATCTAGATGGTTGCAACTCTCACTCTGCAAGATGTACTTACCCAGCGCTTCTTTCCCTCTGACAGATTCACATTCTGCATTAAATGCCACCTTCTTTTACCTGGGCTAACCGACGGAGCGTGATAACAAGTAACCACATCGGTGTTTACACTTTGCTATGATTACTTTGGTCAGAGTTGACGCGCGTAGCTATTGCTCACGTCAAGACCATTTTATTGCCAGAATCGCCCTCGAAGTCTCTTACGCATTAAGATGTTCTGTCGTCACTAGTTACCGGTAACTTGATCAGTCTTGTCATCTTCACGCCATTTTTTGTACCCCTCAACGCTCATGTGTGAAATTACCATTTGATGAACGCGATTTTTGTATGCATGGGATAAATATAATGCAAATGCAAGGAAGATATTTAACACAGAGTATACCTCTCCCGGAATCATGATGATCCTGCCGCCATGGTTCTTAAAAGTTCTGATATAATGGTAACTTCCATTGAGATAATGCCATTTGTGATCTAGTTTGCATATTGTTTTTCTCGGTGTTTGTGTTCTGATGTGAGAGTGCTGGCAGCGCTCCTGGTGTCGTTGACGTTGTGTTGATGATGACTGTGTTGATGGAATTTATGTTGATCTTACATTAGTGGCGATGTTAGTGTTTATATTTCTTACATTGGTGGTGTTCTTTGTGTTCATTAAGGTATTACGTAGGGAATGTTGTTTATGTTAATGGTGTTGTTTGCTTTTGTGTCTTTTGGAGTACTAATTTGCTTGCGTTTATTGCGCCCCTTCTACCGATGCCGTTTATTGTCACTGATATCACTGCCTGCATTGATTTGCTCATTATTTTGATAACAGTTTTATTGACGTTCCTTGTGTTGCTACAGTGTTGACGCTAAATTTTTGTTTTGTTTTACCCCGAACACAAAGGTAAACATGTTCAAATGGTTTTACAAAGAGACTATAGCATTTTGAACACTTTATTTAGACAATAGTTTGCTCGGAGACCAAGATTTTTTTAAGTCTATAGAGAGTACAGGAAAACGTGGAAATATAACTGGAAACGAGACCAGCTGGAGGACCTGGCAGGTATCTCAGGAAGTGTCTGGTCACCCGCACCTCACCTACAGTCCTCACCCCCTTATATTCCTGGGTTTACCCCTGTATTATCTATATACTTGAAAAAAAGCTTGGGTTCCAAGCAGATCGTTGTTTAATTAATTAGTTAGTGGATATTTTATATCCGTTATGTGGCAAATATATTAAATATATTCAGATAGCAACATACCACTGAGGTTTTTTGTATGAGAGTGAGGCGACGCAAGCAGTGTAAGATCTTGAAGTATTATCTTAACCTGTTTATTCAGTGTATATGCGATACTAATTTTAATAACTAATTCAGTTCATCTATACCACATGTCTGTCACACGATTATGTATAAAATGTATTACTTGGCAAGAATAAAATTATTTTGTTTGTAAGCCCATTATTGCGTGTTGTTTTGATGACAGAGTATTAGCACATTTGTTTTAATCAAGACTGTCATACTCTGTGATAATTTTAATTACATTTATTGAGCCACCCTTGAATGATAGCCTTGCAGGCTGAATATATCCACCTCTTATAAACTGGTTTCATATGATTTACGTCTTAGTGTGGGCATTATCATTGTCTCTTGACGCTGAGCACCTATCAATTGGTTAATATTCTTCCTTAAATATGATGCTCACAGGTGTACGCAACGTTCTCGAATAAGACGTAACCACAATTTATACCAATTAAGATTCTCACATTCAAAACTTGGAATGATCTACATTGAAAACCCATGGAACTCTTGCTGGTATTACTTTAGAATTTTTCTTTCAATTTGCACTCGTTAGACATATAGTGTTCAGAAAATTATCAGCATTTTCCTTTTATTTCCGATATATATTATGCTGAACCTTTGGCAATTTGCTTTACATGTTACATACTAATATCAATTTCTTATACGTTGTCTGTAGTTCATCTCCTTCCCGGCTGTATTCTATTTCCGCTCTTTCCTCCCCGCCGATTACTTTTCACTTATCATTTTTTTTTAAGGCAGCCACTTGTTTACCCATTGTGTAGTTTTAAAAACAGATGGGTAGTGGTGGTTTTGATAAGGACCTGCCTTGTATGGGCCACTAGGCCTGCTGCAGTGTTCTTCCTTTCTTATGTTTTTAACCACAAGGGCAGCCTGCTTAGTTTGTCTTGGAGCCCTTATTGTCTTTGGTAGTTTTTTCTTCTCCTTAACCACACATGATTGCCGTAGTTTCCTAACTTGTGTACATCAACAGATATCGCCAAGTTGGTTTAGAAAGACACTTAAGCAAACACATATTTATTAGAAAACGTTTCGGTCCTGGGACCTTGATCACTTGTAACATACAGGGGTTAAAGCATCACCTACCTAACAGCACAGGAATCGATAAATTAAACACATGTGAAACACTTGGGTATCTTTATTAGGGAAACGTTTCGCCATGCAGTCCATACAAAGGAGAATGGTGAAGAACAGAAGGAGTTTGAGGTAATCAGTCCCTCAGCCTGGAGTCGATATAATCAGTCCATCAATCTTGAAAAGAATACGGAATATACGCCAAGAAGCTGCTTATATACTGTAGACAGGTGAGGTGCAGCAGTCGTAGGTGGTATCACACTTGATAAATCCAAATGTGGAAGTAGGTCATGTCTAAAGGTTAGGCAATTGAAGAATTCCCTGCATTAAGATCTCAAGATGTTGCTGTGTCTGACAGAAATATAAATGGTTCAGAGAACCGAAAAGTCGATAAATTAGACACATGGGACACAAGAGACTGGTGGTTCTACAACGACGAGGTGATGGAGCAGAACCACCGCATCAACTCTTTTAGGAAGTTATACAAGCGTAACCCTACAGCAGAGAACATGAATACTCTGAGAGCCATTGTGCAGCAGGCCAGCAGAGTCTCCCTCAGAGTAAAACTCTGAGAAATGGCTGAGTGGTACTCAACATTCGGGCATCACACCACCTTATCTGAGATATGGGGGCAAGCTTAACATCGCAACTGGCAAGAGCAAGCCGAGGCCACCAGCAACCCGAACCCAGCCCAGGAAGGTGAGAAACTAGTGGAGCTTTTCACCTCCAGGGAAGCCTCCACTCAGCTCCCACAGTTAACGATACAATCTGCATGTGAGTTTGAAGATGTAACTGATGAAGACCTCATGGACTTGGAACTCCCACGTGTCATTAAGAACACAGGTGACACTGCCCCGGGCATCGATGGTGTCACGTACTCCATGATTGCACGGGCTGGCCAGAGTGGATGGGACGCAATACAAGACGTCATCAACAGGTCGTGGAGGGCCGAGACACTCCCAGCAGCAGGGAAGAAGGCTACCATTGTACCAATTCCAAAGCCCAAGGACCCGGACAGTATGAGACCCATATCGCTGACCAGCTGTTTAGCCAAGACTGCTGAGAGGATGGTGTTAAACCGCCTCCTATGGAAACTTGGACCGCCACATCATCACATATTTGTCTTCACCAAAGGAGTGGGTACAGCAGAGGGAAGATCCAATCTACTAAGGCAGATTGTTGATAGTAACAAGAAACCTAGTATCGTCGTCTACTTCTACCTCGAGAAGGCATTTGAGCTAGCCAGTCCCACAGCAATTCTAACAATACTAGCTCGGAAAGGGATCAAAGGACGCCTCATGGCCTGGATAGAGTCCTACCTTAGGGATAGGCAGGCCTGTCAGCTTTCAGGGACACTACTCTTCCTTTAAAACCCTGGAAAACGGCACGCCACAAGGAGTTGTGCTCAGTCCTACCCTCTTTAACATCTTAATGCAGAAACTTGTGAGCCTTCTCTTTCATAGTGGTACGCAGCTCCTCAGCTATGCTGATGATCTTGCACTCGTAGTGAATGGGAAAGGCAATTTGGAGTGACAGGCCCAGAGAACTTTGGACCTAATAACGCACTCTTGTAAAGAACTAGGCCTCAAGATCTCCGCCGAGAAATCTTTTGCAATGATGTTCAAGGCATCAGATCCTGTAAATAGATTACGTATTCAGGATATAGAATTTGAGTGGACAGGCTCCTACCTATACTTGGGAATCTACATTGATAAAAAGCTGACCTTTCAGAAACAGGCCGAGTATGTCAGATCCCAAGATCTACTCAGACTCAACGCCATGAGAGCCATGACGAGGCGCCGTGCAGGGGCGAACAAAGAAGTACTTCGCTTGTACTATATACAAGCTGTGCGCTCACTCATTGTCTACGGTGCACCGGCGTTGGCTCATCTCTCCGCAGAGCAGGTAAAGGGTGGAGGTCGTACAAAACCAGGCGAGAAGAACTATATTTGGGGCCCCCATCTGGACCAACACAGTATGTCTCAGATTTGAAGCTCGGCTTCCTTCCCTTGCTGACAGAGTAAGATACATAAACGCCTGCAAAGTAGCCACGATTCTACACCGGCAGCAAGGTACCCCACTAAGACGGATATTGGCAACCATGACACAAGATCCAACTCTCTTCACGGACTACTCCTGGATTCGTTCGTTTTATACTGCTGGGAGGAAGCTGTTGCCTATACAACTACTCATTGAGAAGAGTTGTGACCTTCCTGTTGCTGGGTATCATCCACCACCTCCCTGGCGCCCAGATCCGGCCGATGTTTGCGTCATGCAACTACCTACCTCTAAGCTTCTCTGCAATCAAGACACCATCAGCAATCATGCTGAGACAAGCATGGCACTGGCAGAGGGACGCACATGTGCAGTATATTTCACATATGGCTCTGTCGACCCTGACAGGAAGAGAGCAGCAGCTGGCAAGTACCACAATGGTCACACACAAGACTGGCGACTTCCTGACCACTGCACGATCCTTCAAGCTGAGCTGGTGGCGATTCAGCAGGCATTGCCCTACGACATCGGCTTCGACCTATCATACATGTTGACTCATGACAGCCTTAGAAGTTCAGGGTAACAAAGCGACATTGAACTGGATCCCCAGCCAAGCTGGCGTCCGGGAAAATGAGGAGGCAGATGAAGCAGCCAAGGCAGCCACGGAATATTCACATGTTGGGATTACCGTCCCCATCAGCCTACGCCAGACCAAACTGGTGGCCGCCAGAGCAATGAAACTTATGGGAGAGGTCGTAGGTGATACCCCATCTCAACAGTGCTACCGAGCAGCGACTCAGGAAGAACCTCCTCCATATAATAGAAGCTGGTCCAGAACGCAGTGAACCGCCATCCATCGGCTTCGTTTGGGCCTTCCCACAGCTAAGATGATGGTAGACAAGGCAGAGGAGGAGATGTGCCAACACGTTGTCTAGCGCCCCCTTACACACTATCTCCTGGAGTGCCAAGTTACTGAGACACTCCGCAGGCAACTAGTACTGATGTTCCCTCCCGAAGACGACCCAGAGAGAACTGCGGCTACCCTAGTGTACCATGGAGTCAACGAACCAGACAAGCTGTTGGCCGTGATAACGACATATCCTCCTCCTCGCTAGAGTGTCCACATTTAGGAGTGCATGTATGCATATGCATATCTCTTAATATACATATATACGTGTATAATGCGTCCATCTTGTACATGTATCTGATTCAATGTTCGTATTACAGATCGCGTTGTCGCTTATGAGACGCACCAGATGAACTGTCCAGAACAATGCTTGAGCAACATACATTGCAACACTGCAGAACTCTTTCTCGTTCGGGAGCAAGTATTGTTCCAGTTACTGTATTTTTATTTTTGTTATTTACGAAGCAGATCACTTCTCCAGGCTAAGGGACTGACCACCTCAAGGGTGATGGACTGATTACATCATATATAAAGAACAGAAATTCACAATACCGACAAAAAATGTATAATGACGACGTTTCGGTCTGACTTGGACCAATAACTGCCCAAGGTGGTAGTAATAAAGGTAGTGTAAGAAGAAGAAAAAGGAGGAGAGTTAATGGCCCACGAGAGTGGGACCAAAAGATCGTCATAAGTTTCTTTCTCCTATGAACGGCTTCTGTATACATCATATTCATTTCCACGTCTGTTGCCTCTGTATTTGACTGAAGAAGCCTACTGTGTAGGAGAAACGTTTCAATCAACAATGAAGATACCCAACTGTTACACGTGTGTCTCAATGTTCTCACAGCTCAGGCTGAGTCCATTATTTCATGAATACATTCCTGTGTGATGGCCAGCATAAGACTCAGCATTTGAAGAATAATCAGAAATATGACTTATATACCGGGCTATGTACCGTATATTAGATAACAAAAAGGCACAATACCGTGAGTGAAACAATACACAAATAACTCGCATAACATACGAGAGAGGAGCTTACGAAGACGTTTCGGTCCTACTTGAACCATTTACACACTCACACTGTGCGGGTTGTTTGTGTACCGTACATTAGAGAAAACACTCCCTCAAGTCTATTCAACACCACCATCCCATTTCCACCAACACCCTGTTACAACAACAACCCATTAAAACAATAGCACCCCATTACAACACCACCGTCCCATAACAGTAACACCACCCCATGGTGATCAACAGCATCACCATGCTGACCAGTACTAAATGGGATGTAAG
>WNWK01000863.1:0-187500 GCA_009830355.1 Cherax destructor | reverse complement strand
CTCAGGACATAATAACTGTTCTACTTCAACTATTGGAATATAAACATAACAATGAGGTTCATGATCACAATTTATAGTTAGTCTCGTACAATATCATTGTAACTACTTACCATTACATAGTAACTACATATAAGTTGCAAGTTGTAATAACGGAGTCACACCTTATATAATGTAGTCACAACATACTGTATAAGACATTTATAATTTGTAATAATATTGTCAATAAATACCAGAATATTAATATGGTCTCAACCTATAATAAATATATATTAACATATATTAACAATATATTAACATACTCAACAATATTCAACATATATGAATTATTCTCTGCATAAAGAAACATTCACCACAACTAATAAATGTCACAATATATAATAACTATAACACAACATAATAAGTCACAACATATAATGGCAGTCCCTACAAATATAATAGCAATCACTTCATATAATAACATTGTCGCATTATAAACTATGTTGCAACATATAACATACATAACATAATCACAACATAAAATAACATGACTACAGCATATAGCATCATCATAAAAGTGGAGTACTAAGACCTCTTACAATTAAATCTTTTATAAACTTAATTTTTTTGTGGTCGAGTTGTTTGCCTTATACAGCATCTCCTTAAAGGGCTTGAATATCTGGCCTCTCCAGAAGTGTTTACAAAGTCGTGCCACGTCGCTTCCTCTTGGGCCTTTAAATCACTTTCAATCACCGACTGGTCAAGATCTAACTGATAGATATTTTGCTGGTGAGATATTTGTGACCCCTCATGTGCCCTCCTTTTTTTTATTTTACACAATAGTGGAATTCTGAGAGACTTTTGCTTGCGCCACAAACAAATATTTGTACGAACCTGTTCTTCTCGATTTAGTCTCATGGGTCACACCTACTGAAAGGAAGGGTTCTTGAGCCAAGGAACTGGAGCAATCCTTCCCTTCGTGGATCAAACATAATTTGCCTTCCATATTCCCTAGGAGTTGTTTGAGCTCTGCGAATTTAGCGCTTCCCCGTTAATTTAATAATAGTTAAGCTACTCTGAAACCCGTCTTATAAAGGAGTTGCATCTCAGCTTCAGCGTCACTCCAGATATTTATACCGAGCTTTGCTGTCACTATTATAGATTAAACACGTTAAGGATACAAAGTGGAAACTTGTTTAACATTAATTTTCTCTGCTTATAGAAAAAGAGTCTTTTTTTTCTTTTTTTTTTTTGCCTCGTTCAATTCTGGATTTTGATTAGTTTGTGTTTAGTACAAATACTATTATAAATGATGCTGTTGCTGCTGTTGTTGATGTTGCTGCTAGTGTTGCCTCTGCAGTTGCTCCCGCTGCCGCAGGTGCTGCCCCCGCAATCCAGCAGCTGCTGCTGCTGTTGCTAATAATAATAATAATAATAATAATAATAAATATTCTTGGTGATGACAATAATTCTTTGATAAAAAACCTTGCTACTTATGTATTAATTTTAAAGTAATAACAGCGAAGGGGTATATCGATGGTACTAAAAATATTACTACCACTACCATTAATATGATTACATAAGGTCGGTCCATGATCTAGTAGCTGTGAAGATCCTATATGGATCGTTCATTATACAAATTGGAACATTCCAAAACCCTTAGTGATTTACACGAGCCTTTACCTAGAAAAATATTAGATATTACACCTTTAAGAACATAACATTTGCCCCATAGTTTAATTTAAACAAGCTATATATAATCTGGATTATACTAATATGACATTCTTAATGTCGTGTTATACGTGGTGTAGTCTACATCTATTGGATTTTAATAAGGTAAAGACATTGTTATATTGTATTTATGCCTTGATTGCACGGGTAATTTTATGTGATAAAGATATTAGGGTAAAAATGAAATAAAAAAAATACTATCTTTATTCTCAACGGTATTACTCGATGAAGTTGTTAAGCAATAGCAAATTTTTGGTTAGTACTTTTAATTGACATAGTAAAAACTTTTCTTGTTATTCTGGAAAAGGCTTTTTAATTAGCACCAAAGAAATAACTATTTTATAGGTGTTTTGATATATATATATATATATATATATATTTTTTTTTTTTCTTTATTAAAGCTTGGGAAGCAACATTTTTATTAAGGCTCAGATAAATGTATTTCTGTTATGTTATAAGAGTGATGACAAGAATGTGTGAAGGAAGTTACGGAAGAGGATAGAAGAGTGATGGATGTTGTGAGTAGAGGAAGAGAAAGGTAGGAGAGGTGAGGTGACCTAAACACTTAAAATTAATTTTGTAACTTATGACGATTTTTTTCCCTTGATAAATAAAGCACTTGGGCGACACTTGGCTATCTTTATTTTGGAAATGTTTCACCAGCCACTAGTTTCTTCAGTCCAATGCAGAGAAATGGTGGAGGATGAGGAGGAGTGTGAGGTAATCAGTCCCTCAGCCTGGAGTCGATGTGTTCAGTCCATCAATCTTGATAACAGTGCAGCATTTTGGCGGAGATGGGGCTTATATACTGTTGACAGATGAGGTGGAGCAGTGGTAGGAGGAGTCACCAGTGGTAGGCGGAGTCACCAGTGGTAGGCGGAGTCACCAGTGGTAACCCCCACTAGTGGAAGTAGGTCATGCCTATAAGTTAGGCAAACTATGAAGAATTCCCTGTATCAAGATCCCAATATGTTGCTGTGTCTGACAGAGTTTGAATAAATGGTTAAGAAAACGGACAAGTTAATAAATATTTATCAACTTGTACCTGTGGGTATTACTTGAAAAAAAAAATCTGTAGCAATTGTCAACCATTTTCTTCCATTTTTTTCTGTGATAGCTTAAGAATCCTTCTTTTGCTCGGCTTCAAACTATTACTGAGAAGAAGCCTAGAGTGGTTGAAGAAATTTGTAGGTGATAATTTGTCAGTTTTGTAGACTGTAATATTGATTTCTGTGTAATACCCTGAGAATGCATCTTCTGATCGGCTCCAAATTTTAATGCTAGTGAATCTTACCTAGTGAAATGTGTAGGTAATAACTGGCAAACTTTGTTTTATAATTATCTGCATTTTTTGGCTTTCAAACTTAAACCATTGATGCATCAAGCCTGATTCAGTATAGTTTATGCTGTGATGAAACTTGTCCATTTCTTATTATTAGTTTCTGTCCGATAACTGTGAATATCTTATTGGTTCCAAACTTACAGTGCCGGTGTATTATCGTCAAAGGAAGGTGTTCTTTGTAACTGGACTGGTAACTTTGGGAAAAGATTGGTCAAATACATGGGTCGTTTTGATATGGACCAGCTTGTATGTGCAGTAAGCCAGCCTTGATGTGCATCCCAGCCTTGTATGTGCCAGTAGGCCCAGCCTTGTATTAGTGACAGTTTATGTGCCAGTAGGCCAGCCTTGTATGTGCCAGTAGGCCCACCGATTCCAGTGAGTGTATGTGCCAGTAGGCCCAGCCTTGTATGTGCCAGTAGGACAGCCTTGTATGTGCCATAGGCCAGCTGTATGATAGGCCAGCCTTGTATGGCAGTAGGCCCAGCCTTGTATGTGCCAGTAGGCCCAGCCTTGTATGTGCCAGTAGGCCCAGCCTTGTATGTGCCAGTAGGCCCAGCCTTGTATGTGCCAGTAGGCCCAGCCTTGTATGTGCCAGTAGGCCCAGCCTTGTATGTGCCAGTAGGCCCAGCCTTGTATGTGCCAGTAGGCGCCTGTATGTGCCATAGGCCAGCCTTGTGCAGTGCCAGCCTGTATGGCCATGGCCAGCCTTGTAGTGCCAGTAGGCCCAGCCTTGTATGTGCCAGTAGGCCCAGCCTTGTATGTGCCAGTAGGCCCAGCCTTGTATGTGCCAGTAGGCCCAGCCTTGTATGTGCCAGTAGGCCCAGCCTTGTATATGCCAGTAGGCCTTCTGCAGTGTTTCTCTATTCTTATGTATTTGAGAAGGACCTGCCTAGCATCCTTATTATGTTTTTATATTTTTTTAAATATAAAAAACTTGCCAGTTTTATTATAAAAATTAAGACATTGATTACCGTGCGATAACTCGACAATGTCCAGTGAAGAATAAGACAGTGTTTCACCCTGTATAGTGAACATCAACCCATGATAAAGTCATTTTGATGGGTTTTAAGCCCTGGATTCTCATATTACGACGTACTTTGCTAAAGGTTCCCACCCGTTCAGTGAGTTCTTTATTGTGATTTTGCAAGTAATAGGCTCACTGTATTTTCGTCAGTTCCGGGCGTCTTTACGGTGTTTAGTGAGTGTGTGAGCTAATACTTCCGGATCCCTCTTGGGTCATACATTAGAATTGGTAGATCACATCCTAACACCTCCCTCATAACAGCTAACAGAAAGTTGGCCAACCCTGCATACTGTTGGAAGAGAAGGTGTACTTACAGTTGACGTGCTGCCCACAAGATTTGGCGTCTTCTTTATTCTTCAACCGTAAAACATATCATAGTTGTTTCATACGGAATTTGTACATTAACCACAACAGAGGATGTTAATGTAATTTCTAATCCTTGATTACTGCCGATACATCCATTTCCTCGTAATTTTCCACTTAAAAAGTACTGCTATTTGTTTTGTATTCCCGACGCTGGTTCACTGAACGACAGACCTCCAAATTGATCAAAAAATAAGGAGAGCCTACAGGGAAAAAATTCACTCATCAAATGTTGAGGGGAAAGAGGGGCGGTGTTGGGAGCACTCACCTTAACTCTTGACATTTTGTGATACTATAGCTCTCAAAACGTGAAGGTCACAGGTCTGATCTCGTAATGCTGGGCTTGTGATTGAATCTCAGTGTGAAGAATGAGGGCTACTTTCCATCACATCACTAACAAATAACCTCAAGTACAGGGTATTCGATCTCTAGTCTGTCTAAAACAGGTGTAGGAAATATGTATTATTAATATTTCACTAATGTTCCCAAAATCTTGTTGACCCACACTCCACAGACTCAAGCGGTCAGTTTCCATACTCTGGGTATTGTAATGTAAACCAATGTCATGTATTGGTTTACATTACATGGAATGTAACCTACTACAACAACGTGATACCAACTATACCAACTATGGCTGATAGAAATAATCCAGTATTGACTATAGATGGGAAGGCAAGTCTCTGGATAGGATCGGCTAAATGATCTGATTAAGGAAACAGGGATCAGATCGTCATACACCTAAACACTTTATTCTAGACATGCAATGCATTTATTATCAATTATATAACTGCTGTACTAATACAAATTAAATTGAAGGCTCGTTTAGTCAGATTTTCCGTGGTTTCAGGGTATTCATTTTTTGGCTGATGAGGAAGGCGGATACTATGTCCAAAATTTACAGCTTATGAAAGCAAGTGAAATTTATTACTTAATTGATGTAGAATTTCTCACATCTGCCTTTTTTATAATTTTAAGACGGTCGCTAGCGACGGACTATGAAGAAGTAAAAATCATGTCTACCTGTCTGTAATAGTGTGACAGTGTAGTATATGAATATTCGCTACAAGTGTATGAGGTTATGAGGGTATGAGGGAAGACTTAGCTCATATGAGAGCCTTGGAGGTAGGTAGACACATCGAAGCTGCTGATACTTGAGGAGCAGAGACTGACTAGGTGTTGATGGAAGTGAAAAAATATTTTCAATGTACAGTGCTAGTCACGGCATTACGCCGGGGCGCTCACCTGGCATAATGCCGTGACTAGCACTGTACGTAAGAGAGACACGCTAAAACAAGCAATACATATAGTACAATACTTAAAATGGGAGAGTGAGATTCTTGGTTTCCTAGTAAAAGAAAATAACCAATATTTTCTGGTACTAACCATAAGTAACTCGAGTATTGATTTTTAAGCATTTGGTTCTAGTTAATAATTTTCAAAGTAAAGTGGGAAATTTACATGTCATTTAACTTAATGATGACAAGTGTTAATGAAAAAAGAATTTATATCACCGAGTAACACGGAGGAGTACCTTTACTTTGTCCATATTAGTTATAGAAGCGTTGGGATAGAAAAACAAAGGTAGCGACTTCGGCTCAAAACCGATGGGCCTGGGTTAAATATTTTGATCGGGTGGAGACGAATGGGCAGGTCATTTTAGTACTGTTTCCCCTATAACTTACCTGTAAATAAGTATCTGGGTGTCAGCCGACTGTTGTGGGTGGCATCCTGTGGAAAAGGGGTTTATAGTATCCTTTGAACTGGGGTTGAAAGGGGCTGTGGTAAGAAAACATGTAAATTTAAAAGTGTAAGTCAAAAAATCTTCGTAGTTTAGTGGGTTAGTAGGTTCCATGCTGTTGCTACGTACTTCATGATAGGCCTGACATAAGCAGTATATAGTGTCATGAATAATTAAGTTTCTGAAGTTATTTCGTTGATGAACGCCTCTGGAACTATGCTTGCGTCTTCGTTCTTGTCCTTGAGTGAGGATTCCAGCCTCTGTCCAAAGAGTCATTACGATTTCGTGAGTCATGTTGACGGCTTTGAAGGGGACTTGAGCTAGAGTTCGTCACGGCCATGCTAGCTGGAGATTCGTTTGTAAAAACTTGCATTTGTGGACACAGTGGTGCCTATGCTAACCTTCCTATGGTGTAGAAATATACCTAGTTGGATGAATCTTATTGAAGCTAGCTAGGCCAGTGGCTTACGCGACGGTCTGGAGTTTTGAAACTCTCTGACCGCGGGTTCGAACCCCACCCGTGGTATGGTTTGTTTGCAATCGTGTCATTACGAATTCGTGAGTCTATACTCAGTTTCCTGTTTTCGCCTCCCCAATTTTTACCACCTTGCATTTGCTTGTGAATGTGAGAAAGAGACTGTGTGTGTGTCCATGCATCCTATTTTCAATCATTTGTTTATAATATTAACTTTTAGCTTGCAGTAGTTTTTGCCCGCACCACCTTGGATCTTACCGCAGCTTCAGGCAACGCAAGGAACATTTGATAATAAAACTTCCTAAACAGACTTATTTGTTCATGCACTCTGATTTTCAAGCTGTAAAATGCTATAATATACAGAAGAACTCTTATTGTATCACATACAAGTAATGAGAAAATAATAATCAATGTAATCGCATGCAAATTCTTATTTATCGTCTCTAACCTTTCACACAGTTCCCCATGCTAATTCGCTGCCCCGTGTAGCATGTGCTTCCTGCCCTCTAGCTACACCCTCTTTATCTTCAGTTTAGATAGTTGCTAACAAAGTCAAATTTGAAATTCTATTGATTAAGCCTCAAAAGGCTGTAATAGTCCCTTTTACAGCAGCAATAAAGTTTTGGGAAGCGCTCTTGGGGGCTCAACTCAACCCCTTATTGAGGAGCTCTAGCCTGTCACTAGCGCCAACATATCGCTGCAACGGAACGCTCCGAGAATACATTAGTGTGTCCTGGAGGGCGTTGCTGTCTGTTCATATTGGAGACCTTTTTTCCCTCGCCTGAGCCACAGTTTCTTGCCGGCTCAGCTGTTTCCTACTCCGTTGATTCCTACGCCGGCCCACTGTTTTCCCTGGGGCTCCACTGCCGCTCACAACTCGGTCGCCGACATCAGTGTCACTGTCTCCCTGGTTAACCATTATTGTAATTGCCATTACCATGGGCACCTGAGGTCATCATAGCCCCATAGAACAACACACCACTGCGATTATCTCCAATACCATGAATGTTCACCATTACCTGAAAAGGCGATTTTTAGTCCCTCCTTCACTATTATCGAATGGGTTTCATCCCATAAATACAACTAGTGAATACAGACCACGAATGTAACCTATGATTATAACCCACGAATGCAGCCCAAGAATGTAACTCATGAATACAACCCATGAATACAGCCCACGAATATAACCCGTGAACATGAAGAGAATTATTGCATTTATATATTTCATTTATATCATTACCTTAAATAAAAAAAATCTACCATCGCCTGTCATCATCACTAACGCTAAAACAACCATTACCCGCTAATATCATCAGTAACATGTAATTCTTCAACTATCACACTCACCCTACACACAATTAAACACCATTATCAAATAACCCTACAACCATCACTAACTCGACTATCATCACCCTCCATCATCACTAATGTCACAAACCCTACAATCCATCACTGCTTTCACTAACACCACTTCCTTAACCTGCCTCATCATAACCCAACATCCATCACCACTATGACAAACACCACAACTATCACCCATCATCATCGCTACCATAGCTAATATTATAGTCATCACTACCATCATTGACTCCACAAACATTTTCAACTCTCATCACTAGCACAACATTTCCATCTACATCATCACTAGACAACATTTCCACCTACCACATCACTAAACAACTTCCACCATCATCATCACTACACAACATTTCCCACCTACCATCATCACTAACACAACATTTCCCCACCTAACCATCACCCTCATACTAACACATTTCTCCCACACTACCATCATCACCACTAATCACACATTTCCCCACCTACATCATCACTACACAAATTTCCCCTCCATCATCACTAATTCACACTCTACATCATCACTAGCTACAACATTCCACCTACCATCATCACTAACAACATTCCCCACCTACCATCATCACTAGCACAACATTTCACCCACACTACCATCATCACTAACATCAACATTTCCCCACCTACCATCATCACTACACAACATTTCCCACTACCATCATCACTACACAACATTTCCCCACCTACCATCATCACTAGCACAACATTTCCCACCTACCATCATCACTACACAACATTTCCCCCACCTACCATCATCACTAGCACAACATTTCCCCCACCTACCATCATCACTAACACAACATTTCCCCCACCTACCATCATCACTAGCACAACATTTCCCACCTACCATCATCACTACACAACATTTCCCACTACCATCAATCACTGACACATCACACTACCATCATCACTACATCAACATCCCCACACTATCTCGAGATTCTACCAAAATCAAACTGTCTCTCTCCTGTGTCTGAGATTTGGGGGTATTATGAACTGTCATACTGTTCTAGATCACATGCTGCTGTTCATTATGAATTGTCATATTATTCCGGTTCCTATACTGCCATGCATTATGAATTACATTGTTCCAGTTCCTAAACTTCCATGCATTGTGAATTATCGTATTGTTCCAGTTCGTATGTGATGACGGGTTCTTTGTTTACGTGTTGATTATATATTACGTAATTGCTTTGTTACGTTGTATGCCTGTTGGCGCTCTGTTTATTGTATATGTATTCCTACAGTTTTTAAATAAAATATAAAAAAAAAAAGTTCGTATACTGCCAGCATTATAAATTATATTGTTCCATTCCTGTACTGGCATGCATTATGAATTGTTCCGGTTTCTATGCTGTCATGCAATATGAATGGTCATTATGTTCCAGTACCTAAGTGTTCTACCCAAAAAAATTAAGTTGTCATATTTTGCATGATTACGCTGTCAGTGTGTGCGTATATATTTGTATGCGTATGCGTTTTTATGCGTATGTGTGAATGTTCATGCATGTTTGCGTATGTTTGCATTTGTGTACGTATATTTATGCATATGTATGCATATATTTATATTCCCATAAAACTTTTACATATGTATGCAAATGCAGATGTTTACTTGATATGTATATATGTGCATGGATAAATTTGTTCATCTGCATATATAAGCTTGTGCATCAATATACGTTGATATATATGCATGTGCAGACGTATACTTATACACATTTGTGTATGTATCGAGTGTATTATTGCAATTGTGAGTGCAAGCATGGATATGGTATCCCCGTATGCATTTATATGCATGAATATGCTCTTTTCTGCACTATGTATATATATATATATATATATATATATATATATATATATATATATATATATATATATATATATATATATATGTCGTGCCGATTAGGTAAAACTGGTCAATTAGCAAGAACTCATCTAAAATTAAGTCCTCTCTAAAATTTTTCTTATACGTTTAAAGATATATTTTTTTCATTTATGTTAATTTAAAAATTATAATTTTGTACCCAGAGAAACTTTGAAAACCTACCTAACCTTATTTCAACAAGCGCAATTTAATTTAGCTTAACCCAACTAAATATATTTTAGATACGTTAACATTAATTTAATAATAAACAAACACAATGAAATATATATTTTTTCGTTATGTTCAGAATTATTTTAGCGTAATTATTGCATACACAAATTTTCACTTGTCTTATATGGCAAGGTGAGCGTTGCTATTTAAGCCAAAATTGCAAGTTTTACCTAATCGGCACGACATATATATACATATAAATATATATATATTATATATATATATATATATATATATATATATATATATATATATATATATATATATATATATATATATATATATACATACAGTGGTACCTCGGTATACGTCCTTAATCCGTTCCAGGACCTTGAACTTATACCAACCAGGACGTATACCAACCGAATTTTCCCTTAATAAATATAGGGAAAACGATTAATCCGTTCCCATGAAAAAAAAATCCTATTGTTATTGGCATATTATACATTGATGGGGTTTTATAAAATAATTTAAACACTGCTCAATACTAAAATACATACATAAATTCAAAAGAATTGGATGAAATAAATGCAAATTTAACCTCACTTTACTGAAAAGAGTCGAGTGCCTACTAGGATAGTGCTGATAAGGGAGGAGGAGGAACTGTTATTGTTTGGAAGGAAAGTCCCTTTCTCTTTTCTGTTTTTTTTCTCTATTTGGACCTGGTTGAAGCTCACCAGGTTTGACTTTTACTAAAAATCTGTCCAAAGAACTTAGCTTCTGCCTTCTCCTCAGGATGTTTCGGAAATGTGACATTGTCTTGTTATTCAAGACAATGCTATTATGGCTTGTTTGGGCTTTGTTGGGGTGGTACTTCTCTGCAAAGTTTTTGACGTCCATCCATTTGGCAAAGATTTCCTTGATTAATGAAGTAGGGGCTTCCTCTATCTCCTCTTCCGAGCCTGAAGAGAGTGCATCCATCTTAGCCTTGTGCTCCTCCTTCTCAAGTTGCTGCAGCTCCTCAGTGGTCAGCTCTTCCCTGTGCCCCTCCACTAACTCCTCCACATCGAGAGAGAGGTAAACAAGGGTAGCGCACGATGTCGTGACTCATTTTAACCAATACACCTCTCCTGCCTACGGTATATAAGCTTCTTCTTCGCACATATGCTGTATGCTTTTCAAGATTGATGGACTGACTACATCGACTCAAGGCTGAGGGACTGATTAGCTCAAACTCTTCCTGTTCTTCACGATTCTCATTTGTATAGACTGATGAAGCCACTGTGTGGCGAAACGTTTCCTCAATAAAGATACCCAAGTGTTGCATATTTGTCTAATTTATCATCATGCCGATGGACTGATGATTAATCACGCCTTATGGCTACAAAAGACTTCCTTCTGATCCGAAGTGTCTGAAGTAGGGAGAGGTGCAAGAGCATACAGACTCGCATAGTTAGATTCGTTTAAGTTAATTTAGATGGCTAGATTACGTCAGTTTGAATTCGTTGGAGTGAGATCGTATTTGGAGTGGATGAAGGGACCATGATGCAAGAGGTTCTGAAGAAGTCAGCATCGGAGAGATGATACAAGATAAGTTTTCAAGATCTATATTAGATCAGTCTGCACGAAAAGATCAACAAAATCACTTTTGGGTCTGCTCTAAGCTAGTATGTAAGGGAAGGTCTCTGAGATCTATAGAAGAACAGAGAGGTGTATGTTTGGGCATGCAGCCTAAGGACAGATAAGCAAAATTCTCACTATTAAATAACAGAGAATACTATCAAAGTCTCGCTAAATATATTATTCAGTAGAGATGCTGCCATAATAGTTTAGAAACTACGGCTGGTGTTACTGAAGAAGCAGTTAATTAATGTTCCTAAACCAAGCTGGCAATAATGCTGGATCCATGTGGCGTACTGCCGATAATATTGATGAACAGACACATAAGAATCTTGATAAAACTGCAAAAGAGTTCAAATCTGCTACTATATGTCTGATCTACAATGTGTTTCTATTGACAATAATGTTCTTGGCTGATTCATGTAGTTGTTTTTATATGTCATTTTTACATCCTCACAAAATATATTTCGTCGTCTCACAACGTCCGTATAGTATCAGTCATAATATATCTGATCAGGTTGATGAAGTGATAAAGATGTAAAATTCTCCTGGAGTCATCAATAGCATCTCGTCTCATCTTTCGCACTGACAGAGTGTATGATTACAGTCTAAGTGGGAAAACGATTTATAAAACTTACACTATACATCTATACAAACCTACACTAGAAGAACAGTAGTGAGCCATTATTAATTTTATAGCATCCTCGGTAAGACTGACGCTTGTTGCCATATCAGTAAATCTGTGAGCAAATAAACATTTTAAGATATAATCCTGTTGCTCTTCGTAATCCCAGTCCTTTTATTAGTGTAATATTTTTATGAGACTATACGGATGTATTTGTTTTTGCTATATTATCCTGATGAAATGTATTGTGCAGAAATGTTTCAATATTCTCTTCTAACCTGAGGCCAAAAAAGTACAAAAAATAAGTGTTCGAGCAGAATGAAGGAGATTGCGCACTGCTATCCGTCCTCATGATAGCATCAGGCAATCGTTCGTGTTCGCCGCCATGGGGCAAATAATGAGTGAATTCTTATTATGTAGATTATCCTTAAATACAAGGTAGACCACGAAATATGATCTGCTTACAATTCAGAAATAAGTAGACGGAAAACGCCAGAAAAAGTGATGCCATAGAACGATGAGTAGTGTTTAAACTAACAATTTTCCTGCGATAAAAACCTTTATTGAGATTCAGCATGCAAGTCAAATCACTGCTCGTTTATGATTCTTGTAAGCAAAAATATGGAGTAAATGCCGACAGGTAGTAGGAAAATACAGTAAATACTGGAAGGTATCTATTAGTACAACGTTTTACCCATGGAGGAAGCTTTATTAAGTACCTGATAAAACCCCTTCCTTGCCTCCGACCTTCTCGTTGGTTAAGCATTATACTAATGACTTCCCTGTATCTACTGTCTTCTAGACTGTGATACGCTTGAGTAGGCTTTCTCGACACACTCATGAATATCACCTAATATTTACTTAATTGCAAACAACAAAGAGACTTTTATTGGAAATTGTAATAAATTAACATCAATCAGTTTTCTATTTTTGGGTTTGCTTGTTTTAAAGTCTGTCGACTGCACAAGAGTCAAGAACATTTAATTCAGGAGCTTGCACAATTTCAGAAAGGAGGATGTCCAAGCAAGTACGTTCCCAGAGGACCGTCTTCACTGGAGGGAGTGGGTGAGGGAGGGAGAGAGGAGATATTGCAAAATATCAACATGTCTAATGATTTTACACTTGTTAGTTTTGATGTTAGTGCGTTGTTCACGAGAGTCCTTGTTCCCGACTTGCTATCTTATTTGGAAGAAGAATTAGATGAGTTATCTTTGTCTTTTGATAAAAATACCATTATTGAATTGATTAAGCTGTGTGTAGTTGATTGCAAGTTTGAGTTTGAGGGAAAATACTATGATTAAAACATGGAATGGCTATGGGTAATCCGTTGTCCCCCTTATTGAGCAATCTGTATATGGATTTTTTCGAGGCTAGACTGTTGAAAGATATCCTGCCATGTAAAGGTAAATGGTTCAGATATGTGGATGACATCTTGTGTCTTTGGCCAAATGATATGACCCTGGATACATTTTTACCAAGACTTAACACTTTAGTTCCGTCTATTAAATTCACCGTGGAGAAAGAGGTGGACAGAAAACTTCCATTATTACAAACTCAGGTAATCAAGGCCTGTTAACCTGGTCGTAAAAGGGAACTTGGAGCAAAATAAACACAGCTAAAATCTTTGAATTGCATTTTCTTCACCAAGTATAAACATATGTATGTACACTATATACACTATGTACAGCAATAGGTAATATAAGTGCACGCCACGGTAAGCCAAGGCAACAATAGAAGCCAAAAGACAGAGACCACTGTGCTTCAACCAGCAGCAGAATGAATCTGACAAGGGTGAAAACGTGTGATATCACATGACCTTCACAACTGCCAGATCCACATTATGATTGGTTGAGCCTAGGTACTGATTTAACGATGGGGCCCCATGAATCGTTAAACCCTTAGCACCTGGTTCCCAGGTTGGGGAGACAGCCTATAATGGGAACGTGTACTTACGCCAAATAAATGTAACGTACTCTTTGCATGCCACATTCATTCATAGATGTGTTGATACACCGGGTTGATAGAAAGTTTAAGTTTGCAGTATATAGGAAGGCCACCAATGTGTGCTCATACATTCACTACTATTTCAACCATGAGACTAGAGTCAAAAGGAGTGTATTTCTTACTATGTTTTTGAGAACCTGTAGAGTGTGCAGTCCGGAGTTCCTAAGGTGTTTGGGGAATCTGCCTTGCTGGCAGCTAAGAAAACTTATAGAACAGAACCTAGGATAACACTTCAGACCAAAAATGTGCTGGTCCTCCGATATAACGAGAATTTATCTATCCTGCCGAATTCTCTTAGAAGATT
This sequence comes from Cherax destructor, assembly GCA_009830355.1. Taxonomy (NCBI): domain Eukaryota; kingdom Metazoa; phylum Arthropoda; class Malacostraca; order Decapoda; family Parastacidae; genus Cherax; species Cherax destructor. The sequence goes on along the minus strand of WNWK01000863.1, from coordinate 172,892 downwards.
TAATATACAAGTAGTATTTAAAAATTCACGGACTGTTAGAAGCATCCTGATAAAGAATGCACCCAACAACGTGTTGGTGGTGTCTACAGAGTCGGTTGTAATGGTTGCAGTCTCTCCTATTTGGGACAAACGGGAAAATGATTGGAGGTGAGAATGTCCCAGCACCGTTATTCGATACGTACAGCACAGGAGTCGAACGCGATTTTCAACCATATTAGAGCTTGTAATAACCCGGCAAATTGGCAGGAAGCAAGAGTCATCTTCCCTTGTTCCTCTTGGCTTGAAAGGAATATTGTAGAATCGGCAATTAAGCATGATAGGCAGTCATTATACTATATCAGTGATGGGCTGTTCAAATTAGATGCGTTTTTTGTCGAGGGAATAGTACACAGTCTCTTATATGAATGCATTAGACTGTCTTAAATGTAGTGCCACACCGAGGAATTAGGGCCTATTTTTCCTGCAGTTTTTGAAGATTGAACCAGAGTTTGCCTCAGAATTATGTGGGTTGAATATCTATGGCCGTCTTTCTTGTTATTGCAGATGCCTTCCTCTTTAAATGAGTTTATTTTAATGAGCCCCGTTTCCTTTACATAACTTTTAGAAGTCTTCCTCTAAATGTTACAATTTTCTCGTCAATTTAAATGGACACGTTGTCCCTTGAAGCTACCCTATAATTGCCAGAGACTTCTATATCACTCACAATATATTCATGTGTGTAAAGTTATTGATGTCATAGCGGAATATGATAAAAAAATTATTATTGCCATGTTAATTTTGTTAAGGCTATTACAATATAAATGCTTGTGGGATTTTTCTAATGCTATAATATTCATCCTTATGACTATTTGCACTGTTGTGCCTGGGGGCACTTCCTGTATCCTCCTCTCCCTCCCTCACTCACTCACTCCAGTGAAGACAGTCCTCTGGAAACGTATTTGCTTGGACATCCTCCTCTTTCCTGCAATTTTGCAAGCTCCTGATGATGTGTTGATTGCAACACGAAAGGCCTAGAGCTATCATTATATTCCCCCCGTGGTTGTTTTGCATCCTGTATCGCTTGGTTTGCGATATTTGCATAATATATATATTATATATATATATATATATATATATATATATATATATATATATATATATATATATAAGACAACACTATGAAAAAATGAGAATTCAGCGCTTTCGTGACTACTCACATTGATAATGTGAGTAGTCACAGCTCTTGGAATTCTCTATTTTTCATAGTGGTTGTCTTGCATATTTTGATATCACCTGTTTACTGTGATCTTTTTGCATATATATATATATATATATATATATATATATATATATATATATATATATATATATATATATATATATATATATATATATATATACACTGAGACCTGTTATGTTGATAATGGTATAAGACACCGACAAGTTGATGATTTAAACATGTGCAGCAGCTGGGTATCTTTAATGGTGAAACGTTTCGCTTATACAGTAAGCTTCTTCAGTCAGATACAGAGGCAGCAGGTGTAGTAGTGAAATGAAGATGATGTCATCAGTCCTTGGAGAAAAAGTATTTGAGGTGGTCAGTCCCTCAGCCTAGAGAAGAGTTCAGCTCTATGGTCTGTAACGATATGAAGGTGAAACATGAGGATGGAGTCTCAAATACTGTCGAAGGTGAGGTGGAAGATGTTGTAGTGGACAGGACCTCTATCTCTCAAAGAGTTTTCCTTTAGTAGAGGCGTGTGTATTAAACGAAGTGGAATTATATGCGTAACTACGGCGTATAAACATTTAAATCTGTAATGCGTATTGCTTATTTATCTGGTCATAACAACATTTATAGGAAAGTATTTTTTTAAATTGTCTTTTGTTTTTACCACACGTTTCCCACCAAGACAGGTGACCAGTAGGCAGAAAACTCATCACAAAGACTTATTCCATAGCTGTCTTTCCAGAGGCTTTTATTTGTATTGTATGTTGTCAATATATTTTTAATTCTAACCGAAAAATAATACGCCTATCATAAATATATATTTTTAATTGGCATATGATAAACTTGATTACAGTTTTATTTCCATTATTAAAAAAATATATATATACAAACACCGAGAGGCGTATATCTCTAGGTTTATTTACACTGTGAGTTTGTCGTAGTCTCTCTCTCTCTACTGATTAAGGTCTTCTAATGGATGTTAGTGTACAGGTGGATAGAGAGTTTATACCTAACACTGTAGCTACTTTGCATAATTAGGAGGATGAAGAATAGGTAAAAAAATAACGCAACACAGAGCTGATGATAGTCAAGAACACATCATGTCAATACCTACTGGCTAGATCCCCCATCATGTCAATACCTACTGGCTAGGTCACCCATCATGTCAATACCACCTGGCTAGAGCCCTCATGTCAATACCACCTGGCTAGATACCCCATCATGTCAATACCATCTGGCTAGATCACCCATCATGTCAATACCTCCTGGTTAGATCTCCCCATGATGGGAAGTACTACACTGCTACAGCCTGCATAATGACAATACAACATGCCTTATCCAGACACTAGCCAAAATAATATTGACACAGTCAGGCTTCCCGTTTCCTTCATCATTAAATATTTTATATATGCAGTTTTATTGCTTAAAACGACATTTATATAAGTGATAATGATTCTTTATTATATAAGTTCCTGATAAATTTATAAGGCCTAGAAAAAATGTGAGATAAGTCCATCATTTAACCAAATCGAAAAGGGGAATCATTGCGACATCGCATATGACCTCTTCTACTGTCCTGAGGAAATCATGTGATTTGGCCGTAATGACACTGGTTCATTATTTTTCTTGGATAATACTTTTTTTGTCTACAGTCTTTTCGTGGTAATGGTAAACTTGTCGTGCTTTCCCCACTTCCAACACTGTTTTTAATGCCATTGAATTTACATGCCAAAAATTGTTGTCTTAAATTAGCTCAGCCATGACTAAGACGCGCGTCAGGAAACACTTGTCCTGTTTCCTGACGAACCTAAGCTAACCTAACTTAACCTAAGCTAAGCTAACCTAACCTAACCTCTTCCATCTTACCCGGCATCATTACCATACTGACTCAACACTGATTAGAACTTGATGGAATCCTTCCCCAGCGACTAGCTAATCTTCCATGCAATGCTGATTCTTGCACAGCGGGTAATAAACTTTGATATTTGAACGATGCCGCCTTAATCTCGGTTACTTGGCAAACACATTGAGGCAGCTTTTAATTTTTGGGGAAGGGGTTTAAATACATGTATTTATAGGTTAATTTAGCGTAATCCTACTCAACCTAATCTAACAAACAAAAGGTTTCGAATAAATGGGAGAAGAAACGTTGTACGATGTTTCGGCCTCTTTTGGTGGACTATTACCAAGGCGTCACTTGATAAGGGTTCAGGGGGAGCAAAACTGTGCTGATTTCTCTATAAACTGGTGTAGATTATCCCCTCAAAGGAGGTTACATGACGTTGGTGAGGGGCTCTTGATCTAGGTAATTGGATCTGTGCTCCAGTTCCCTGAATTAAGCCTGAATACCTTTCATCCCCCCCCACAGGTGCTCTATAATCCCTACGGGTTTAGGGCTCCCCATGATGTTAATAATAATAGTAATAAATAATAATAATAATAATAATAATAATAATAATAAAAATAATAAAAATAATAATAATAATAATAATAATAATAATAATAATAATAATAATAATAATAATAAAAATAATAATAATTTTTATTCTACCTTATCACCGAACTTATATAATGATGTACTTGTTGTAGGGAGTAACAAATGTGTCACTATACTTTATAATGAAAGCTCTCAGCACTCACCTCCGCTGATGGTCAGCGTTCACAACAACACCACAACCAACTAGCATCACCACCAAAACCAGAACAACCACCACCATCACCACCACTACCAAAACCACCACTACCCCCGCCACCACTAGCTAGACCAAAACCAAAACCACCACCACAACCACCACTCCCACCACCACCTCCATCAAACCACCATCCCCAACTATTACCACCACCTCAACAAAAACAACAATCAACCACCACCACCACCACAGAAACAGTCAACTAGCATCACCACCACCATGATCAACTAGCACCACTACAGCCAACTAAAACCACAACCCATTAGAATCATCACTTCAACCAACTATCACCACCCCCCACTGAATAACCAACTAGCACAATCATCACAACAATTTATCACCACCATCCCTATAAATTAGCACCACCGTACAACCAGTTACAACCACAGCCAAAACAACTAGTTACCACGACCACAACAACCAGCACCAGCAACCACCTCAACTAGCTTTCATCATCACTGCAACAGCTAACTAGCATCACCACCAGTAGCACCTACACAACCCCCACCATCCCTAGCCTAGTATTGGACACCTGCTTAGACGAGGTGGGACCTACACAGATGACAGCAAAGAAATGAGTGAAATACTAAAGTTTAGTGAGCCATTAACCAGACTCTGGGTCGACAATCCAAATGATTTTTTTTATGACCGAGACTCAAAATCTGGTCCTTTTAAAAATTTCTGATATTATCCTAATACCACAAGACTTCGTAAAGACAATTATTGACATGCCCATGCATTCTGCCCCAGGCCCAGACTCGTGGAACTCCGTGTTCATCAAGAACCACAAGAAGCTCCTGTCGCGTGCCTTCAACATTCTATGGAGAGGGAGCATGGATACAGGAGTCATCCCACAGTTACTAAAAACAACAGACATAGCCCCACTACACAAAGGTGGCAGTATAGCAATTGCAAAGAACTACAGACCGATAGTGCTAACATCCCATATCATAAAAATCTTTGAAAGGGTTCTAAGAAGCAAGATCGCCAACCACCTAGATACCCATCAATTACACAACCCAGGGCAAAACGGGTTTAGAGCAGGTCACTCCTGCCTGTCCCAGCTACTGGACAAGGTCCTGGATGCTTTAGGGGATAAATAAAATGCAGATGTAGTATACACAGACTTTGCAAAAGCCTTTGACACGTGCGACCACGGTGTAATAGCACACAAAAGTTGGTAGATGGATCTATAACTTTTTAACAAATATGAAAACAAAAAGTAATTGTAAACAGAGTAAAGTCTGAGGCGGCTAGAGTGAAAAGCTCTGTTCCACAATGCACAGTACTCGCTCCTATCCTGTTCCTCATCCTCATATCTGACATAGACAGAGATGTAAGCCATAGCTCCGTGTCTTCCTTTGCGGATGACACCCGAATTGCCATGACAGTGACCTCCATTGACGACACTGCAAAACTCCAAACGGACATCAACCAAATCTTTAAATGGGCTACAGAAAACAATATGAAGTTCAATGACAAATTTCAATTACTCAGATATGGAAAGTTTGAGGAAATGAAGACTTTATCAGGGGTATTAAAGAAATTCTTATTACACAATAGAGCGAAAAACAAATGTGAAGGACCTGGGAGTGATAATGTCAGAGGATCTCACCGTCAAAGACCACATCAATGAGAATCTTCAAACTAGGAATGCCAAGCCCATGATGATTCTCTTCAAATCGCTTGTTCTCTCTAGGCTGGAATACTGCTGTATACTAACTGTCCCCATCAAGGCAGGCGAAATTGCTGACCTGGAGAATATACAGAGGACTTTCACGCCACACATAAGTATGATAAAGCACCTAAATTACTGGGAACAGTTGAAGTCCCTTGATCTGTATTCCCTGGCACTCAGGCGAGAAAGATACATGATAATATACACTTGGAAAATCCTAGAGGGATTAGTACCAAACCTACACACGAAAATCACTCCCTACAAAAACAAAACACTTGGCAGGAGATGCAACATAACCCCAATGAAAAGCAGGGGCGCCTCGAGTACGCTAAGAAACAACACAATAAGTGTCAGGGGCCCAAGACTGTTCAACTGCCTCCAGGCATACACAAAGGGGATTACCAATAGACCCATGTCTGTCCTCGAGCCAGGCTGTGATTCACGTCGGTTTACGTGCGGCCAGCAGTAACAGCTTGGTTGGTCAGACCCTGATCCACCACGAGGCCTGGTCTCAGACTGAGCCGCGGGGGCGTTGACCCCCGAAACCCTCTCCAGGTAAACTCCAGGTAATCACCAATACCCTCACCGCTTTCCTCATTACCAACGTCAACCTCCCCATCCCCCTCGACCACCACCCTCTTTACTACTACAGCCGCCACAGCTACCACAACTCCCGCCACCACCACCACTATCACGTCCACCATCATCACCAACATTGTCTTATCTCATCACAGCCTTTCACTAGCCCACCAGTATCACCACCCTACCCGCCACCACCACCACCTCCATTATCCCTAATCTAGCCACTACCATCGCCACCACCATCCCTACTAAGCATATATAATTACCACCACATTATACCTGGTCAGTGGTAACTATGTTTTTCACTCTTCCATATTATTGACAATTACTGCATGCAAGACCTCTTAATTGGGATCTTTGATTAGATAAGTGATAATTCGCATGATAATATTCAGGGCGGTAACCAAGCTGTCAGTCATTTACTGGAGGAATTTACAGGTGCGGGCTCCTGCGTATGAGCACTGATAGACCCAAATTATTGCTGTCATTTCTGCTAACTGGCCCCGTTTTTTTGCAAGCTGTGGAGGTTCAAAGGCAGAACGCAAAGTGATTGGGTGGAATGGCTAACTATCTTGTCATGAGCTGGGATGAGGGAGATCAAGACCTCGGGAACACATGCGGAGGCCAGGTGTTGATGGACCCTCTCGCCTCTGGAATTGTGGCTACTAGTGATTCTAAGGACAGGTCTTCCAGGTGAGCATTTTCCAGGTTCCCGGGGCTTTCGGGGCAGCGTGTTAATGGTCTACATCACAAGGATAAGAGTGGATACAAATAGATTACAAAGATAAGAAAGAATATAAAGAGATTAAAAAGGATAAGACTTATTATAAGAGGATCACAGGAATGAGCTTGGATATAAGAGGATCACAAGGACAAGACTGGATATGAGAAGATATCAAGGATAAGACTTGGTATAAGAGGGTCACAAGGATTAGACTAAATTAGAGGATCAAATGGGTAAGAGTGAATACAAAAGACTGGACACAAGAGGATCGCAAGGATAAGACTGGATACAAGAGGATCGCAAGGATAAGACTGGATACAAGAGGATCGCAAGGATAAGACTGGATACAAGAGGATCACAAGTAGCGTGAGAAATAAAGAACATCAATTTTTTCCAAAAAATACTAAACATTAAGAATAAAGAGACATTGGCAATATTATTTTTATTACAAGATGATGAATGAAGTTTTTATCTAAGGAGGGGAGAGATATCTCTAATTCATTAGATTAATTAAGTGTCAGTCACAGGCATCAAGGGTCCACTTTACCCTGGTGAGGGGTAATATTTTATTTTAGTTTAAGTATGTGAAATATTATGTCTGTATAATCCAAGGAGTGATGGAAGATTGATCATCCGGCCGCGGGGAGCCAGACACAAAACCATAGGCTTTGTCATTGATGGGGAAGATCGAAGTAGAAAATTTACCTGTGTATGAATGTATTTTTTGTTGATTAATGTATCCGAATGTATTTGTAGATAAATGAAATAATATATTGGCATGTAAGTGCATTAAACTTTTACTTTCACAATTTGTAGAAATATGTATTAAAAAGTTTCTGTATATTAGTGAATTAAAATTTATTTATAGGATAGTGCCTCAAGATTATAAAAATATTCATATCTCTTTAAAAGTTTAATGAGGGGCAACTTAGAAGACACTGAACCTGCTTTGAAATTACCTTTGGTAAGAAAAAAGTGTGCTCAGATTGAATGTTGAATGGTAAGTCTAGGATTTTCCTAACGTGAGAACGAGATAAAGCCACCAACACAAGCGTGAGCGAGTCACCAACGTACATGCGTGAGCATGTCACCCATGCCCATGAGCGTGCAAATCATTAACTGGCATAAGAAAGCCACTCGCGCATGTGTGAATCGCCAGCATAACTTATGCCTCAGCAATTAACCAACAAACATGCGTGCGGATGCTTGAGCAAGAGAAGCCTCGCTCCTACCGCTGGTAAAAAGACGATATCATACTCAGATAACCTTGTTCGCCACCGATCACTAATTTTGATAACAAGAACAGTATGCCATGCCACAGCTCCTCACATAACTAGATCCCAGAGGCGCTCAACCGGAGACAACCCCGGATGTAAGAGCTACGAGGTGCTACAACTGTCTTCCCTTGTAGCTGACGTACTACATCCATCTTTCTTTGTAGCTGAGAGATGTAACAAGTTCTTGTAGCTGGGGAGATATAACAAGTTTTTGTAATTGAGAGATGTAACAAGTTATTGTAACTTGGGAGATGTAACAAGTTCTTGTAACTGGGAATGTAACAAGTTCTTGTAACCGGGAGCTGTAACAAGTTCTTGTAACTGGGAAGATGTAACAAGTTCATGTAACTGGGAGATGTAAAAAGATCTTGTAAGTGGGGAGATATCATAAGTTCTTGTAACTGGGAGATGTAACAAGTTCATGTAACTGGGAAGATGTAACAGTTCTTGTAACTGGAGAGATGTAGCAAGTTCTTATAACTGGGAATGTACAAAGTTCTTGTAGCTGGGGAGATGTAACAAGTTCTTGTAACTGAGTATGTAACAAGTTCTTGTAACTGGGGAGATGTAACAAGTAATTGTAACTGGAAGATATAATAAGTTCTTGTACCTGGCAGATATAACATTTTCTCACAACTAGAGAGACTAGAAGAGGATGTTGCACCAAGCAACGGGTACAGGCACCAGACCAAGCTTCCCCAACCTCAAGATTGATCACACCATTCGAGTCGTGCGTAGTCGAGGCGCGCCTACATTTAACTGTTGGATGCTTGAGGAACATCGCCTCGAGATAATAAATACCAGTGCCTGAATACAACTTTTAGTGGCGGCGCTTGTATCGCGTCATGACTTGCGGTACCTATACTTTACGGCCGGACTGGATACCCTGGCGAGGTGCGGCACCAACATTCAACATACATAGTAGAGAGAGAGAGAGAGAGAGAGAGAGAGAGAGAGAGAGAGAGAGAGAGAGAGAGAGAGAGAACTTGTAGAACAAGGTTTTTGTTGGGGCAAAGTAAAAGCTTTGTATAGAGATGTGTCAAGTCAAACTGTGGGACAATAAAGTCACACAGTATGATAATAAAATCACACTCTGTAACGATAAAGTCACTGAGTGTATGTTTCGATAGTCACAGTGTGTGTGGCGATAGTCACAGTGTATGTGGCGATAGTCACAGTGTGTGTGGCGACAGTCACAGTGTGTGTGGCGACAGTCACAGTGTGTGTGGCGATAGTCACAGTGTGTGTGGCGATAGTCACAGTGTGTGTGGCGATAGTCACAGTGTGTGTGGCGACAGTCACAGTGTGTGTGGCGATAGTCACAGTGTGTGTGGCGATAGTCACAGTGTGTGTGGCGATAGTCACAGTGTGTGTGGCGACAGTCACAGTGTGTGTGGCGACAGTCTCAGTGTGTGTGGCGACAGTCACAGTGTGTGTGGCGACAGTCACAGTGTGTGTGGCGACAGTCACAGTGTGTGTGGCGACAGTCACAGTGTGTGTGGCGACAGTCACAGTGTGTGTGGCGACAGTCACAGTGTGTGTGACGATGCTCACAGTGTACAGCTTCATCAAGTGTCTAGAAGTTTTCTCAATAAAATCTTGTTTTTGAACTTACATAGCTCCCAAACTCACACTGTTGCCAACAAAAACAGTTAAAACCGCCGTTGTACCGAGTGTCATTTTAGCTATGTCCTCCGAAGTGAAGTTCCAATATATTTATACTGTCTTACCTTTGGAATTTTTCTTTATTCATTTTGCCTTTCAAATTAGCAATCATCATATATATATATATATATATAAAAATCAGGGCTACAGATTCTTGGAATTGCAGCGGATGTTAAGGTAACATTCTACAAAATTAGAATAATTGTAAATGTAATATTAGTAACAGAAATATACAAATGGGACGATACGTGGCATAGGTGCACAAACTACAAACTACTGTGGCTAGACTTTCCTGTCGACTCGCCTGATCAGCCAGGCTGTTCCTATCTTCAACCCATATGCTCATAAAATGTTAGTACAATCGGTGATATTGTGTGTGTTTGTGTATGTGTGCGCACGTACGTGTGCAAGTGTGCGGTGTTTTTGCGGTATGTGTTTGTGGTGTGTGTTTGTGGTGTGTGTTTGTGGTGTGTGTTTGTGGTGTGTGTTTGTGGTGTGTGTTTGTGGTGTGTGTTTGTGGTGTGTGTTTGTGGTGTGTGTTTGTGGTGTGTGTTTGTGGTGTGTGTTTGTGGTGTGTGTTTGTGGTGTGTGAGTAAGAAAGACGAGAGAGGAGACGGACAAAATAAAACAAGCAATATAAATGAGTACTGCAAATTTCGCCCTCACACTTAAGCCTCTTCAGGCAGGTACTCCAGTTTCTTCTAGTGAAAAAAAAAAGTATATTTACTGTGAGAGTGATCATAACATCAGCATTTCACTGGAATTTATGATGCTGAAAATACATTATCATGCCATCACAGGTGGCTCAAGAATTTTCTTATTATGCACAAACAGTTTGTTTTACACAACATGGAAGAAGTCTCCTGGTTAATATTTTGGTTGAGATTCATGACAGCCTGAAATACTACTGGGCTGACCTGCCCATATCTGTTGTTTTCAGTTCCTCTAGAGATTAAACTTCCACCTGTTTGTTGCATGGATTGGTTGCAGACTTGACAAGGAATTTCATACAACAGATACATGACGCTCGTTTTTCTATAATCCGGTAATTATTCTGTGGTTTTGTTTATAGAGGTAACGACGTAATATCATAATATTTACGCGTGGATTTGGAATGATTTTTTTTCATGGTCACAGACCGGGCCGCGGGGGCGTTGACCCCCGGAACTCTCTCCAGGTAAACTCCAGGTGTGAACATTTTCTAAAGAAAACTATTGTTCTGTGTTCTGTGGTAAGCTTTTTTTTTTTTTTTTTTTAGCTCTGTCTTGTATAAACGATCCTGCAACAAAAGTCTTGAGTAATGATCAACACTAACAATCGCTTCTGACGACGAATACCACTAAAGATTCTAGTGAGTCAGCCAGTCAGTCAGCTTGCCTGTCAGCTTGTCTGCCCACCAGCCATCATGCTTGCCAGCCTGCCAGCTTGCCAGCCTGCCTGTCTGTCTGCCAGCTTGCATGCTTGCCAGCCTGCCTGTCTGTCTGCCAGCCTGCCTGCCAGCTTGCCTGCCTGATTGCCTGCCCGCCTGCCAGTCTGTCTGTCTACCTGCTTGCCAGTCTGCCTACATGGCTGGCAGCCAGCCTGCCTGCCTTACCTGCCAGCTTCTTTGCCTGCTTGTTTGCCTGCCTGTTTGCCCTTCAGCCTGCCTGGCTGTTTGGATTATGTATAATTTTTAACCATGTCTCCTGGGTCTCTTGTCAACGTCTTGTTTAAATCTTAAAGGATTTCCCCGAGTCTCTTAAGACAATTGAAACCGATCTGTTTCTGAAAACTAGCTTGCAACTTCTTCATTACTCTATTTCTCACTATTACCATTGAATTTCGAAAACATTTTCCCATATACAGTATTCTTGCTCAACAGAGTAAATTAATTCATTTTTATATACATTTTTATCTGGTAAATTAGATTTTTTTTGTATCATTTACTCGGCACTTTTAACAGCAATATATTTCTAAAGTAAACTAATGTGTGTTAATTTTAGGTCGAATGTATGTGGTTTCTCGGCCATTAACTCCATTCTTTCATTGCGTTAGTCAAGTTTACAAACATAATACATTACTTTCTGATTTTTCGTGAGACCTTATATCAGTGTTTGAGTGGATATCCCAATGGATATCCCTTCAATGTTTGAGTGGATATCCCAGTGGATAGCCCTTCAATGTTTGAGAGGATATCCCAGAGGAATAATAAATCACTCTTAATATACTGCATATACCTCGAAATGGATGTATTCATTAAGATTACACAAAGTACCTGGATCACTCATGCCAATCTGTATGATCAATTGACCAATATGATCCCCCACACACACTGAGCAGTATGATCAAGAAACTCACGGGGTGTAATGGCCACTCTCGACAGAGTATTAAGCACACTACCGTCTAGTGTTAATGCGTTCACAGCCATTTATTAAAACCACATTTATGAGGCTTCAGATGGTGCTGATTGAACCGTATTAGAAAACATTATCGGCCGCATGCAATAACTTATTACCCACGTTAATTATCCAGCTTGCATTCATTAGCCAAGGGAGGGAGAGAGAGCGGTGGCAAGCAGAATGTGACCCATTCAAGATCCAAGGATTTTGTACTGTCTTTCCTTTGCTTGGATGGAATCCGAGTGTCTCCCAGTCTTCCCAGGCGCTGTGTGACCCCTGTAAGTTTATCATTGTTCTACCCATGGATGAAATAGTAATATGAAGCGATTGTGTGAACTTGAAGGACTTGTATGCGCCCCTTACTCCAGCGTTCTCTGTTCATGAAGTTCTTCACTTTGTTCGTAAACTTCTTCACTTGATTCGTGAACCTTTTCACTCTGCTAGTGAACTTCTTCACTCTGATAGTGAAACTGTTCCCTCTGCTGCTCGTAAACCTCTTCACGTGCGGCCAGCAGTAACAGCTTGGTTAATCAGACCCTGATCCACCACGAGGCCTGGTCACAGACCTAGCCGCGGGGGCGTTGATCCCCGAAACCCTCTCCAGGTAAACTCCAGGTAAATTCTGGTCGTGAACCTCTTCTCCTTGTTCGTGATTTAACAACATATGATACACAATATTCAATATACATAATACAATAAACAAAATAGGGATTCACTAAGGAGAAAACCTTTGTTTATTTGTCCTCCATTACTCTATTACTTAGAATAATATAAAAATTAGACCCACTAGAAATGGGGTAAGCTAAAGTTATTTCAAAGTAAAGAAATTAATAGCAGGATCTTTGTCAGTGATTCAAAGTCTGTGCTTTACCTATAATTTTAAAATCATCAGGACTCATTGAATGATTGCGGGACTCTAAATTATAATATGTTAGTGGGAAGATTTGGCCAAAGGTGTAAAGTGTCTGTATGATTGATACACACTGAATTTCTGGAAAAGAAGGCTGGTCATTCTGGGGTCCAAGATTTTCCTGACAAGTTTGTCACTTCATTCCTTCAGAAACCTGAATGCTCAATTCCCCAATGCTCCGAGGGTCTCCGATACTTGTCGAACAAAGTTACTTAATCACTCGCTAAATTTACACTGAATAAAAGTGGATCGTCATATATTTACAACTGATGGGCCAATCTGAAGTCAACAGATTCCTGAAGTTTGCCCAGACACTGCACCAGGACGATCATTAAACAGGATCCTGTATTTGTTGATCTTTTGTGTCTTCCTGAAACTTGCAGCAGCACCCGCCTTCAGCTTCGGGCCATCAAATGTAGATGTCAGCCATTGTAGTGCACAAGTGTAGTCCTACGCTTTCAGCCTACCATCTTTCCAAGGTAGCGTGCTGATTCCATCTATGCCCTTCAGGCTGTGGTGAGCTATCACTTGATGTCATTGATGGTATACTTTCCTTGTTACGTATCACACCTGAGATCATGGAGTCCAACTCGGTCTGCAGATGCAATGAAGGGACGAGACGAGCGCCCAAGGAGGATTTAGGGACAACCAAGAGAAAAAACCCAAGCATGTGGTGCCCTCTCCGCTAGTAGGAGTGCTTTATTCTTTCTTGAAGTATTCCTGAGCAACGTTTGGGCGATACAATGAGAGGAAACAGGATATATATATATATATATATATATATATATATATATATATATATATATATATATATATATATATATATATATATATATATATATATATATATATATATATATATATATATATATATATATATATATATATATATATAATGAAGAAGTGGTGACGAAAATTCACGACGCTCTAACCCAATGGACCATACAATCCTACAAACAACTTGAGCCTGCGAACTAGGCTGCTTCAAGTTGAGAGGACATACAATGGTGTGGGTGCCTCAGAGCTAATTTCATTCTACTTCTCGTTTGGTGTACTAGCCTCCACAAGCAGTGTTGTTATTGATTAAATACCACTTGCTCGTGGTTACAATACTATATATACTGCTTGTGGAGGCTAATACACCAAACGGGGAGTAGAATGAAATTAGCTCTGAGGCACCAACACCACCGTATGTCCTCGCAACTTGAAGCAACCCTAGTTCGCTAGGCTCAAGTTGTTTGTAGGATTGTATGGTCCAGTGGGTTAGAGCGTCGTGAGTTTTCGCTCACTATGAGGAGGGCTGAAACAACACGGGTTCGATCCCCCGACTAGTCGCAGTGTTGTTACTGATATATACATATATATATATATATATATATATATATATATATATATATATATATATATTGGTAGTATTATTGATAGTACCTGATAGAAGTAGAAGTAGTTGTGGTAATGGTGTTATTAATAGTACCTGACAGTAGTAACAGTTTACGTGGAGTTTACCTGGAGAGAATTCCAGGGGTCAACGCCCCCGCGGCCCGGTCTGTGACCAGTAGTAGTAGCAGTAGCCGGTGAAGGCACCCTAAGTGGACAAAGGTTTATCTTATGACTATTATGTGGCAGTCTCATGAAAGTATGTTTTAGTATCATTTGGACTAATGTGTTGGAAATAATATAAATCTCAGCTTTTTGAAAAATAATTGTTGGAGGTTGCGATGAGTGAAGCTTCAGGTACTTTTCGTCGCTTTTAACCTGGTTCACAATAGATCATTTGAATATCTTGCCAACACATGAAATGTCCCTCGGTGTTTCTGTCTACGATTCATATGTTATAGCATCCCTGTTGCAGGCGTTTCTGTGTTCATAAATTCTCGTGTACTAGTCTCTTCATGTTTCTCCCACGTAAACCTTCTCGCACCGCCCACAGAATATGATGTATACTCCTATTTGTTTTTTTCGGAGCGTGGAAAGGATACTTATTTTCTTGTGAGGTCTCCAATTGTAAGCGGTAGTTATAGTAGCATCGTAGTGCATGTGGCTACATCAACGGATGGTAACGCCAGAAACTTTTGGATAGCTTTTGGCTGTCGATGGACCGCGTAGTAAGATTTGAATTGTGCATCTGCAATCCTGGATAAAATGATTGGGGAAGTAAAGAGAAGTAGATATATATGGAATGTATGCACATTTTTCTTCCGGGAACTAAGGTGTATAGATCCGTAGAGTCCTGATAATGAAAGATGTGACCATCCCGTGTTTGATGCGGGAATCGTGGTGAGAAAAGACGTGTGAGAGATCGTCTTTGTTGATAGGCTTCCTATAAATCTTGAAGGGCAATGTATACTTCTTGGGTATTTGAAGTGATTAATGTCCATGGACCGAAACGTTGTCAGTAATGGTGTCCTAAGTGAATGCATTCGTGTACATTTACCTCAAATTCTCGACAGTCATTTGCCTTCTTTTAACAGTGTGAACCGATGTCCCAAACAACGCTTTTTCCTCGGCTTGTGCAATTCCTCTTCTATTTCCTTTAGCAGGTCATCTACATCCAGCTCATCAAACATTGCAGACATTGCCTTAACTGTTGGAAGCCAAACTCTATTAATACTGACTGTCTCTCAATGCCTTTCGATACCCTACCAGTCCACCGCGTTTGCTAGCATTAGAATTAAGAAAATCAATGTTCGTAAAAAACGTGCATACCAAAAAAACTTTGGTCTGATAACCTCCAGCTGGGAGTTTGCTAGGTTGTTTATCACCTGGACTTGAGTCACTGAGCTGCAAGTCACCTGTACACAAACATTTAAGTATCTTTTAAACCCTAGAATAAGAGGTGAAATTTACTATGAACGCAATACACACACACACACACACACACACACACACACGTATGTGTGTGTGAGAAAGAGAGAGAGACCGTGATGCACCTCTGAGTTTATATGTATAAAAATAAACACTTTTCTGTATGAACTCAAATAAACAGAAGGATGGAGAAGGGTAGGATAGGAGGAATGGGGAGGCTTACAAACACTTAGATTAATGAAGCTACGAGATACGCCAGTGTATCTGGCGAGGAAATTGTGTTCTAAACCGAAATAAAATAGTCTTTCTTGGAAGTAAAAATCAACATGGATAATTGACGCAAGACTTACCTACCACGAGGCACAAGACGACACATACACCAGAGACAACGGTCACGGTGACACATTAAAATAAAACATAATTGATACATATGGACGATCACACATAACTAACGGACAAGAGACTTGAGGATACATCCATGAGGGAAAATGTTAGCACATTCTAGAGAAAGATGACACATTTATAAGGACAAAATGAGGCATACATGAGGGACAAGAGGACACGTGAGAGACACTGGCTTATCAGTGCCCACTAAGTCAAATATTTCCAGTTAATACCAAGAGAGCATTAATAAAAAGCCATGAATTAAGCTAAATTAATTCAGTCACTTTAAAGACAGTACTTAACAAGAGAAACTTAATTAGTAGGGCCTTATAACTGACCTGCCATGGCATCTGCCTCAGGAAACTAATTTTCACATTTACTAAACAATAAAATACGTAAATTTCCCAGAGAAAAAAGATAATGTTGGATATTATTCAGTTGTGTTTGAAAGTCAAAGATGGTATAGTAATTAATACCCAACGTCTATTTCGACAACGTCTGTTTGGACAAGTTTTCGGTAACATGCTGTCTGTATGAAGTCTTAAGCTTGACAAAGTTCTGAACCAGTTCACCCATAAGAAATATAAGTATCACTGTTATCTCATAATGAAATTTATAAAAAAAGTGCACTATTATTGGCATGTATTAATTTATTACAGTAGTATGTATAAATATAAATAATTGAAGCAATACATAGTGGGGTTCAGAGGAAAGTATACATAATGGATGCTTACGATACAGTAGCACTGCTGAGCTTCAGAGGTATCTGAGGCACTTAACTATTAAGCCAAGAGTGCTGGAGGCAGCGCCCGCGTGTTGTCATTGTTGCTGCTCCTAGATGATTTAAGAGGAGTAAAGTCGTACTCTGATAACTTTGAATGTAGACTAGCAAATGAGCAGTCCGCTGAGTAGAGCCATGTGTGGTACTTTAGTAATTTTGGCCTTGTGAATAACAGTAAGACCACCCACATGCGTCCGGTGTTGAAAGCTCTACTGAAATGACAATTTCTCCAGGTTGAGTCCAGGCTGAGTCCAGGCTGAGTCCAGGCGAGAGTTGTGTTGTCTTGTTCTGTTCTGTCAAGAAGTCACAGATGAAACATGGGGCAGACAGTCTAAGAAAATGGAGCATACTCAAGTGTAAGCGTACTTGTGCCTCGTACAAAATCCCGCAACCTCTACTGTCGAGGAGATGCGAGATACGTATAAGTGCTATAAGCTTCCTGATCGCTTTGTTTGCCACATTTATAACGTGGTTCTTCATAGTCAGTTTGGAGTCAAATTTCACCCCAAGGCTATCAACATCATCTCTGGGTATCAACACTCTCCCACTCATTCTTACCACTGCTCCAGTATTACCAGTATCATCATTTGTGTTTTCTCTGGAGCAAATGTGACCTGTCATCGTTTTCCGCAGGCTGATATAGTTGTTAGCTGGCAAATGATGTAACTTAGAGCAGCTGGCATTCCCTCTCTAGGATAAATAAATGTCAGAGTACTGTCATCTGCATATGCATGGGTTTCTGGGATGAGTTGAAGGTCATTGAAGTAGACATCCCATAACAATGGTCCAAGCGCACTTTCCTGTGGAACACATGCACCATTAGTGTCTTGTTGACTGTCCCGTTGAGACAAGGTAATCACTGAGAAGACATAGTGCAGAGCCGGCGACTCTTAGTGCTTGCACTTCTGTCAAGAGTCCCTGGAGACATACTCTGCTGAAATCACGAGCAGTGTCCAGTGCAACTACACAGCTGTCTCTGGATTCATTCAGTGACTAGTGCCACATAGTGCAGAGGTTTAACAGTATATCAGGATCAGAGTGTTTTTTTCTGAAGTCAGACTAAGAGTCACAAAGAAGTGAGTGGTTGTCAGAAAATGGTGTCAGCTTCCGTGACATTATTTTCTCAAGAATCTTACCAGAGATTGAGAGGACTGACACTGGTCTGTAGTTGCTGATTTTGGCTCTGCTCTTCTTTTTGTAAAGGGAGACTACATTTGTCTCTTTCCGAAGAAAAGGTCATTTACACTGTGCTAGGCAGTAGTGATAGATACGGGTTAGAGGTGTCGCTAAGCCAGTCTGCATATCTGCTCAGCAATCTTGGGTTCACCTTATCTAGGCCCACAGTGTGACTTTGTAAATGGTCCAAGTCGGACCAAAACGTCGTCGTAAGCTCCCTTCTCCTATGTGAGGGTTATTTGTGTACACTTTCCTTGGTCAAGGAATTTAGGAAGATACACGTCATGCTGCCTTATTGTCACCACTGACAACTTTGACACAGTTCTTGCAGGTAACAAAGGAGGTTTCCTTGTTGGATCAGGAACTTGCATCTTGGCAGCAAAGTGTTCGGCAAAGAGGTCAGCGCTCTCCTGACTGCTAGTAGAGACGGTCCTATCCTGCCGATTTAGAGGTGGAATAATTTCATCAGGTGAGTAACTTTGTCGGTCCTTGGCCAAGTACCATCAGGTTTCGACGCAAGCTTTTTTTTTTTTTTTTTTTTGTCTGTGCCAGCCGCCCATATAGAGAAGGCTCACTTTTGAACTTCTTCCATTTGCCGACAGGTTTGTTTGTGTTAGATGGTGTTAGATAGATGTCTGTAATAGATAGTAATAGATTGTATTTAGCAGTAACAAGCAACATCTTGACAACGAAAGCCGAACCATGGCTGATCTATCTAAAAACTAGTCACATACTGCCTGTGAGGGATGTGTTTTTGTGGGAGATTAAGGATGTTTTCAGTGAAGGCATTCATTTGATTGTCAACATTTTCTTGGAGAAAAGCATTTTCAAAGGAGGTGGCGAGCTCAAAGCAAAGGGCCGGGCAGTTTCCTCTGTTCTACAGCTAGGTTGTGCGTGTAGATTCTTCACCTTGTTCTGTTGGAATCTTCAGTGTAGTGAAGGCAGCCCTGTGGTAAGATGATCCAACACAACGAACGACTATGCCTTCAGATAGATCACTCACTGACGGGTCGAGGGAGGAGTCCTGTCAAACACTGAAAGAAGATCATCAAAATTAATCTGTATAAGGTGTTGGTTAAGGTCACCAACAGTTATAATATGTTGACATTTATGTTGAAGCAGAAGGCAGTTCACATTTTCCATCAGGAAGTTGATGGGGTTTGCTTATTGCCCTTGAGGTACTGGTGTTTATGCAAAGCTCGAAGAACATCATTTTAGGGTGATTAGGGATGGAAACATCAATGGGCTGGGCATGAGCACTTTTAGAAAAGCACACAGTAACGACTCCTCATTATCCTTGCCTTTCTCTTCATGAAGTGTAGCAAAATTTTCTGGAGTTTTGTCGTCCAAAAATATCTCAACAACGGCGATCATGTCGGTGCGTTGAGTGTTCACGAAACACACACAGACTCCTTCTCTCTCTTTATCTTTCTACCTCTTGCTCGCTCTTGCTCGCTCTTGCTCGCTCTTGCTCGCTCTTGCTCGCTCTTGCTGCGTTTTATTGGTGAATATTTGTTGATGGGATCATTTTAAGTATAAAAGTCAAACTGGAAATTAATGCATAGGACACTGTGATAAACTTTGATATCTGATGGATAATGCTCAACAGGTGGTAGATACAACAACAAGTACAACGTGGTCTTGCATGCTACAAAAGGAACCTATTACGGTGATCCTTTGAGAAGGAGAAAACATAAGGGTTCTACTAGCATCCTACGAGTAGATGATAAGGAGAAGATAAGACCGTCCTTCAACAAGCAGATACGAGTGATCGACGAGCAGGAGACAGGAGAACATTCTTCGACTAAGAGAGGAGAGGGTTCTGTGAATATAAAATAAGATGTCTGTCCTTCGAGCATAATATAAGAGGTTCTTGCGATCAGAATAAGTTGTCATAAGCAAAGTAGACATGAGCAGGGCCATGTACACAACAAAACAAAACTCAAGTGGCCATGGGAGCAGCAGGGAAGCAGACTGCTAGAGCACAGGAGGGCCGCCTCATATGCTGATCTTAATTACTAGCCGTGGGGCAGCTTCGGTGAAGATCATGGAGGCAGTCAGCTGAGCTCGGGTGAGGCTTGGTTATCAGCCCTCGGTGGAAGTAATCTAGATTTTATCTGATCTAGACTTGTGGACTCAGGCGAGAAGCAGCCGACGAAATTCTTTTTACACTGGCGACTCATGTTCTGGATTTAAATCACATCATCACAAGATATGCATCCAAATTCTTTTTTTTTCGGAGGTGGGGGGGAAGTAAGGTTTACTTTACTGCGCTCTACATAATGTTCAGTGTTCTAGCTAGATACGCTTTTGCATTATAAATGCCGCTCATTAAACATGTAACATTCCATACTAGGTAATAACTGAAAATCTAGACGAAATTCGAAAGAAATTATCTTATCACTCAACTTCTATTATCATAATTACATTTGCAAATGCAATAAAAAATAATTATATTCATTCATAATAAACAAAATATAAATACTGAAAATTATCATCATATGGAGAGAGAGAGAGAGAGAGAGAGAGAGAGAGAGAGAGAGAGAGAGAGAGAGAGAGAGAGAGAGATCGCAGTCAGTAGGAATCGAAAACGAGTGGGGAGTGAGATAGCTCCCCAAGTGACGCTTTAGAAAATTCAGCCACAAATGCTACAAGAAGCTAGGTAGTCTGGTTACAAGCTATGTTTCTTCCTAGCCCCGGGCACACCATGGCTTACAAGCAGGCTACCTAGCTTTTTGTAGCATCTGTGGCTGAGTGGTCTAAAGAGTCACATGGGGAGCAGTGCCACTCTCCATATGTGAACACGTATTTAAACATACACTCACACAAATACAAAAAAGTCACAAACTCACACAGAAACACACACACACACACACACACACACACAAACTGGCTCCTGGAGTTCAACCCCGCCAAGTGCAGTCATGAAGATTTGGGAGGGGAAAAGAAGACCGCAGACGGAGAACAGTGCTGGGGGCCAGAGACTACAAACCTCACTCAAGGAAAAGCATGTTGGGGTGAGCATAACACCAGGCACATCTCCTGAGGCACACATCAACCAAATAACTGCAGCAGCATACGGGCGCCTAGCAAACCTATGAACAATATTCCGACATCTTAAATAGGAATCATTCAGGACACTGTACCACCAACTGCTACCACCACCATCACCACTATCACCACCATCATCAATGCTACCACCACCATCACCTCTATCACCACCACCACTATCACCACCACCACTATCACCACCACCACTATCACCACCATCATCACTGCTACCACCACCACCACTATCACCACTACCACCACTATCACCACTACCACCACTATCACTACCATCATTGCTACCACAATCATCACCAGCAGCATCACCAACACCACCATCACCACCACCATCATCACCACCATCTCCCCACCACCACTATCACCATCATCACTGCTACCACCACCACCACTGTCGTCACCAACAACATCACCACCACCACTATTACTACCACCACCACCACCACCACTATCACCACCATTATCACTGCTACCACCATCACCACCATCACCACTATCACCACCACCACCATCACCACTATCAGCACTATCATCACTGCTACCACCATCATCACCACCACCACTATCACCACCACCACCACCACTATCAGCACCATCATCACTGCTACCCCCATAATCACCACCACCACCATCTCCACCACCACCACTGTCACCATCATCACTGGTACCACCACCACCACTGTCACCACCACCATCACCACTATAAACACCATCATCACTGCTACCATCACCATCACCACCACCACCACTATCACCACCACCATCACTGCTACCACTATCATGTACCTGTAAATCTCCACTCTGCATTACCTGCAATTATAAAGACGATCAAGAGTGGATTTTCAGAACAATCTCATGGAAATCAATTTCGTGAATAATCTGCAGTGTGTGTAATTGAACAGAGAACATCTGAAGGTGTTAATTGTTCTACGATCTGATTGGATAAGGTATTCGGAAGTTATAAACGATGGTGGGAGAAAACTGAAGGTAACAGAATTATGGATTTGGTATTACTGCTTGCAGTAGTTAAGGCTTCAGTCACCTCAGGAATTTAAAAAAACACTTAAGAAAAAAATCGAGTTTTCGATATTTTAAAAATTATTTTTACAAAATCCTCTAAGAGAAATAAAATTAAATTTGTGTTTTTAAAAGAATTTCAGGATGATAAAAAAATTCCTACGATTCCAGTTATTTTTTTAAATAGGTATTGCACTGACAAAATTGATAATAAACAAATTAAGCAGAATGGATACAATACTGCAAATAAGTTGCATCTGGCAATAAATATTGAAGATCTTTGGAGAAGAAAGACATTCATTTTGATCGAAATTATTAAACGAGAATCAAAATTGCATTTTTTTTTTCACCTTTTTCTGAAAGTTTGAAGTTACGCTGCTGAGGATTTTTAAAGTTATCCAAACCATTTTATGATGCTGACAGTGGGCTCGATAACTTTCGTTATAGGGCACCTGCCCAAGACATTTATCCCTACAATCTGGTTTTAATTACCGTACACAAGCGTGTAAAATTTGAATCCGATTGGATGAGGTATTCTCGAGTTATGAGAGAAACGAAATCGAGAAGTAGTAGGAAACTTTTATTAGGTATCGAGGATACCTAATAAAAGTACATGTGAAAACTATCATGCAAAAGGATGCGATTTCACATACGTAACCACACTGCTGGACACACAATAATTCTTTGCCTTGTCGCCACGAATCTTCAAACCGTCGTAATTGCCTTAAAATAATTTCAACTCGTATTAAGATGGTAAACATCTTAATACTAAATAATGCTCTTTAGTTTCCTGCATTAACGTAAATGGAAACGTAAGGAATGATGCTGATCCAACCATAAATTACGACTGCACACTTACTGTACATTTTATTTTCACTTAAAACAAACTATATTTTCAATGACAAATAAAATATCTATAAACATAATCACAACAAAATGAGAAATTTTAAATATACTTAAGTACGAGATGAGTCGAAAAATAGCATAGTTCAATACGTATTTAAAATATTATGAATTTAGGAAATACAGAGGCTGAGGCCAGCAGCACCTACCTTCCTGGAGATGAGAATACATCCTGCATCAGTTTCAAGATGGAACAGACACACTGCCAGATAAACTTGGTTAAACGAAGCCCAGCTGTTCAATATATTGAAAAAGCATTACATATTAACTTAAAATATCACCGATATGCCAGAGTCTGAGAGGTAAACCATAAAAAAAGGTAAAGAGGTATGTTAATTTGATTGTCTCTTTCGTAGTGTTCTATGATATCCACATTCAGGGTTATTTTTTGATAACATTCATGCGGTGCACAGAGTTCAGTGTGCACTCAGTAAATAATGTTTGATCAGATAATGACCATTGGAATTTACAGTTATATTATATATTTATGTAAACTCTGGCCATCGTCTCTTGCAGCAAGAATTGTGAGGAAGTCGATGGCTTCGAATTACTTATTAAATTTTCCATCCACTCTTTAATTCGCACTGGTTGATCAAGCTTTTATGTCATATATATTGTTTCATTTGAAGCCACTGAGAGGCGCTTGAGTCAAGGATCTGGAGCTATCCTCTCCATTCCAGGATAAAACTTAACTACCTCCCATTCTTTGTACGTGTGACCTCCAAGGGATCATGAAGCCAACCTGCAACAAATTGTGGTCTCATTCTCATGTGGAGCTAAAAAATTACTTCACAAAAGTTGGCGACGCTGGAGATGTGTGAGCTACAAGAAAGCATCTCCATAAAATTGATCCTTCAAAATTGGATCTCTTTGGAGCCCCCGAGTGTGGAGAATGTATTCACCGTGAACCCTTCAGGGTTAATCTTTTGAAACATTAAAATGCAAAGGACCTTTCCTTTTTCAGTTCAGTCCTGATAGCTTCCTTGCGGGTGTGACGCAAAGAAGCGATTAAATATACCACTATAAATACAAAGTCGTGGAATATAAAGTTATGATGGAGTTGTGATGGAATATAAAGTCATAAAATATAATAATAATTGTCTTGAAATGTGTAATTGTAAAGTAGAGGAAGGTAATGTTGAGACGGCTTAATAATTTATAAATAATGAAGTGAGATAAATTGATCAACAGGCTTTATAAAGTTGGTATGAGTGGAAAGTTTAGGGACTTACGAGGAAGGCTAGAATGGAGGGTGTAACGGAAATTATAACACACAAGTCCTTGGACATCCAGCAGACTTCTTTGTTAAAGCGAAGTGACAGCATTTTTTTAAAATTTGACGTTCTGTTGTAGAGCGAGCAAGGTGATATCTATAAAGGGATTAATGGAAAGCTGGTTAAACTGACTTCAGTTTTGTGAGTGGAAAACAGGACCTCCCAGAGGTCCAGGGAGGCAACGTCCACATGCCACTCCTGAGGTTCCCTAAACATAAAACAAAAGGATAACCGATACACAAAATAAGGCATCGAATAAAAGTGAAATATAATCTGAATATTTTATTGATTGATTAAAACAATTTTTTTTTGGCTTTCTTGTCAGAGTGGACCCAGGATAATTCTTCACTTGCCACAACAATGAAGGCGCATTCACCTGAAGGCATAGATGCGGATTAACTTACAAAAATGCGCGAAATTATAATTACATTGGTCTGCATTCCAATTTTAAGTTCTTTGACCATAGACTAATGCTCTTAAACTTAGCAAATGCAAAATGAATAAACGCATGGACCAGATGGTCCTCCTGGTCTGTCCTCTCTGACTCTCCCTGGTGGGAAATACTGTGCTATAATGCGTAAATCGTGTTAAGGATTTTGTTTTCTTTTTTCTTTTTATCATCAACAATGTTGACGACACCAGCAGCAAAAGTAACCCTAAAACCAAATAATAATAATAATAATAATAATAATAATAATAATAATAATAATAATAATAATAATAATAATAATAATAATAATACAAATAATAATAATAATAATAATAATAATATAATTAGCAATGTCAATTAAAATAATAAATAAAACATGATGATAGAGAGGTAAGACTGACAGTGATACATGAAAAGTATTAAGAAGAAACTCACAATATATTTTGGCATCACTATGAGCACAGAGTGGTGACATGATGCATTTATCTCACTGATCCCAAAATTACACCCCGGATGATCATCCTTCATTGTTATTAATTCTGAAGACATCATTCTTCCAAGTCTTAAGCAAGTTTCTAGAAGGGTTCTGTATTTTTCCCTTAAGTAAAGCATGTGATTTGCCGAAAAGGTTTATGAAAGCTACATTATACTTACTTAAAATGCATTGAGAAAAATAAATTGAAGTCATCAAATGTTTATTTAAAACTTTACATTTAATTTTGACTGGATGACCAAGTTCTCTGTGTGATAAAGAGTACAGTGTGTTGCGGTTTATTGTATCCTAGGAAAGACTGGTCTAACTAGATCCAGTGTATATAATATTGACAAGATGGTAAATAATACACGTGCAGTACTAAGTATTATTTAAGAAAGGTTTACCTTCTTAAAGCGTATGGAAAGCCTCTTGTACAAGCTAAACATTGTCTGAGTAAGGTTTCCAATTATCTCTTTTGTGTATTTTTTATCTACATCTCATTGGTATTCGCATCACATCTACTGTGTCTACTGGCCCATGTTAGGCATATTTTTTTCATACTCTACCGTTATCAAATGTGCTAGAAATATTTTTAAACTGCCTAAGGTGTTAACTTCATTGGGTTTATTTGGCAGCTCCACCTATCTACGACTTTTCTGAATTTAACCAACGTGTTTACATTGTTCCCAATACTTACTTGAATTCACATTTTTAGCACCCTATTAGATCTTGCTTAAGCCTGTCGTTCACTTGTATAATTGAAGCATATCCTGCCTTGTTCTAAGTCTTATAAGAGAGTGTAGACTCTGGATTCTCACTCCTTTGTATTTAAGATCCCTAATACAGTGGATTAATTTTGGATTCCTGCATTTATATACATTCCATAGTATAGAGACCAGAAATGAGCAGTACATTCTAAGTGTAGCTTTACTGTTGACGTACGGTGCTGTAGAATAACATTTGGACATGTAATACCTATACACTTCTTGATATAAATCCATTTAATCTGTCAAACTTATTACGGCCTCTTAAACACTGCTGTCTCTGCTTCAGATTTCTGCTTACCATGAACTCTCTAAACTTTTTTCACATTTTGTATGATCAAGCTCTGCATCCCCTTCGAGTCTGTTATTCGGCGAGAACTGATTCGCGTCGAACGCCAAGTGTGCCCAATTTCCAGTCTGACTTCACCCCATTTATTCAACCCATTACCTCCCTATTATTCAGCTATGCCTCGCTTTATAAGATATTTTTTGCTTCAATGACTCGGGTACGTCTCGAGCACTTCATTCACATCACACTGTGTTGACACTTCATTCACATCACACTGTGTTGACACTTCATTCAAATCACGCTGTGTTTACACTTCATTCACATCACACTGTGTTGACACTTCATTCACATTACACTGTGTTGACACTTCATTCACATCACACGGTGTTCACACTTCATTCACATCACACTGTGTTGACACTTCATTCACATCACACGGTGTTCACACTTCATTCACATCACACGGTGTTCACACTTCATTCACATCACACGGTGTTCACACTTCATTCACATCACACGGTGTTCACACTTCATTCACATCACACGGCGTTCACACTTCATTCAAATCACACTGTGTATACACTTCATTCACATTACATTGTTCACACTTAATTCACATCACACTGTGTTCCCAGTTCATTCACATCACACTGTGTTCACACTTCATTCATATCACACTGTGTTCACGCTTCATTCACATCACACTGTGTTCACACTTCATTCACATCACACTGTTCACACTTCATTCACATCACACTGTTCACACTTCATTCACATCACACTGTTCACACTTCATTCACATCACACTGTTTTCACACTTCATTCACATCACACGATGTTCACACTTCATTCACATCACAGTTTTCACACTTCATTCACATCACACTGTGTTCACACTTCATTCACATCACAGTTTTCACACTTCATTCGCATCACAGTTTTCACACTTAATTCACATCACAGTTTTCACACTTCATTCACATCACAGTTTTCACACTTCATTCACATCACACTGCGATGTGAATGACTCCCACGGCTAGTCATCCCCTAACAAGATTAACGAAAATATTTTCTATAGACATGTTTATCTATGTACCACGTGTAAAGAGGATCAAATTCTATAATGTTTCTCATACTCATAGCCTTGCTTCTATTAGAATTCTATTAGAAAAGTTGGTGGATGGCCTCAGAGAAAGCCTCAGTACTAGGCTAATGTAATTCTTACTGGAAATAATCTTCAGTGAAGGCCGTAAGAAGAAGTAACTCACACTGGTTTGAATTATAAAAAATGGATTACATTCATTCTAACATTCTTCAAATATATTAAGAGTAAATTTAGTTGTCGCATCTGGTTTAGAAAAAAACACGGGAGTAAACACTAGGACAAATTTATTAGAAAACGTTTTGGTCTTGGGACTTTGATCACTTCTAACACACAGAGGTTAAAAGGACTGGCAGGTTAGAGACCACTAAGCGATTACTTTACGAACTATCAAATATTGGTCAATCAGGGCCTCGGGAGGTGATCCTATTTGACCCAAGGAAGAGGATAATAATTCTAGTTTCTTGGATCAAGAGCTAAAAACCGCCCACTTGCTTCACCTCATATCCTACAGAGAAAAATCTGAATTTATAATTTCTCATTTACTCGAGTTGTTCATATACATATATATATGCATATACGTATATATATGTATATATATATATATATATATATATATATATATATATATATATATATATATATATATATATATATATATATATATATATATATATTGTCGTGCCGATTAGGTAAAACTTGCCATTTTGGCTTAAATAGCAACGCTCACCTTGCCATATAAGACAAGCGAAAATTTGTGTATGCAATAATTCCGCAAAAATCATTCTGAACCTAATGAAAAAATATATTTCATTGTGCTTGTTTATTATTAAATTATTGTTAACGTATCTAAAATATATTTAGTTGGGTTAGGCTAAATTAAATTGCGCTTGTTGTAATAAGGTTAGGTAGGTTTTCAAAGTTTCTCTTGGTACAAAATTATAAATTTTTACATTAACATAAATGAAAAAAATATATCTTTAAACGTATAAGAGAAAATTTTAGAAAGGACTTAATTTTAGATGAGTTCTTGCTAATTGACCAGTTTTACCTAATCGGCACGACATATATTATATATATATATATATATATATATATATATATATATATATATATAGTATATATATATATATATATATATTTTTTTTTTTTTAAATATAGAATGGGGTCCATCTCTAGTGCAAATATATTCAACAAGTCGGCCGTCTCCCACCGAGGCAGGGTGACCCAAAAAGAAAGAAAATCCCAAAAAAGAAAATACTTTCATCATCATTCAACACTTTCACCTCACTCATACATAATCACTGTCTTTGCAGAGGCGCTCAGATACGACAGCTGAGAATGGAAAAATAAACACATAAGCAGTATAATGTGATCCTTTATTGACAACGTTTCGCCCACGCAGTGGGTTTTATCGAGTCACAGACAGATCTACCTGGAAAAAGAGTAACATGAGTATTTATAAGATTTAGTCAGGTGGAGAATGCTGGGTCAGGTGGAAAATGCTGCATGTGACAGTCTTCAAAGTAGTGTGATAGTTTAAAACTTTGTGTGACTTAAAGGACCCGCAGTGTTCCATTCTTGAGTTCTATGTGGGATAGCGTTGAAGAGGTTTCTTGGCAATAGGTTCAGCTGTGTTGTAGAAGCCGTTGTTCTGGTTGAAGTTGTTGGATATACAGATAAGTGATGATTCCATGATTATTCGGTATTGAATGTTGTCTTCTCTGGCGATGAGTCTTGCGTTTCTGTAGTTGATCAAATGGTTGTGTAAATTTCGGTGTTGAACACAGGCATTTCTTGAGTCGTCAGATCTGCCTGCGTGCTGGTGTTCTGAAATGCGTGTTTGGAGGTCTCTGGATGTTTCGCCGACGTATAATTTGCTGCAGTCATTACAAGGAATTGTGTATACCCCTGCAGTGGATTGAAGTTTGTCCTGTCTGTTACTGGTAATGTCCTTGATGGTTGTGGATGAGGAGGTAGATACTCGGAATGAGGTATTGGAAAAAATGTTGGAAACGTGTTTGGCAATGAAGTTGGTGGGGAGGACTATGTATCTCTTCTCGGCAGTGTCTTCACTGGATGTGTTGAAGATGTTTAATGCCCGTCGTCTACAGTCTCTAATGAAGTGATGAGGATAGGGAAGTTTAGAAAAAACTTGCTCAATAAGGGAGCATTCTTCCTCAAGAAACTCACTGCTGCAGATTCTGAGTGCGCGCAGGAAAAAGCCTATAATTACACCACGTTTAATTTTGGTGTCGTGGTGAGAGTAGAAGTGGAGAAGATCGTGTTGGTTGGTAGGTTTTCGATAGACTTTAAAACGAAGTTCATGGTCAGCTTTGCAGAGAAGAACATCAAGGAATGGAAGGGAGTTGTCGACTTCTTCTTCTAGTGTGAACTGGATTGATGGCTCAACCTGGTTGAACTTGTGTTGGAGAGCTTGAACGTTGAAACGTCTGGGAGTAATGATGAGAATGTCGTCAACATAACAGAGCCAGGTGACAGAAGAGGGAATAATAGTGGAAAAACGCTCGGCTTCCAGATATTCCATATATAGGTTCGCAAGGACGGCACTAAGTAGCGATCCCATGGGTAGTCCAAAAGTTTGCTGAAAAAGTTTATTTTCGAAAGAAAAACATGTAAAGTCCACACATAGTTCAACAAGGTCGATGAAATCGCTGGCTGGAAGAGGAAGATCAAGTGAGTCGTCAATTTTCCTGCGCAAGAGATCAATAGCTTGTGTAGTAGGTACTTTGGTGAATAGGGATGTTACATCAAGGCTGGAGAGTTTCTTGTTCCTGATGTTGATGTTGCGAATGCGATTGAGAAGGTCACCAGAGTGTTTGAGATGTGCTGGACTGATAGTGCCCAAAAGTTTGGAGAGGTGTTTAGCGAGAATGCCTGAGAGCTGGTGGGGAGCACTGCCTATTATCCCACATAGAACTCAAGAATGGAACACTGCGGTCCTTTAAGTCACACAAGGTTTTAAACTATCACACTACTTTGAAGACTGTCACATGCAGTATTCTCCACCTGACTAAATCTTATAAATACTCATGTTACTCTTTTTCCAGGTAGATCCGTCTGTGACTCGATAAAGCCCACTGCGTGGGCGAAACGTTGTCAATAAAGGATCACATTATACTGCTTATGTGTTTATGTTTCCATTGTGTCGGTATTTTATACCATTTATTTCCACAGCTGAGAATAGTTCCTCCCAGCTGTCCCTATCCCAGACCCCTCCGTTAAAGTGCAGGCATTGTACTTCCCATTTCCAGGACTCAAGTCCAAATAGGTAAAACTGGTCAATTGGCAATAACTCATTTAAAATTAAGTCCTTTCTAAAAAAAATTCTCTTATACGTTTAAAGATATAGTTTTTTAATTTATGTTAATATAAAAATTAATATTTTTTGTACCAAAAGAACCTTAGAAAACTTGCCTAACCTTATTATAACAAACAATTTGATTTAGCCTAATCCAACTAAATATATTTTAGTTAATCTTACAATAATTTAATAATAAACAAACATAATGAAATATTTTGTTTTCGTTAGGTTCAGAATGATTTTTGCGAAATTACTGCATACACAAATTTTCCCTTACCTTATTCGGCAAGAAGAGCGTTGCTATTTAAGCCAAAATAGCAAGTTCTGCTAAGAAAAGGAAAGAATCTGGGCTAAACCTAACTTCACAGCCTGTGAGGGTGGTCTTGACGACCAGCTCTGTGTATCTCAGTGATGCTGGCTTTGAAAGGCTGTGAACTGGCAGTTTTTTTTACAGTCTGCTAGAGATTAGTGTAGGTTTGACACCTGAGGATATTAATCTGAGATGAATGGGAATATTACATGTTTTTTTAGTGAAGATATTAAAATAAGGTATTACCTTCAATAAGGAAAAACTAGCAAAAACAATGTTATTCAATAAGCTTTCTAAACCATCTGACCTTTATTAATTTGAGCGACGAGCTGGCTTTAAATTTACTGCAGCTTGTTGTGATCTGGTAATTTGTGGCTCACGGACCAGCAACTGTCCACGGACCACCATTTTGAGAAGCACTGGTCTATACGACCACATCTGTGTATCTCAGTGATGCCCCACGACGTCCATTGAGATCTTGACCATTAATTAAGTCCGTGTACCACAGCGATACTGGGTACTAGGTTTTGTCTTGTCGACCAGGCCATTGTATCTCGGTGATGCTGTCCTGCCAGTGTGGTCTTGACGATAAAGTAATAAGAACATAAGAAAGGAGGAACACTGCAGCAGGCCTGTTGGCAATACTAGGCCACTCCTTCGCCACTTTTGCTTCTTGAAAATTGTTTGCAGCAGCCTAGAGTCCGCCCACGTCCCTAAAGTCCTAACATTCGCTGGGAAATTCTGAAGTTCATCCAACATCTGCACTATCATTTTTCTGCCATCTTTACACTTATTTTGTCAAGATGGGTTCAATCTAGAAAACTGCTAGGTCGTAGGCCTAGTTCTTCATAGGACTGAGTATGAACTCAATTTTACGAACAAGCTGTTATTGGGATGACGTTTCGCTCAGAGTAGAACTTTTATCCAAAATCACTTACTGACTTAATAAAGCTTGGTCAGTGCTCTTATTTTTTCTTCAATACTGTCAACAGTAAGCATTTGTACACAATATTATTTGGGTTATCGTCATAATTATTATAATGATCATCAACATTTATATTTTTTTGAATATGGACGCTAATATACAGTTCAAATATCACCATACAATAATTTATTTTTCTTTAAAACTGACCCATTTCAAATTGAAAGAGTCAGATGTTTGTAGTTTCAAACTCCTGCAAAAAGTTGTCATTTCTTTTCAAGGCCATAAGATAACTCACTTTACTCAAGTTTGTCTTAAGTGTAGACTTTCGTCATTTATTTTGCTGAATATTATAAAAATGTTACTGTATGTATTAATTTTACGATATTTAAAGCAGATGCAAGTTTTGTGGTCGAGGAGTTAAGGAACTGACATCGAGCACTGGTACGGAGCACTGGTACGGAGCACTGGTGCTGACCATTGGCCACGGGCAATGAACACTGTCCTCTGGTGTCGAAAACTGACCTTGATTGTTGAAGACTGACACTGAGTGTTGAACAGGGGCCTTGATTGTTGCATACTGACTTGGGGTCTTGAGCAGAACTCAACAATTATTTGTTATCTTTTTCTCTAAGCCAGGGCGGTGTCTATATGGTTAGAAATGTCTGACCACACACGTTCCAAAGTAGTCATGTGTGACTGAGTAATGAGTCGTCTTGAAAGGCCAACCGCAAGTCTTGAGTCGCAGCAGCTCAAGGGCTTCATGTCTCCACGGTAACTCTCCTGAGATGACATAGTTATAAAAACCAGCTTCGTGTTTGCTTGCTGTTGGACGGACATTCAATATATTACTCTTTTGTTCTAGAATTTTGTATTGTCTCCATTGCACTTCTTAACAGTTATTGCTTATATTTATGTCAATATAAAACAAATAAATAAGGGTATTTATTAAATAGAAAAACCTATCAAAAAGTACGATATATATATATATATATATATATATATATATATATATATATATATATATATATATATATATATATATATGTCGTGCCGATTAGGTAAAACTTGCGATTTTGGCTTAAATAGCAACACTCACTTTGCCATATAAGACAAATGAAAATTTGTGTATGCAATAATTTCGCCAAAATCATTCTGAACATAACGAATAAAATATATTTCATTGTGTTTGTTTATTACTAAATTAATGTTAACGTATCTAAAATATATTTAGTTGGGTTAGGCTAAATTAAATTGCGCTTGTTGTAATAAGGTTAGGTAGGTTTTCAAAGTTTCTCTTGGTACAAAATTATAAATTCTTAAATTAACATAAATGAAAAAAATATATCTTTAAACGTATAAGAGAAAATTTTAGAAAGGACTTAATTTTAAATGAGTTCTTGCTAATTGACCAGTTTTACCTAATCGGCACGACATATATATATATATATATATATATATATATATATATATATATATATATATATATATATATATATATATATATATATATATATATATATATATATATATATATATATTTTAACACATCGGCCGATTCCCACCAAGGCAGGGTGGCCCGAAAAAAGAAAAACTTTCGTCATCATTCACTCCATCACTGTCTTGCCAGAGGGGTGCTTTACACTACAGTTATAAAACTGCAACATTAACACCCCTCCTTCAGAGTGCAGACACTGTACTTCCCATCTCAAGGACTCAAGTCCGGCCTGCCGGTTTCCCTGAATCCCTTCATAAATGTTACTTTGCTCACACTCCAACAGCACGACAAGTATTAAAAACCATTTGTCTCCATTCACTCCTATCAAATACGCACACGCATGCTTGATGGAAATCCAAGCCCCTCGCACACAAACCTCTTTTACCCCCTCCCTCCAACCTTTCCTAGGCCACCCCTACCCCGCCTTCCCTCCACTACAGATTTATACACTCTCGAGGTCATTCTGTTTCGTTCCATTCTCTCTTGGGGGGCTGGGAGTACGCAAATCCTCTCAGATTGCCCTACCAGCCTTCTTATCCTCTTCCATAGCATCAAATGAGCTAATAAAACAAATTCTTCCAGACAACCTCAGTGATTCAGCAGGAATATAGGACCCTAGCTACACCAGTGCCATCACTGAATGGGAGACTCTTGCTGCTCCAACACCAAAACCTAGTGAAGAACTGGCCTACAAACAGTTAAGCTGGGACGGCCCCATCGCTGAAAAGATACTTGCCAATATGCTCAGGGCTGTAACATCAGACAGGGAGACTGCCCGTCTCCTAGCTGTGAGTGCACATCACTCTGGGGACTTCCTCCAAACAGTTCCCATTTCGGCCATGGGAACACGCCTGGACCCTAAGACCCTTCGTATTGCAGTGGCTCTGCGCCTTGCTGCCCCTATTCACACGGAATATACGTGTATTTGCAGCGATGCGCAAGCCGACCAATATGGTCTACATGGTCTTAACTGTTCTAAAACCAAGGGTTGGCATGCAAGACACAATGAGGTCAACGACATCATAAAGAGAACCCTTGCTACAGCTGGATGCCCAGCCGAGAGAGAGCCTCGATCACTAGCAGCCAACATTGCCCACAACCCAGCAAACCGCCCCGACGGGATCACCATCTATCCTTGGAAGAATGGCAAGCTCTTAGCATGGGATTATACCTGTGTGTCGACACTGGCTGACACCTACATCCATCACAGTGTTGGGCGACAGGGAGGAGCTGCTGACCACAGAGAGGAGTACAAGATCGGCAAGTACAGGGACATAAGCCAACAGTATAAATTTGTCCCAGTGGGATCAGAGACCTTGGGAGCGTGGGGAAAAAATGCAACACGTTTCCTTAAAGAACTGGGTTCCAGACTCATCGACACCACCAGGGACCCAAGGGCAGCCACGTTCATGTTCCAGCGTCTCAGCGTGGCCATCCAGAGGGGAAACGCATGCTGCATACTTGGCTCGCGTCCGGCTTCGGAGGAGCTGGAGGAGATTTATAATCTTTGACATATTGTACCATTGTATTCATGTTCATGTTTGTGTTTTCTATAAATATATTCTGTCTATTAATAAAGCATTTATATATATATATATATATATATATATATATATATATATATATATATATATATATATATATATATATATATATATATTTAGGGGTGGTAGGAGAAGAAAATATTCAAACAGCTCCGGGAGAACCTCGAGTTTTCCTGAGGTACGTTTATTGTCTTCTCTGAGGATGAGGGTCCCTAATAAAGTTCTAGAGGTGGTACCTCCTATATTTAATATATATATATATATATATATATATATATATATATATATATATATATATATATATATATATATATATATATATATGTCGTGCCGATTATGGTAATATATTATTATAAAACATCTTGTGTTACATAATATATATATATATATATATATATATATATATATATATATATATATATATATATATATATATATATATTAACCACGAACGAGTGGTATTGATCAATAACTACACTGCATTAGCCAGGGTCGAACCCATGATGCTTTGGCCGCCTCATGATGAGCGAAAACACATGACGCTCTAGTCAACATACAGTCCTACTGGATGCGCTACTCTTAAGGATTGTGTGGTTCAGTGGACTAAAGCGTCATGTGTTTTCGCTCAACATGAGGCGGGCCAAAGCATCATGGGTTCAATCCCTGGCTAGTGTAGTGTAGTTATTGATCAATACCACTCGTTCGTGGTTACAGTAATATAATATACTGCTTGTTGAGTTAGTACACCAAACAGGGAGTAGAATGAAATTATCTTAGAAGCGTCCACACCACCGTATGTCCTTGGGTAGCGAGTACAACATTCAGTTCTACTGGATGCGCTACTCTTAAGGATTGTGTGGTTCAGTGGACTAGAGCGTCTTCCGATTAGGTAAAGCTTGCGATTTTGGCTTAAATAGCAACACTCTTCTTGCCATATAAGACAAGCGAAAATTTGTGTACCTGGAGTTTACCTGGAGAGAATTCCAAGGGTCAACGCCCCTGCGGCCCGGTCTGTGACCAGGCCTCATGTTGGACCAGAGCCTGATCAACCAGGCTGTTACTGCTGGCCGCACGCAGCCCAACGTACGAACCACAGCCTGGCTGGTCGGGTACCGACTTTAGGTGCCTGTCCAGTGCCTGCTTGAAAACAGCCAGGGGTTTGTTGGTAATCCCCCTTATGTATGCTGGGAGGCAGTTGAACAATCTTGGGCCCCTGACACTTATTGTGTTGTCCCTCAACGTGCTAGTGGCACCCCTGCTCTTCATTGGGGGGATGTTACATCGCCTGTCGAGTCTTTTGCTTTCGTAGAGAGTGATTCTCGTGTGCAAGTTTGGTACTAATCCCTCGAGAATTTTCCACGTGTATATAATAATGTATCTCTCCCGCCTGCGTTCTAGAGAGTACAGGTTTAGGAACTTCAAGCGTTCCCAGTAATTGAGGTGGTTTATCGCACTTATGCGTGCCGTGAAGGTTCTCTGCACATTTTCAAGGTCAGCAATTTCACCCGCCTTGAAAGGTGCAGTTAGTGTGCAGCAATATTCCAGCCTAGATAGAACAAGCGATCTGTAAAGTGTCAACATGGGCTTGGCATCCCTGGTTTTGAAGGTTCTCATTATCCATCCTGTCATTTTTCTAGCAGATGTGATTGCTACGGTGTTATGGTCCTTAAAGGTGAGATCCTCTGACATGATCACTCCCAGGTCTTTGACATTAGTTTTTCGCTCTATTGTGTGGTTGGAATTAGTTTTGTACTCCGATGAGATTTTAATTTCCTCACGTTTTCCGTATCTGAGTAATTGAAATTTCTCATCATTGAACTTCATATTGTTTTCTGCAACCCATTTAAAGATTTGGTTTATGTCTGCTTGGAGTCTTGCAGTGTCTTCAATGGTGGACACTGTCATACAGATTCGGGTGTCATCTGCAAACGAAGACACGGCACTGTGGCTTATATCCCTGTCTATGTCCGATATGAGGATGAGGAACAGGATGGGAGCGAGTACTGTGCCTTGTGGAACAGAGCTTTTCACAGTAGCTGCCTCAGACTTTACTCTGTTGACTACTACTCTTTGTGTTCTACTTGTTAGGAAATTATGCAATAATTCGCAAAAATGATTCTGAACCTAACGAAAAAAATATATTTCATTGTGTTTGTTTATTATTAAATTATTGTAATCGTATCTAAAATATATTTAGTTGGGTTTGGCTAAATTAAATTGCGCTTGTTGTAATAAGGTTAGGTAAGTTTTCAGTCTCTCTTGGTACAAAATTATAAATTTTTACATTAACATAAATGAAAAAAAATATCATGCAATAATCGCGAACAAGCGATGCAAGATGCAAAACAACCACAGAGGGAGTTAAATGATGTATTAGGTCAGGAATTATTTATTTAAAATAAATACAATAGTACAACATATCAAAGATTATGAATCTCTTCCAGCTACTCTGAAGCTGGACGCGAGCCAAGTACGCAGCAAATATTTCCTCTTTGGATGGTCACGCTGAGACGCTGGAATATGAAAGTGGCCGCCCTTGGGTCTCAAGTGGGGTCAATGAGCCTGAAACCCAGTTCCTTTAGGAAACATATGGTATTCTCTCCCCTCGATCCTATGGTCTGATTTTGCATTCCTCCCTGTGAGTCTCAGCACCTCCCTGATACCCAACGCTGTGAGGGATGTAAGTGTCAGCCAGGGATGACACGCAGATATAATCCCATGCTAAAGTTTTCAAATCTTCCAGGGACAGATGGTGATCCCGTTGGGCGTTTTGCGGGATTGTGAGAATTGATGGATGCTATTGATTGTGTCTTGTGTGTCAACCTTTGGTTTGGGAGCAGTTTAGGCCCTGTAGACCATATTGGTCGTTTTGCGCATCTCCGCAAATGCGCACATTCCGTGTGAATTGGGGCAGAGAGGCGGAGAGCCACTGTGCCCACTGCCGAAATGGGAAGGTGCGTTCACAGCTTGGAGACGGGCAGTACCCCTGTTTGATGTTGTAATGCACCTTTTCAGCAATGGGGACATCCCATCCGGACTGTCTGTAGGCCAGTGCTACACTGAGTTTTGGCGCTGGAGCAGCGAGAGTCTTCCACTGAGTAATGACCCTGATGTGGGCTTGGAACCTGTATGCCTCCTTAATCACCAAGGTTACCCAGAAGAATTTGCTTTATTAACTCGTCCATTGCTATGGAGGATAAGAAAGCTGGTAGGGCAATCTGGAAGGATTTGCTTACTCCCAGCCCTCTAAGCCTGACTGGGAGTAAGGCTTGAATCCAATCTCCATCATTAAGGGAAAGATTTAGTTCATATTCCTTGAGTTTTGGACTGTCGAAGGCTGGGGCGTATATCAAGAAGTAGGTGAGTTTTGGGATGGACAGGCACCTGGGGAGTAGGCAGAATGCATCATATATATCAGTGTCTTTCATCCTGCCTTCCATCGTCCTGAGGTCTGAGTTTTTTCCAGAATTTGACGAAAGCCATGGAGAGTACTATTGGTTGAACCAATGGCTCGTGGTCCTGGCAAAGCAGCACTAATATTCTCAATGATTTGGTGTTTGGTAGAAACTATTTCGCATATGGTGGGGTTTAAAGATAGGCCTCGGCTCTTACCAATGTCTTTTATTTTTTCGATGTTCCCTAGGGGAGATTTGGCAGAGCCAGCTAGGGTACCATCGTCCAAGAACCAAATATTGATCTCACTGGACAGTGTTTCTGTGACTTTCTTGATGACAAGGCAGAAAAGAAGGGGGACGAGAGGATCCCCCGTTGCACACCCTCACATGAGTCAGTTTCATGTTCGCCAAACAGGAATTTACAAATACCACTATAACACGATTGGATGAAATGACAGAGGGAAGGAAAATGTCTTAAAACAGTACAGAGAGCAGCATCCCTTCTGACTAAGTTAAACACGTTGGCAAAGTCAAATTTAACCAGGGGTTTTTGATCTGATATGTTATTGCCGTATACTCGTGCTGCATGGGCAGCTGCTTCACAGCCTTGTTGAACACAAAACCGAGTTGTGTTGGTTTCAGCTTTGCAACAGCCTCGTGACTCACCATTCTCACTGCAGCCCTGGCAACAAGGCGTCGAAGGGCGTAGCTCGCTGCAATGGGTCTGATTCCTCCATATTTATTTTTTCCGTAGGGCACATAGTGATGCACCTAAGACGAGTGGCCTAGTGGTCTCCGGGTCTTCCAGGCACACATTGGCAGATCTGGTGAGATTAGACAAGTTCTCTGAAACATCCCCGAGTGCTGGATTAAATTTGCTTTAAATGTCGCTGCCTTAAACCTGTGAGCCACCTGCTGAGCCCTGTGGAATGACATGACAGCTTTATACACATCATCATCCTGTAGTGTTAAATGTTCTTCATTTACTGTATGTCAGGGAGGGTAATATTGGTATCGAGTGCACTGGGTGAATCTTTGTTCTTCAGTTCAGAGCTTGTGCTGCAGGAACGATGGTATCCTCACTAGCAATAAGCCTTAGTGCTCTGATTCTTGAGGCTTCTGGTGTTTTTTGCTGGTATTTTCTCGGCGGGTGTTTGTCGCCCTAGACTCGTAGAGGGAAGACGGATGAGGTTGCCATCTCTAGGAAATGCATTTGTCATAATAACAGATGTTGCCATGGACTTGTCCCTCCTGGGTGTGCCAGGATCCAGTGATTGAAGGGGCATCATTTACTTACTTCAAGAGGTCTGTGCCATAAATGAACCATGTGATAATCTCTACTGAATTACTAA
The DNA here is from genome assembly GCA_009830355.1 of Cherax destructor. NCBI lineage: Eukaryota > Metazoa > Arthropoda > Malacostraca > Decapoda > Parastacidae > Cherax > Cherax destructor. Next base: position 132,969 of record WNWK01000863.1, on the reverse strand, counting down.
ATTCCAGCTGTCATTCAAAGATAAACATCTCCGTGTGATGTTGGATAATTTCATATGTTATGATGAGCTGGCTCCTATCCCAGATAATACCCCAAAACTTATTGCACCTGTGTTCAAGGAGCGAATCATCTGTCGGCACACCACCTGTGTGATCTTTACAAAATCAAGAGTTTAACGACTGTAGCACACCGTTCTGCTAGTAATGGCTTAGCTGAGAGCATGAATGTGAAAGTCACTGATACACTTTAGGGTAACAGCCCAACATGGATTGAAGCAATCCTTGTTGTACATTAGGAGATTCACAGTATTACGCCTTGTATGGTGCTGACAAGAGACTTACACGTTCTTGTATTCGTCCCCTACAGCAATTTACAATGGTGATGACTGTCTTTACCAATACATGTGATGTGAATTCCTTACAAGAGCTACCACTGAATTTACCAGAGTATGGAATGCCCATGTCAAACCTAGTAAAATCATGGTTGATTCTAAGGTAGTGTTATTGAATTTCATCAAGTCTTCTACAATACCTAAGTTTGATTAGAAATTTGTTGCCCCTGGTCTTGCTCATTCGTGGCAATAAGTACAAAGTTCGTGATATAGCTACTGGTCATTTTACAGAGTCTCATTTAGATCTAATGAAATGGGTGAGTGAAATGGGTCAGCTTTCTGATTAATCAGACAGGTGAAGTAGTGCTTGACCACTCACTCTTCTGCCTCTGCACCGTCGTGTACTGACCTGCCTACCGACCCTATATCATTTTCTCTGATTCTTGATAAATTAGACACATATGCAACACTTGGGTATCTTTATTGAGGAAACGTTTCGCCACACAGTGGCTTCATCAGTCCATACAAAGGAGAATTGTGAAGAACAGGAGGAGTTTGAGGTAATCAGTCCCTCAACCTTGAGTCGATGTTGTCAGTCCATCAATCTTGAAGAGAATACAGCATATGTGTGAAGAGGTAGCTTATATACTGTAGGCAGGAGAGGTGCAGCAGTCGCAGGTGGTGTCACATTTGACCAATGTGGAAGTAGGTCGTGGTCAAGGGTTAGGCAAGCGAAGAATTCCCTGTATTAAGATACCAAGATGTTGCTGTGTCAGACAGGATGTAGATGAATGGTTCAGAGAACCGACGAGTTGATAAATTAGACACATATGCAACATATGCAAATGTGACACCACCTACGACTGCTGCACCTCTCCTGCCTACAGTATATAAGCTACATCTTCGCACATATGCTGTATTCTCTTCAAGATTGATGGATTGACAACATCGACTCAAGGTTGAGGGACTGATTACCTCAAACTTCTCCTGTTCTTCACGTTTCTCCTTTGTATGGACTGATGAAGCCACTGTGTGGCGAAACGTTTCCTCAATAAAGATACCCAAGTGTTGCATATGTGTCTAATTTATCAACTCCTCGGTTCTCTGAACCATTCATCTACATGTCTCAGATGTAATGACTCCGAGATCAAAGAATGTCATGTCTATTACCACAAAATTAGATGTAGCATCTTAACGTCCCACTGTTCACTCTTATTCATCTGTGCAAAGGCAGAGCTATGTGTAAATGTCCTTAATATACATAATACCTCTGTATATTGCTAATTTTAGTTTAAAACAAAAATGAGTGTATATAATTACATTTAGGAATAATTTTTTTGTATCATCCTCTATGGCACATGTCTAGACATGTCTTCTGTAACAACCATTGCTTAGTGCCTTCACTTGCATATTTAATATATTTTTATTGCTCTGTTATAATTCTTAAGGTTTCATATAGTATTTTTCTGTGTTTAATCTCCTCAAATATTATGGCCATATAATAAACCTGAGCCTCAACTAAATGTACGAGTATAGCCAGGCAGTTCTTATATGATTTACTATTTTTTTGAGGAGGGGGGGGGGAGAGAAATCCTTGTTCAGTCCTTTCATGAACTCTGGAATCTGACAGATCCTATCCTGTGTGCACAACAGGATACCTTCGTCTGTTAACCTTCCTTTTTGGTACTTATAATTTTTTTCATCCTGAATTCCTGAACTGGCTTCCCATTGTCAATGACATTTACGATATAGACATTTATGATTTATTTAATGGATTTGTTTGTTGATTATTTTATAGTTACTCATACATCTTGACACTTAGCAGTGTTGTTGTTATTGTACGAGGCCACACAGCTGCTGTGGAGCCAAGTTGTTATAAATGCGTGTAAATGTAGTTCTCAGTTGTGAAGTGGTAGTAGGTGCCTATTGTATGTTGCCGTTAACTGTTATGTCAGTGTATGTGACATTCAAGTATTTATTCAGTGTAGTTGGGTAGCAGCTCTCGAGTGCCAACGCAGTTCATCTTAGTTCATATCCTGGAGCAGTTGTGAGAGGTCGCGACACTGCACTCTGTTCCCATATACTACTTAATGTACAATAGACGACAGAACTAGACTCGGCTGTTAGTATTTTCTATAATAATGGGTGAACCCATCATACACACACACCACACACACACACACACACACAAACATACACACACACACACACACACACACACACACAAAAACATACACACACACAAACACACACATACACACACACACACACACACTCACACACACAAAAACATACACACACACACAAACACACAAACACACACACACACACACACCCACACACACTCACACACACAAACGTACACACACACACACACACACACACACACACACACAAAGACTGCAAACCTCACTCAAGGAAAAAGATCTTGGGGTGAGTATAATACCGAGCACATCTCCTGAGGCACACATCAATCAGATAACTGCTGCAGCATATGGGCGGCTGGCAAACCTAAGAATAGCGTTCCAATACCTCACTAAGGAATCGTTCAAGACTCTGTACACCATATACGTCAGGCCCATACTGGAGTATGCAGCACCAGTTTGGAACCCACACCTGGTAAAGCACGTCGGGAAATTAGAGAAAGTGCAAAGGTTTGCAACAAGACTAGTCCCAGAACTAAGGGGATTGTCCTACGAAGAAAGGTTAAGGAAAATCGGCCTGACGACACTAGAGGATAGGAGGGTTAGGGAAGACATGAAAACAACATATAAAATACTGCGAGGAATAGATAAGGTGGACAGACAAGATGTTCCAGAGCGGGTAGATTGACCGAGTAGCGGCCAGTGAAGAGGCGGGGCCAGGAGCTGTGACTCGACTCCTGCAACCACAACTAGGTGAGTACACACACACACACACACTGGACAGAGACAAGATGTTCCAGAGAGGGGACACAGAAACAAGGGGTCACAGTTGGAAGTTGAAGACTCCTATGAGTCAAAGGGATGTTAGGAAGTATTTCTTCAGTCATAGAGTTGTCAGGAAGTGGAATAGCCTAGAAAGTGACGTAGTGGAGGCAGGAACCATACATAGTTTTAAGACGAGGTTTGATAAAGCTCATGGAGCAGGGAGAGAGAGGACCTAGTAGCAATCAGTGAAGAGGCGGGGCCAGGAGCTATGAATCGACCCCTGCAACCACAAATAGGTGAGTACAAATAGGTGAGTACACACACACACAAACTACAAGGGAGGGGACTACACTGGCATGAAGAATTTCCTGCACGGGGATAAGTGGGACAGAGAACTGGCAGGGGAAGTATAGAAGGCAAAGGACCCAGGATAATAAGGAGAACAGTCGTAGAGACAGAAATGAATATGCACAGGTAAGAAGAGAGGCTCAACGACTATGCGAAAGCTAAATCTGACCCGAAGCTGTTGTACAGCCACATCAGGAGGAAAACAGCAGTCAAGGACCAGGTAATCTGGCTGAGGAAAGAGGGAAGATCATAAGAAACGACCGCGAAGTATGTGAGGAACTCAACATGAGATTCAATGAAGTGTTCACAGAGGAGACAAAAGGGACTCCAGAAAGATGGAGATGTGGGGTACACCATCAAGTGTAGGACACAATACATACAACCGAGGAAGAAGTGAAGAGGCTGCTAAGAGAGCTAGATACCTCAAAGGCGATGGAGCCGGATAACATCTCTCCATGGGTCCTGAAGCAGGGCGACTACCTGAGGTATGGAAGACAGCAAATGTAGTCCCAATTTTTAAAAAAGGAGACAGACACGAAGCATTAAACTACAGACCAGTGTCACTGACATGTATAGTATGCAAGGTCATGTAGAAGATTATCAAGAGAAGAGTGGTGGAGCACCTAGAAAGAAATGAGCTTATCAACGACAACCAGCACGGTTTCAGGGATGGGAAATCCTGTGTCACAAACCTACTGGAGTTCTATGACAGGGCAACAGCAGTAAGACAAAAGAGAGAGATGGGTGGGTAGATTGCGTTTTCTTGGACTGTAAAAGCGTTTGACACAGTTCCACACAAGAGATTAGTGCAAAAGATGGAGGACCAGGCAGGGATAACAGGGAAAGAACTGCAGTGGATCAAAGAATTCCTGTCGCGAAGACAACAGCGAGTCATGGTACGTGACGAAGTGTCAGAGTGGGCTCCTGTGACGAGCGGGGTTCTACAGGGGACAGTCCTAGGACCGGTGCTGTTTCTGGTATTTGTGAACGACATGACGGAAGGAATAGACTCAGAAGTGTTCCTGTTTGCAGATGATGTGAAGTTGATGAGAAGAATTCAATCGGACGAGGACCAGGCAGAACTACAAAGAGATCTGGACAGACTGCAGGCCTGCTCCAGAAACTGGCTTCTAGAGATCAACCCCACCAAGTGCAAAGTCATGAAGATTGGGGAAGGAGACAGAAGACCGCAGACGGAGTACAGTCTAGGGGGCCAGAGAGTACAAAATCTTCGGGTGAGTAAAACACCTTGCACATCTCCTGAGGCGCACATCAACCAAATAACTGCTGCAGTATATGGGTACCTACCAAACCTAAGAATAGCAATCCGACATCTCAATAAGGAATCGTTCAGGACCCTGTACACTGTGGACGTTAGGCCCATACTGGAGTATGCAGCACCAGTTTGGAACCCACACCTAGCCAAGCACGTAAGGAAATTAGAGAATGTGCAAAGGTTTGCAACAAGAATAGTTCCGGAGCTGAGGGTAATGCCCTACGAGGAGAGGTTAAGGTAAACCGACCTGACGACAGTGGAGGACAGGAGAGAGGGGGAAATATGATAACGATATATAAAATACTGAGAGGAATCGAAAAGGTGGACAGAGACAGGATGTTCCAGAGATGGATCACATCAACATCACAGTTGGAAGTTGAAGACTCAGATGAATCACAAGGATGTTAGAAAATATTTCTTCAGTTACAGAGTTGTCAGTAAGTGAAATTGTGCGGGAAGTGATTAAGTGGAGGCAGGATCCATACATAGCTTTAAGAAGAGGTATGATAAAGCTCATGGAGCAGGAAGAGTGACCTAGTAGAGGACAGTGAAGAGGCGGGGTCAGGAGTTGTGAATCGACCTCTGCAACCACAACTAAGTGAGTACAACTAGGTAAGTACACACACACACACACACACATACACACAAATGTAGTCCCAATTTTTAAGAAAGGAGACAGACACGAGGCATTAAACTACAGACCTGTGTCACTGACGTGTATAGTATGCAAAGTCATGGAGAAGATCATCAGGAGGAGAGTGGTGGAGCACCTAGAAAGACACAAGCTTATAAACGACAACCAGCACGGTTTCAGGGAAGGAAAATCCTGTGTCACAAACCTACTGGAGTTTTATGATAAGGTAACAGAAGTAAGACACGAGAGAGAGGTGGATAGACTGCATTTTTTGGACTGCAAGAAGGCGTTCGACACAGTTCCTCACAAGAGGTTAATGCAAAAGCTAAAGGATCAGGCACACGTAACAGGAAAACACTGCAATGGATCAGAGAATATCTGACAGGAGGCAACAACGAGTCATGGTACGTGACGAGATGTCAGAGTGGGCACCTGTGACGAGTGGAGTTCCACAAGGGTCAGTCTTAGGACCTGTACTGTTTTGGTATATGTGAATGACATAACGGAAGGGATAGACTCAGAAGTGTCCCTGTTTGCAGATGATGTGAAGTTAATGAGAAGAATAAAATCAGTCGAGGATCAGGCAGGACTACAAAGAGACCTGGACAGGCTGCAAGCCTGGTCCAGTAACTGGCTCCTTGAATTTAACCCTGCCAAATGTAAAGTCATGAATATCGGGGAAGGGCAAAGAAGACCGCAGACAGAGTATAGTCTAGGTGGCCAAAGACTGCAAGCCTCACTCAAAGAAAAGATCTTGGGGTGAGTATAATACCGAGCACATCTCCTGAGGCACACATCAATCAGATAACTGCTGCAGCATACGGGCGGCTGGCAAACCTAAGAATAGCGTTCCAATACCTCACTAAGGAATCATTCAAGACTCTGTATACCATATACGTCAGGCCCATACTGGAGTATGCAGCACCGGTTTGGAACCCACACCTGGTCAAGCACGTCAAGAAATTAGAGAAAGTGCAAAGGTTTGCAACAAGACTAGTCCCAGAGCTAAGGGATTGTCCTACGAAGAAAGGTTAAGGAAATCGGCCTGACGACACTAGAGGACAGGAGGGTTAGGGGAGACATGATAACGACATATAAAATACTGCGAGGAATAGATAAGGTGGACAGAGACAAGATGTTCCAGAGAGGGACACAGAAACAAGGGTCATAATTGGAAGTTGAAGACTCCTATGAGTCAAGAGGATGTTAGGAAGTATTTCTTCAGTCATAGAGTTGTCAGGAAGTGGAATAGCTTAGAAAGCGACATAGTGGAGGCAGGAACCATACATAGTTTTAAGACTAGGTTTGATAAAGCTCATGGAGCAGGGAGAGAGAGGACCTAGTAGCAATCAGTGAAGAGGCGGGGCCAGGAGCTATGACTCGACCCCTGCAACCACAAATAGGTGAGTACAAATAGGTGAGTACACACAAGGCTTTTGACACAGTTCCAAACAAGAGGTTAGTGCAAAAGCTGGAGGACCAGGCAGGTATAACAGGGAAGGCACTGTAATGGATCAGGGAATACTTGACAGGAAGGCAAAAACGAGTCACGTTACGCGACGAGGTGTCAAACTGGGCGCCGGTGACGAGCGGGGTTCCACAGTGGTCGATCCTATGACCGGTGCTGTTTCTGGTATAATTGAATGACATGAGGGAAGGGATAGACTCAGAAGTGTCCCTGTTTGCAGACGATGTGAAGCTAATAAGGAGAATTCAGTCGTACGAGAATCAGGCAGTACTACAAAGGGATCTAGACAGGCTGCAAGCCTGGTCAACCAACTCGCTTCTAGATTATAACTCCACCAAGTGCAAAGTCATGAAGATCTGGGAAGGGCAAAGAAGACCGTACACAGAGTACAGTCTAAGGGGGCCAAGGACTACAAACCTCACTCAAGGAAAAGGATCATGATCATGGGATGAGCATGATACCGAGCACATCTCCTGAGGCGCACATCAACCAAATAACTGCTGCAGCATATGGGCGACTACCAAACGTAAAAGTAGCGTTCCGACACCTCAGTAAGGAATCGTTCAGGACTTTGTACATAGTGTACGTCAGGCCCATACTGGAGGATGCAGCACCAATTTGGAACCCAGACCTGGTCAAGCACGTGAACAAATTAGAGAAAGTGCAAAGATTTGCAACGAGACTAATCCCGGAGCTAAGGGGCATGTCCTACGAGGAGAGGTTACGAGAAATCGACCTGACGACACTGGAGGACAGGAGAGAGAAGAGGGACATGATAACTACATATAAAATACTGAGAAGAATTTACAAGACAGTCAGAGACAGGATGTTAAAGAGATGCGACACAGGAACAAGGAAAATGAAGACTCGGATGAGTTACAGGGATGTTAGAAAGTATTTCTTCAGTCATAGAGTTGTCAGGAAGTGGAATAGTCTGGAAAGTGATGTAGTGGAGGCAGGATCCATACATAGCTTTAAGAAGAGGTATGATAAAGTTCATGGAGCAGCAAGAGAGTGGACCTAATGGCGACCAGTGAAGAGGAGGGGCCAGGAGCTATGACTCGTCCCCTGCAACCACAATTAGGTGAACACACACACACACACAGAAAAGCTTCCAGCAAACCGAGGCATTAGAGTACACCAGGAAGCATTGGACACAATACACACAACCTTGGATGAGGACAAGAAATTGCTGTGAGTTAGATACCTTGAAGGTGTTGGTCTCAGGTAATATTTCTCAGTGGGTCCTGAGAGAGGGAGCAGAGGCACTGTGTGTGCCGCTAGCAATAATCTTTAACAAATCTATCGAAACAGGGCAACTGCCAGAAGTGTGGAAGACTGCAAATGCACTCCCAATTTTTAGAAAAGGAGACAGACAGGTAGCAACAAACTACAGACCAGTGTCACTGATATGTATAGTATGTAAAGCCATGGAGAAGAGTATCAGGGAAAGAGTGGTAAAGTACCTAGAAAGGAGTGATCTAGGACGGTTTCAGCGATGGAAAATCCTGTGTCATTAACCTACTGGAGTAAGACAGGAGATAGAGAGAGAAGAGTCGTGTTTACTAGTCACGACCATTTACGGAGAGAGGAGGCGATGAACCAGCGAGGCTGGACCTGTTCACCTTATGTAACTTTGATATAGGGACGATGAATATGAGAGGTCTCCGAGCGACCTCTCATATTCATCGGCTGAGGTTCAAATACTTTATGGAAGTGAATGCAGTGAGGAATAGAGGGCATGCAGGAAGGGACAAACCCGAATTCGAAATAAGAGACTATGATGGTATGAGGCAATTCCTAAGCATAGTGCCATGAGTAAAGAAGCTAAAAGGAAAGGCAGCAAATGAAATTTTGAAATATAATTTGGAGGTGCCGGGAGGCAGAGGAGAAAATCATTCCTAGAAGCCGAAGAAACGCAGGCAAGACCAGAATAAGCCCATTGTTCACCCAGAGATGAAGGAAGACTAAAGCTGAAATTTCAAGATCGTGAAAGACATACAGGAAGTAAAGAATGCCAGAGAAAAAGGGAAGGAAGCAGAAGAGCCGGAAACGAATATACATGGGTAAGAGAGGCTGAACGACAATTTGAAAAAGTCATAGAGAAGAAAAACCACATATGAGCTAAAGCTGATGTACAGCCACAACAGAAGGAAGTTAACAGTAAACAACCAGGTCATAAGGCTGAAGAAGGAAGGAGGGGAAACTCACAAGGAATGACCAAGTAGTCTGTTGGAAGCTGAACAATAAGTTTAGGGATATATTCTCCGTGGAATCGGGACAAAGAAGAGTGTGTACCAACGAGACACGACAATATACAACCAAAAGGAAAAAGAGATGAATAAAATACTGATTAAGCTAGATACCACGAAGTCAACGGAACCAGACCACGTCTCTTCGTGGGTTCTGCATGAGGAAGCGAAGGAAATGCTTAAACCACAGGCAGCGGTCTTCACCACATCGACTGAAACATGGCAACTACTAGGAAAAAAGGTGTTAGGGTCTGTAAAGCAGTGAATGCAGTGCCTATATTTGGAAAAAGGGAACACTCATGACACTGAACTACAGACCAATGTCACTAACATGCATAAAATGTAAGTTTTTGGAGATTTCATAGAAAAGAGTTGAAGAGCACCTGGATAAGAGTGGATACATGCACAACAACCAGCAAAAGTGTGTGAGATGAATCTTAATTCACAAATCTGCTGGAGTTCTTTGATAAGATAACGAAAGTTAGGTAGGAAAGAGAGGGTTGGGTGCCCTGTATATTTTTGGACTGCAAGGAGGCATTCGTTACAGTACCCCACAAGAGACTAGCACAAAAATTAGTTAAGAAGTCAGGAATTACAGGGAAAACACTACAGAGAATTAAAGAATACTTGACGGGAAGGAAGCAACTAGTTATTGTCATTGAGGTGTTGGACTGAGTGAGTGTGACGAATAGGGTTCCAACAAGGGTGAGTACTTGGACCAGTACTGGTTTTTGCGAATGAAAAAGATGTGATAAAAATAAATTGAGTCAGATGTGTCCCTGTCCGCAGATAGAAAACTAATGAGGAGAATGTAAACAAGAGTAGACCAGGAAAGACTAAATGGATCTAGGCAAGCTGCATGAATGGTCTGACAACTGTCTACTGGAAAATCGAAGAAGAGCCAAGACGTCCGGACGTAGTTTACATGCTCGAGGGACAAAGGCTACTAAGCTCCTAGAAAGGAAGGAGCCTAAGGCAGCATAATTTCAGGTATTTCGCATGAGGCACACGTCAAGCACATAACCTCTGCAGTAAACGCAAGACTTGAAAATTTAAGGAAAGTTTTCAGGAATATCAACAAGGAGACTATAAACACCATATTTCAGGCCCATCTTGGAGTATGCAGATTCATTATAAAGCATGTAAAGAAGCTGGGAAAAGTGCAAAGGACTATAACGAAATTAGTCCTAGAGATATGCGGGTTTGAACAATGAGGAAAAACTAGAAAAGCTAAACCTGACAACACTACAGGACAGAAGGAGCAGAAGTAACATGATTACGACGCACAAAATACTTAGAGGAATTGATACGGTGGAAAGGAAGAATCTGTTTGAGAAGCGGGTCTTAGGTACACAAGAACACAGATGAGTCACAAGGATGTTAAGAAATATTTCTATAGCCTTTAGTGGTAAGAAAGTGGAACGACTTTGACAGCGAAGTAGAAGCAGAATCCATACATGGCTTGAATAATAGGTATGGTATGGCTTTCACAGCCAGGAAAAAGTGCGCCTGATAGCGGCCAGCAATTAGGCGAGTACAATTAGGCGAATACACACACTCATTTACAAATCAGGCACACACACACACACACACATGCACATACAAAAATGCATATATACAAGCACACATACATACACTAATGCCTTCCCCAACACACAAACGTAAAATCCCTCTAACTCTGACACACTCACCCGCCATACACTGCGGACTTCTCCCAGACACACAGAGGGATAAACACGATCACAAAGTATCGGCAAAGTCTTTGGAAACGCGCAGCTGTAACTTAAATATTCCATTCGTCAATGCCTGCGGCCCCTTAAAGTTCTTCAACAATAATCTCATTAGCTTGTATGCCTCGACACTGCCACCACCAACAGCCGCAGCTAGGAACTCTGTGTTCCATCTAGTGCTCAGAGGCGATCACCCTCAATTTACACTCGTGGCTTTTGCAAGACTCTCGACACACTATTTACAACTGGCGTATGTGTTTAGCATACTGATAAATTCGCTTCTTTGCCATTACCGACATCAAACCCACGAGATAACCTTGATTTATATGTGAGCCCAATATTTAGGAATGAATATGGGGTTTAAGATTCAATAAGAGCTTTGGCGACAAGAACGTGACGCAAATCGTTCCAAGTCAGTGATAAAATGTGTTGAGAGGGTCAAGAGAAGCACAGCTTGGCGTATAATTGGTTAGTATGTTAGTTAAGTTTAAAACTTATCGACCACACCAGAGTTATTAAGACCAATAATCAAGAACACTTTAATCTCTAAGATAGGGACAAAAGTAAACTCTTAGTGTATGTATACATACACACACACACACACACACGGAGGGCCCGGGTTCAATTCCCGGCAGGACCGAAACATTTCGAAGTGTTTCCTTACACACACACACACACACACATATACAACAGGCCTAGTGTCTAATCGACATGTGCCTAGGACAAAATGGTAACTAACACACAAGAAGTGTATAAACAAAACACAAATAAAACTCACTCGTTTAAATTATTTGACTAATGAAATCCTGCAAATAATTATATTGTAAGATTCATGTACAATTATTATTATTATTATTATTATTATTATTATTATTATTATTATTATTATTATTATTATTATTTACACGAGGAAAAAAATAACCTGAAAGGATGATACAACCCTGGGAAATAAAAGGGGCTGGGGTAATTAAATTTAATCGGGGGAAAAAGAGGATAGTGGCTCCAATTGCTTGGACCAAGAGCTCTTCACCATTACCATAAAGAAACTCCTTTGAAGGGTGCATAAGCCATGTAAGGTATTCATTAAGGTATTCATTGTTCACATATTTGTTTTTTCTTGAGGGAGTGGTCTTCCCAGAGGGGCGCCTAGGTACTGGCGAAGGACATTTGGTTTAAAGAAGTGGGTGTGTCCTCAATCCCTTCCTTCCCTTCTCCATTACATTTTATTACTCTGTGTTCTACAGGTACTGTGAGAGGCCTTGTGGATTATTACTTCCCTATGAATATAATATGAACTTACACAGTAGCTTTTTTACTTCATTGATACTTCCTAAATTGCAAAGTTCTCTCTTGTTTGTCTATCTTGATGAAATGTATCAACCTTCAATGACTAATCATCCCGGAATACTGTAATGTTTCCAGGTATATTTATGTTCACTCTGCCACGACACCTTTGACTTTTACACACACACACACACACACACACACACACACACACACACACACACACACACACACACACACACATATATATATATATATATATATATATATATATATATATATATATATATATATATATATATATATATATATATATATATTATATATATATATATATATATATATATATATGTATATGTATATATATATATATATATATATATATATATATATATATATATATATATATATATATATATATATATATTTTTTTTATTAACACATCGGCCGATTCCCACCAAGGCAGGGTGGCCCGAAAAAGAAAAACTTTCATCATCATTCACTCCATCACTGTCTTGCCAGAAGGGTGCTTTACACTACAGTTATAAAACTGCAACATTTACACCCCTCCTTCAGAGTGCCGGCACTGTACTTCCCATATATATATGTCGTGCCGATTAGGTAAAACTTGCGATTTTGGCTTAAATAGCAACGCTCACCTTGCCATATAAGACAAGTGAAAATTTGTGTATGCAATAATTTCGCCAAAATCATTCTGAACATAACGAAAAAATATATTTCATTGTGTTTGTTTATTATTAAATTAATGTTAACGTATCGAAAATATATTTAGTTGGGTTAGGCTAAATTAAATTGCGCTTGTTGTAATAAGGTTAGGTAGGTTTTCAAAGTTTCTCTTGGTACAAAATTATAAATTCTTACATTAACATAAATGAAAAAATATATCTTTAAACGTATAAGAATTTTTTTAGAAAGGACTTAATTTTAGATGAGTTCTTGCTAATTGACCAGTTTTACCTAATCGGCACGACATATATATATATATATATATATATATATATATATATATATATATATATATATATATATATATATATATACATACATATATATTGGATTGGTGTTATTCTCCGCCTAGCCGCCCCCATACTCACCGAACATAGGTTCATCTGCGTCAGGGCGTCAACTGATAAATTCGTACTTCTTGCTCTAGTGTGTCACACATCAAAAGGGAAGTATGCTAGACATGAGGAGGTCAACGACATCATAAAGAGATGTCTCGCCACAGCCCGTTGCCCGGCTCAACGGGAACCTCAAATACTGAGGTCTGACAGAAGTCAAAAGCGTGCAGATGGAGCCACTATGCTACCCTGGAAGGATGGTTAGCAGATTGCCTGGGGACTAAACCTGTGCCGACACGTTGGCGGACACCTACTTGCCATACTCTGAAGATGAAGGGGGTGGAGCCGCTAGTTACAGGGAGACCCAGAAGATCCACAAATATGTAGACCTTCCCCCTTGCTATAACTTTATCCCAGTAGGGTCGGATACCCTTGGAGCTTGGGGCAAGTGTGCTCTAAAGTTCCTCAGAGAGCTGGGTGAAAAACTTTTCACAGAAACCAAGGATCACAAAGCGGCCAGCTTCCTCTTTCAGAGACACAGTGTTGAGATCCAGAGGGAAAATGCCTGCAGTATTCTGGGCACTTGGACAACCGCCGAGGAGCTGGATGAAGTATTTCAGATGTAGGCTCTGAGATGCTATTTATGTTGTTCTACTTCCTATTGCATTTTTGTTAATGATTTTTGTCTTTAAATATAGTCCACTTAGAAAATTGAATGTTGGGGGAGGGGGTTGTAGGAGAAAAAATATTCAAACGCTCCGGGAAGAATCTCGAATTTTTCTTGAAGCAAGTTTATTCTTTTCTCTGAGGATGAGCATAACCAGTCCATTTCCAGAGGTGGTACCTCCTGTATATATATATATATATATATATATATATATATATATATATATATATATATATATATATATATATATATATATATATATATATACATATATATATATATATATATATATATATATATATATATATATATATATATATATATATATATATATATATATATATATATGCAAGACAAGCCACGAGGGGTGGAAATCTTTAGTTCAAGTACTTTCACACTTCTCAGTGCGTCATCAGGAGCTATGCAATGTTGCAAGGCTGCAACTGAAGGAGTGAGAGGAAGTTTTTTCTCTGAATAGCGCAGTGCAGGTTTGTCACCTGCTGCTGGCTCTCTCAGAATGTGGGTCAACGGTCAGTGTCTCACCCATCACTACCACCATCCCCATCCCTTCCCATATGGGGTAAGAGGGTTTTGAGAAGTCAAGTATTATGAAATTAGAAGATATAATAGTCCTACCCAAACTTTTTCTAACCGTTTAGAACAGGTCATATGACTTGAAAAAATACGTTTCTCGGTGGATATTATATACATGGATTGCTATTATTCTGTGTAACTATTTTAATTAATAATAGAAAGGAAATGAATGTGCTCCTTGTCTATTTAAATGTCCTGTTCTGGGGTACTCGAATGTTCTCAGGGTACTGAGAAGTATCTCTTTATATTTTCTTAAATATTGTCTACCATTTTTCTCAAGTTTCGATTAATATGCCTTACTTGGGATTCTTCTATATCATTCCTATAGTATTTCTATGATCCAGATTTCTACTTCTAATATCCTTTACCCCCACTACCTATGTTATCAGGTAATCTTGTGTACCTGTCAATGTATGGTACAATCACAGATAAACACGTTATATAACCATACAGCAACTGACGTAGCATGGTGTTCTCGTGCGAAGACACCGGTCAGGCGTCACCAATCCATCATGAGACCACCTGGCATAATGAGCAATCCTGTGATTTTGTATAGCATTGTTTTTTAAGTTTGTGTACAATAGACTCTACTAAATAGCTATCGAGCTTGTATAACCCATAATTTGAATTATATACGGCATTCCTGTCATGTTTCAAGAAAGAAGATTCAATTATGTTTATTTATGTGACAGAACTGTTTGGTACAATAATCTGGGCAGCAGCCCACCCCAGTGTGTGATTACAGGAACTAACTTGGTTTAAGATAACGTTCGACTCCTGCCCTGTCCTGATTGAGTATGGCAAAACTAGTACATTTTTTCCTGGCCATCACTTCCTTAGGTTCAGTCCTATAGAAAGTCTTTCTTGCTGACATTAGGAAATTTTCGACAAAATCCCTAAAATATCTCAGTTTTGTGGCTATGTTGAATATCTTGCTGATTTCGTCCTCTATGTACTCTGGACTGCAGATGTGCGAGGCTCTCAAGAACATTGTGAGGAACATACTCCTTTTTACCCTGGTGTCGTGATTGGAATAGTAGTGAATGTATGACGACACATTGGTGGACTTCCTATAAACTGTGAATTTGAATTTTCTATCAACACGATGGATTAAAAGGTCTAGGAAAGGCAAAGTGTTGTTTGTTTCATGTTCTGTAGTGACAGAAAATTCAAATTCTCAGTTTATAGGAAGTCCACCAATGTGTCGTCATACATTCACTACTATTCCAATCACGACACCAGGGTAAAAAGGAGTGTGTTCCTCACAATGCTCTTGAGAGCCTCGCACATCTGCAGTCCAGAGGACATAGAGGACGAAATCAGCAAGATATTCAACATAGCCACAAAACTGAGATATGCTAAGGTTATCACGAAACTAGGGTATAAAAGGAGGCACGAATAGATCAATGAATACAGATAGGGTTCCACGGAACAAGTGTTTCCTGGATATCAAGTGTAGGTGCATCTGTTAAAGATGACAGTTATTTCCGGATCCCTCAGTTCGATAGTACATTGTGGACAACTGACAAATTTCGGAATCCTTTCCCTCTCTCCCTCTTTCCCCTCAACAGTACCCGTGATTTGATAAAAGTCAATCCTGAACTAAACGTCGCTTAAAAGAAAGGCTTATTCTACATTGCCAGAACGGCTGAAGCTGTCTGTGTTGCTGCAGCTGTCTGTGTTGCTGAAGCTGTCTGTGTTGCTGGAGCTGTCCGTGTTGCTGCAGCTGTCTGTGTTGCTGCAGCTGCGTTGAAGCTGTAGAGTAACGATCCATAACACACAAAAACAAATTGTACATGTCTGAAGCAAACAGACATCCGACTAATAAGTAATTATAATATAAAATGCTGATTCACTTTATATATGAATACATAATGGGAGTAACAGCTACAGCGTAGCAAGTAAATCAAACAGCCATGTCACTCTTAATTAACAAGAGAAACATTGTCGAATTATAAATGAAATATATGTTTGTACCCCAGTGATACTTCAAGGAGGAATGCCGAGAGACCGAGGAATGGCTATTGATCCAAGAAATTACAGTTGTCCCACTCCTTTACTTATAACCAAATTACCGTCCATTCCTCAGTCACTGTGTGATCCTCTATGAGCTGAGTGAATGCTAATGGATATACAAATAATCTACCTCAGTGAACGAAGAAACAATGTAATTCGGGAACAATATCTTACAGTTTAAAATCTGTACATGAACCATTGTGTTTTATTTTCCCAACGGAATATATTACGTAACTTTTCTAGGCTTTTTAATTTCTTTTAAGATGATGACTCTCTCAGTTTTAGGATATGCCCCATAATTTTCTAGCTCTACAAGAGTTGTACACTGTACTTCCACGACATGAAGAGCCCCAAACAATACTTTTCCTTTTTCTGAATCTCACACTCTCTTCAGCAGCCTTTCCAATCTTAACCACTACTGAACTATTGTTCCAAATGGATAATCACAAGACATAACCCTAAGATCTATTAGGATAAAATGCTTAGAATATCCAAACTACGTAATTTAAATGTAACCATTAATGAGATATTTAACTCATCTTTATCTCTACGCTCCAATAAGGTCTGAAGGATCTAATGAAACTGAGGATGTTACCTTCATAATGCTCTCAAAATGATTATAGCTCCAGGAGGAGAATTGGTGAATGAAGATGTATGGGTACATCTCGTTATACCTAGTGCCCCTGTGCACCTAGTTTACCCTCTTGGGGTCAACCTGAGAGGTGGTTATATACGATAGATGGAACTTGTTTTACAAATGAGCTACGAAATATCAGTTCTTAGCTTGTTAATATAATGGCTGAAGGAAATTTCCATTGCTAGGCTTGGAAGTTTCTTTTTAAATTGTGTGTCTGTCAAAAGACTTACAAATGGCCTATCATAAATCTACTTTCACCTCTTACAAATAAAGCCAATCTTATTTTCTTATCACAAAACTAGTTTTTGAATCGCTTTTGCCTGGAGAACCTCAAAAATACATGTTCGTAACTGCATTATTATCGACCATAAAACAAAATATTTAAATTCATCATAATGAACACCCCTTAACTAACAAATCTGGACAAGCGTATACTACACTATGAGTATTTTGAGTTCTGTGAGTATCTTCAAAACTGTATTATGAACATTTATCTTAAACACCTTGTATACACGTAAGTGGCTACTCTATTAGGTACATCCTTCTAGTACTGGGAGGGCCTCCCTTTCCCCCCAGAGCAGGCTGAATGCTTCGTTGGATGAATTTAACAATGTTGGTATCATTCCTTAGAGATCCTGGTCCATGTTGACACGATATGTTTTCTAGAGCACCAGGTTACATAGCACTGTTACCCAGAGTCCTGTGTTCCAGTGTCATGCGCTCTAGAACACTGTTCGAGAGCACTGAGTTCTAGAAAACTGATTTCTAGATCACTGAGTTCTAAAGCATTGTGTTCTAAAACACCTGTGTTCCATGGCACTCTGTATTCTAGAATATTATATGCTTTTCCGCTCACTGTTATAAAGCACTGTGTGTTTCAGAGCTTCTGTTGTAGGGCACTTGTGTGTTCTGCAACGCTGCGTGCTAGCTTACAATTACTACATATATCTAAAACACCCTGCCTCGGTGGGAGACGGCCGACTTGTTGAAAAAAATAAAAATCTAAAACACTGAATTTATCCAGAGCACTGTGTGTGTGTACTCACCTAATTGTACTCACCTAATTGTGGTTGCAGGTGTCGAGACTCAGCTCCTGGCCCCGCCTCTTCGCTGTTCGCTACTGGGTCACTGCTCTCCCTGCTCCATGAGCTTTATCATACCTTGTTTTAAAACTATGTATGGTCCCCGCCTCCACTATATCGTTCGCTAGACTATTACATAAGAACATAAGAACATAAGAAAGAAGGAACACTGCAGCAGGCCTACTGGCCCATGCGAGGCAAGTCCAAATCTCCCACCGGCTTAAGCCAATGCCCCGACCCATCCAGGTCAGGTTACATTCACTTAAGGAAGGAGCACGGCATCTGACCTAGTAGCACAAACTAGTCAGGTCTAACTCACACCCACCCGCACCCACTCATATATTTATCTAGCCTATTTTTAAAACTACACAACGTTTTAGCCTCTATAACTGTACTCGGGAGTTTGTTCCACTCATCGACAACTCTATTACCAAACCAATGCTTTCCTATATCCTTCCTGAATCTGAATTTATCCAACTTAAAGCCATTGCTGCGAGTCCTGTCAATACTAGATATTTTTAGCACGCTATTTACATCACCTTTATTTATTCCTGTTTTCCATTTATACACCTCAATCATATCCCCCCTAATTCTACGCCTTTCTAGAGTGCAGATTCAGGGCCCTCAGTCTATCCTCATAGGGAAGATTTCTGATACATGGAATCAACTTAGTCATCCTCCTTTGTACGTTTTCCAGAGCATTTATATCCATTCTGTAATACGGTGACCAAAACTGTGCAGCATAATCGAGATGAGGCCTAACCAAGGATATATAGAGTTGAAGAACAACCTGAGGACTCCTATTATTTATGCTTCTTGATATGAAGCCAAGGATTCTGTTCGCTTTATTGCGAACACTTATGCACTGCTGTCTTGGTTTTAGATTACTGCTAACCAGAACTCCTAAATCCTTTTCACAATCAGTAGTATTAAGATCTACATTATTTAGTTTATATGTGGCATGGTTATTGGCCTGTCCAATATTTAGAACTTTGCATTTATCTATATTAAACTGCATCTGCCACTTCTCCGACCACTGCATCAGTCTATTCAAATCTTCCTGGAGTGCTCTAATGTCCTCATTTGAATGAATTGGACGGCCTATTTTGGTGTCATCGGCAAACTTGCTTATGTCGTTATTTATTCCCTCATCTATGTCGTTTATGTAGATTGTGAACAACAAGGGGCCCAATACTGACCCCTGTGGAACACCGCTTGTGACACTTCCCCACTCTGATTTCTCCCCATTTATGCAAACTCTCTGCTGCCTATTTGTCAACCATGCCTCTATCCAGGAAAAAAATTCTCCTCCTATTCCGTGTGCCTTAATTTTCCTCAATAGTCTCTGATGTGGGACTATCAAAAGCCTTACTGAAGTCCATATACACAATACATATTCATTACCATGATCTACCTCCTCAAACACCTTAGTGAAAAAAGTTATTAAATTTGTAAGGCAGGAACGCCCTTTTGTAAAACCGTGCTGAGATTCGTTGATTAATTTATGCTTTTCAAGATGGCTGCGAATTGCCTCGGCAATTATTGATTCCATAATTTTTCCCACTATGGAGGTTAGGCTTATTGGTCTATAGTTCGAAGCTAAGGACCTGTCACCTGCTTTGAAAATAGGTATTACATTTGCCATTTTCCACTTATTTGGCACCATGCCAGTTTGCAGTGATATGTTGAAAAGAGAGTATCTACTCTGAGCCAGGCCATGGGCCAGGCTCGTCTGGTGCTTGCCTGATCAACCAGGCTGTTGCTGCTGGAGGCCCGCTGCCCCACATCCATCACAGCCTGGTTGATCTGGCACCCGATGAAGATACTTGTCCAGTTTCCTCTTGAAGGCTTCTACACTACGGGTGGGGTTTGAACCCGCAGTCAGTCTCAAAACTCCAGACCGTCGTGTAAGCCACCGGGCCAGCCAGCCTCAACAAGATTCATCCAACTAGGTATATTTCTACACCATAGGAATTACCTATTTCCACTTCCTGACTACTCTATTGCTGAAGAAATGCTTCCTAACATCCCTTTGCCTCATCTGAGTCTTCAGCTTCCAGTTGTGTGTGTGTGTGTGTGTGTGTGTGTGCGCGCAAAGCACTGTTACTTGAGTACTTGTCGTTCTAGAAATGTAGAGCACTAGGCATTCTGGGACGTTGAATAAATCTAGAGCACTGGTCATTTTTCAAGTACACTGGAGGTCCTTCGTGAAGGATACCTTAAGAATGTTTTCCCTGGGAGGAAGCATCGCTCCCACGGCCCGGTCTTTGACCAGGATTTACAGGACAACGCGAGGATTACAATATAAAATTTTCAATTATCCTATTAGGCTAGTTTGTCATGGGTTCCACACCTGCGAGGTCAGTGATTTATTTGTTATTGGGCTCACAGTCTAAGAGTACGGGTAGATTATTGCGTGTTCTTTGTATTGGCAGGTAAGCTGATCTTCAGTGTACTGGTTGAAAACTTTACTCCTTATGTGTACTGGTGGATAAACTCCAATTGTTCATTGTACTGGAGGATAACCTTCACTTTTTCAGTGCATCGGCGGATAAGCCTTTCTGTTTCAGCGTACTGACGTATAAGTTTCAGTGTAATAGTACATGAACCTTGTTTACTGTTATGGTACTGGTGGATAAACAGTATACTGGTGGATAAACTTAGCATTTTCAGTATACTGGTGGATAAACTTAGCATTTTCAGTATACTGGTGGATAAACTTAGCATTTTCAGTATACTGGTGGATAAACTTGTTGAGAGTGCTAATTGACAAGCTTCACTTGGTTAGTGTACATAACTAATGGATATGATTTATCTGTTCCATGTACGACATCTGTTGAAAAGCGGTGGATATTCTTCTCTTGCTCAGCGTGTATAGGTAGTGAATAAATTGTACTCGTTCACTGTACAGCTAAGCCTCATTTGCTCAGTGTACAGCACAGGGTAATTAGCTTCCATGTACAAGAATGGAATACAATATAGACAAGATGAAATTAAGACACATGTGCAACATCTGGGTATCTTTATTGTAGACGTTTCGCCCTCCAGTGGCTTTAACAATACAAATTCTAGGACATAATTTGAAGATAGTAGAACTATATACAAAATATGAGGTAATCAGTCCCTTGGCCTTGGAGTTGGTGTGTTCAGCACCGTAGGTGTGGAGAATCTGAAGAACAGGTAAGGAGGCTTGACCTTAAATAGGCGACAGCTGATAGGGACGGGTAGCAGACGAGGGCATAGTCACTGGTAGGCGGGATTCCCCAGTGGAAGTAGGTCAAACCCAAAGAAATGGGTTAGTTGTAGTAGTAGTTGTGAAGAAGGTTATGTACATGTCCTCAGAATCAAGACTCCAGTCCCTATCAGCTGTCGCCTATTTAAGGTCAAGCCTCCTTACCTGCTCTTCAGATTCTCCAGACCTACGGTGATGAACACACCAACTCCAAGGCTGACAGACTGATTACCTCATCTTTTGTATATAGTTCTACTCTCTTCAAATAATGTCCTAGGATTTGTATTAATAAAGCCACTGGATGGCGTCTACAATAAAGATACCCAGATGTTGCACAAGTGTCTTAGTGTACTAATAAGTATTGTGGTCAAGAATTTTGCTCGTTCAGTGTGCAGTACATGTGGATAGGACTCATCTTTTTCAAAAATTAATATTCGTATAATTCATGGTTCCGTATCTGAAAAATTGTTTCTTGTTAAAGCATTTCCACCGTGATAACAAACATTTCCACCGTGATAACAAACATTTCCACCGTGATAGCAAACATTTCCACCGTGATAGCAAACACTTCCACCGTGATAGCAAACATTTCCACCGTGATAGCAAACATTTCCACCGTGATAGCAAACATTTCCACCGTGATAGCAAACATTTCCACCGTGATAGCAAACATTTCCACCGTGATAGCAAACATTTCCACCGTGATAGCAAACATTTCCACAGTGATAGCAAACATTTCCACAGTGATAGCAAACATTTCCATTCCTAGACGGAACATTACTTGTAGCTGGGTAATGTGTATGGGAGAATAGGTTGCTTCTAATTGATTATTTAGTTCATGAAGGGGACAGATTTCTTGCATATATGTGGTGAGTTTGGGGGAGAGGGAAGAGATTACTTGTATCTGGAAATTATATATGAGAGAACAGGTTGCTTATGACTATAATACCTGAATGTGAGAGAAAAAGAGAAAAAGTTGTCTGTATCTGAGTGTTGAATAGGGAAGAAGCAGAGGTTTTGAATCAGTGTGTTTGATGTGTCGTATATATTGCCTATATGGGTTGGAACTGATTTAGTTCCCCAGCGGGATTTTCATCAGCCTGTGGAGAAAACATTATTCTTCTAAACAGCCTCAGTATTTCACAAAGAACTGCGAATAATTGTTTTAAAACGCCCAATCAAAAGTGTAGGTGTCTACAAGTTTTAACTTAATTCCTATGTCTATCTCAATGACATCTCATGTGATATAAGCTATTTATATGAAGTGGACACATAAGCTTGACGGATACCTCAGTTAAATTATCAAAAGTTCTACTAAGTGGGTCATCACATTAGTAAAATCTGCATTTGAAGAAATTTCCATTAGGTAAGATATTCTTCTTTTCTCTCCTTCTCTGCTCCTCCCTCAGAGTAGACATAATTTGAACATCAACAACAACAACAAAAAAGCAATAGAGGAGACGAAGGACCTTGTATAAACTGCAAGCAATGTAGAGATATTTAACTGGACTTCAAATATATGCAATACAACGAAGAGTCGACCACGGCCTTTGAGCGTTTAATGCTGAAATGATCCATCAACCCGTAGATCGGTTGGTAGCGCACTCAGCTCACACCCTGAGGTCCGTGATTCGATCCCCGGCACGGGTGGTAACATTTGGAGTGTTTCCTTAAGACATCTGCTGTACCTGTTCATCTAACAGTAAATGGGTACCTTGGTGTTAGACGACTGGTGTGAATCGCATCCTGGGGACAAAATTACCCTAATTTGCCCGAAATGCTCTGCATAACTACGGGCTTTCTATATAGTATGTCAGTGATGTAAGCTATGGTCTGTATAAGATGTATTGTGGAAAATGTAAAAATTTTCCAAATTCACCATGTGTAAATTTGACTAATATAATAACTGTATATTAAAATTATGCTGATTTGACCCTTCGATAAATTTTGTGTGAAGGAGGGTGTGCAGCGGCCGCGGAGTGACACAAGGGGAGAGACGCCATTTGTAATTTACGAGCACTGGTTGTCGTGGAAAATTCAGCTACTAATCCGGCGTCAGCGAGGCCAAATTGGGGTGTTTCGGAATGAATTTGTAATAGGAACCCATGTTAATGTCCCATTTTGAAGAATTGGGACAGGAAATTTGGGTGGCCGCCATCCAAATAATTCTCCTGAATTACGTGTGGATGACAGAAGATAAGAGGACTATATCATCACTCACAGAGGGAAGTGTACCATTAGTCCTTATATTTAGATTTCTCGCTGGCTAGTGTAGAATTATATTTGTTAGGCAGGCTTTGTGGTGTGATCCATCTACAGTAATTAAATGGTAAGTGGTAATACAAATTTATTTTCTAATAACACCATTATAACTTATGTACAATAATTATATTCTTTGTACCCAGCAAGCCAAATCATATACAGTCCACATCATTTTATAATTTACCATTATTGGTAATAATGTTAAATATTGTAATTATTAATTTAATGTCAGGTCTAGCTTTTTGTGAGAGTGGTGATATAGTGGGCATCGAGGGAGTGACAGCTCTGCGACCTACTATGACTGAGTCCCACTTACCTCGCCCAAATTACTTGTACATAATAATTCAGGTAATACCCTGTAAACCTCATGCAGGTAATTTCTCACATGTATCATGTACTTGTAGAAATAAAAAAAATTATTATGATTATTATTATTATTAATAATAATATTATTATTATTATTATTATTATATTATTATTATTATTATTATTATTATTATTATTGATATTATATTATTATTAATATTTTTACTGTTTGACTGACACTTCAATCAGCATAGACGTAAATACACTTTCAGTCTGGTCATATTGAGTATATTAAAAGAGAGAGAGAGGCAAAGATTATTATGGAAATGTTCTTGGCGTGCTGCGAAAATTAATGAATTTATTTAAATATTACGAGACTGAAATTTATCCCTAACTTCCTGCCGACGCCTAGATCAGCCGAGTGCTCAAATAGCCACGATGACTTTAAATTAATTATCACTAAATTGATGAACGAGGGGAAACGTGCCTCTCGGCGCGAATCGATAACGTCCGTAACAGTGTTGGGACTAGAAGTGGAAGCTGTACACGTAGGCGAGCGCAGTGGAGCGGCACTAGATGAGCCATTGTCTGAGACAGACACTTAGAGAGCCTTCGATCACAGCTCAGGCAAGAGCCTCCGCTTGCAACTAAGGAGCCTTAGCTTGGAGTTAAGGAGCCTCTACCCACCGCTGAGGAACCTTAATTCACAGCTGAGGTCAGAGTCATCACGGCTGAGGGGACAAGAAGCCTTCGATACCTGTTTTACCAGAAGACGGTGGAGGCGGCGACGGACCCACACGCAAACTCTAACAGACTCCTCCTCTTCTATCTTCCCTGAACGTTGAGGCTGTTTACCGCTACTTCGGAATGTAGCGTAGAATAGTAGTGAAGAGCGAGGCTATAGTTTGCCTCCTAGCATCGAAGGCAGTAATACAGAGATACAACTCAGTCTTTAACGGTCGTAAATACATTCCGCACCTAATCTTTACATAATCCATTACTTTAACACAACCGTCTTATCAACAAGTTTTCCTGGGTATTTTTACCCCCCACCTATCCCTCCTCTGTGACCCCCATTACTCTGAAAAAAGAAAACTCTGTACACGACAGCCTGCCTCGTTAAGGGTGGCATTTTTGCATTATCTTTTATTGGATAGAACAACATTAACTGCTGTTTCAGGAATGGCAGACAGAGCCTCAACCCTCAAATTGAAAGACTGATCGTTATCTTCAGATTGAACTATACTTCAAACCAGTAATCACGTTGGGTCTTCCAGTGTACTAGTTGCTGAGTGGAACAGTGCGTGGGAGAGACCGAGGTCAACTGTGTTTGTCTGTGTGAGGGGGGAGTGAGTGTTTAACATTTGTGTTTGTGTGTAAAACATACGTGTGTGAATTTGTGTGTTAACCAGTGTGTGTGTGTGTGTGTGTGTGTATGTGTGTACTCACCTAATTGTACTCCTGGCCCCGCCTCTTCACTAGTCGCTACTAGGTCACTCTTCCTGCTCCATGAGCTTTATCATACCTCTTCTTAAAGCTATGTATGGATCCTGCCTCCACTACATCACTTCCCAGACTATTCCACTTCCTGACAACTATGTGACTGAAGAAATACTTCCTAACATCCCTGTGAGTCATCTGAGTCTTCAACTTCGAAATGTGACCCCGTGTTGCTGTGTCCCGTCTCTGGAACATTCAGTCTTTGCCCACCTTGTCGATTCCCCTCAGTATTTTATATGTCGTTATCATATCCCCCTATCTCTCCTGTCCTCCAGTGTCGTCATGTCGATTTCCCTTAACCTCTCCTCGTAGGACATGCCCATTACCTCCGGGACTAGTCTTGTTGTAAACCTTTGCACTTTATCTAGTTTCCTTACGTGCTTGGCTAGGTGTGGGTTCCAAACTGGTGGTGCATACTCCAAGTTGAGCTCCTCACATACTTCACGGTCATTTCTCGTGATCTCTCCTCCTTCCTTCCTCAACCTGATTACCTGGTTCTTGACTGTTGTTCTCCTCCTGATGTAGCTGTACAACAGTTTCGGGTCAGATTTGGCTTTTGCTGCTATGTCATTTTCGTATTGTTGTTGCGCATATTCATTTCTGGCTCAACGACTGCTCTCCTTATTTTCCTGGGTCCTTTGCCTTCTATACCTCATTCATTCACTAGCACACTTGGTTTTGGCCTCTCTACAACTTTGGGTGAACCAAGGGCTCATCCTGGCTTTCTCTCGTTATTTCTGTTACCCTTGGGCACAAACCTCCTCAGCTTCCTTACATCGTTATCACATATTCCATCATCTCGTTTACTGACTTCCCTGTCAGTTCTCTGTCCCACTGAACCTCGTGCAGGAAATTTCTGATACCTGTGTAGTCCACTCTCTTGTAGTTTGACTTCATTCGTCCTGCCCTCCCTGCTTCTCTCTCAACTTGTAACTCTACTATATATCTTCGAAGCTTAAAACCACATGATCACTGGCCTCGAGGGGTCTTTCATATGCGATGTCCTCAATATCTGCACTATTCAAGGTGAATACTTAGGTCCATTCTTGCTGGCTCATCCTCTCCTCTTTCTCTGGTAGTGTCCCATACGTGTTGGTACATGAGGTTTTCCAGTACCACCTCCATCATCTTAGCCCTCCACGTTTCTGTGGCTCCATATTCTCCCAGTCGATTTCCTTGTGGTTGAAGTCACCCATGATCAGTAGCTTCGCCCTGCTCGCATGAGCCCTTCTGGTCACTTCAGCCCAGTGTGTCAACCATCGCTCTATTGCTCTCATCATACTCCTGCCTTGGCCTCCTGCTGTTCTATGGAGGGTTATACATCACTGCAATTACCACCTTGGGACCTCCAGACAGAAGTGTTTCTATTATGTAGTCTCTTTCTTCACCTCTGTCTCCCCTCTCCAGCTCATCAAAATCCCATCGGTTTTTGATCAGCAGTGCCACTCTTCCACCCCCTCTGTTCCCTCTGTCTTTCCTCAGGATCTGATATCCCGATGGAAAGATGGCATATGTTATCATTCCTGTGAAATTTGTTTCTGTGAGAGCTATGATGTCCAGTGATGCCTCTTTGCCTCTTTCGTGCCACTCATCCCACTTATTCGTTTTTCCATTAGCGTTAGTGTACCATATCTTCAGTTTCCTCTCCTACACTGTGTTCTGGGAGATCTGTGAGGGTGGGGGACCTGTCAGTGTGCTGTGGTATTCTACAGCAAAGTGGGGGGTGGGGGCTGTAAGTTTGGATTGTGGTTTGTGTTGGGATAGGGATAAGGTGTTTGGTTGTGGGGTTCGGGGGGTGGTTCTGTGTGTGCTTGTGCTTGTTGCTCTGCCCAGCTCTGGTTGCTGAAGTTGCCCTTGTCTCTTTTCTTAGCACCTTTCGCTTGTGTGTTCTGTCCCTCAGCTGCTGTGTGTGTGTGTGTGTGTGTGTGTGCGTGTGGTGTACTCACCTAGTTGTGGTTGCAGGGGTCGATTCACAGCTCCTGGCCCCGCCTCTTCACTGGCCGCTACTGGGTCACTCCCTGCACCATGAGCTTTGTGTACTCACCTAATTGTGGTTGCAGGGGTCGAGACTCAGCTCCTGGCCCCGCCTTGTGTGTTAGTTACCATTTTGTCCTAGGCACATGTCGATTAGACACTAGGCCTGTTCTATGTATGTGTGTGTGTGTGCGTGTGTGTAAGGAAACACTTCGAAATGTTTCCGCCCCGCCTGGAATAGAACCCGGGCCCTCCGTGCGTGAAGCGAGAGCTTTACCACCAGGCCACCAAGACACCATAGTTATGACACCGGCACTGTCACTCTCACTACCACGACACCATAGTCATGACACCGGCACTCTCATTACCACGACACCATAGTTATGACACCGGCACTGTCACTCTCACTACCACGATACCATAGTCATGACACCGGCGCTCTCACTCTCACTACCACGACACCATAGTCATGACACTGGCACTGTCACTCTCACTACCATGACACCACAGTCATGACATCGGCAATGTCATTCTTTCTACCACGACACCATAGTTACGACACTGGCACTCTCACTCTCACTCCCACGACACCATAGTCATGACACCGGCACTTCCACTCTCACTACCACGACACCATAGTTATGACCCCGGCACTCTCACTCCCACGACACCATAGTCATGACACTGGCACTCTCACTCTCACTCCCACAACACCATAGTTATGACACCGGCACTCTCCCTCTCACTACCACGAAACCATAGTTATGACACCGGCACTCTCACTCTCACTACCACGACACCACAGTCATGACACCGGCACTCTCACTCTCACTCCCACGACACCATAGTTATGACACCGGCACTCTCCCTCTCACTACCACGAAACAATAGTTATGACACCGGCACTCTCACTCTCACTACCACGACACCACAGTCATGACACCGGCACTCTCACTCTCACTACCACGACACCATAGTTATGACACCGGCACTCTCACTCTCACTACCACGACACCATAGTCATGACACCGGCACTCTCACTCTCACTACCACGACACCATAGTTATGACACCGGCACTCTCACTCTCACTACCACGACACCATAGTTATGACACCGGCACTCTCACTCTCACTACCACGACACCATAGTCATGACACCGGCACTCTCACTCTCACTACCACGACACCATAGTAATGACACCGGCACTCTCACTATCACTACCACGACACCATAGTTATGACACCGGCACTCTCACCTCACTACCACGACACCATAGTCATGACACCGGCACTCTCACCTCACTACCACGACACCATAGTCATGACACCGGCACTCTCACTCACTACCACGACACCATAGTAATGACACCGGCACTCTCACTCTCACTACCACGACACCATAGTCATGACACCAGCACTCTCACTCTCACTACCACAACACCATAGTAATGACACCGGCACTCTCACTCTCACTACCACGACACCATAGTAATGACACCGGCACTCTCACTCTCACTACCACGACACCATAGTAATGACACCGGCACTCTCACTCTCACTACCACGACGCCACAGTCATGACACCGGCACTCACCCCACTACCACGACACCACAGTCATGACACCGGCACTCACTCTCACTACCACGACACCATAGTTATGACACCGGCACTCTCACTCTCACTACCACGACACCATAGTAATGACACCGGCACTCTCACTCTCACTACCACGACACCACAGTCATGACACCGGCACTCTCACTCTCACTACCACGACACCATAGTCATGACACCGGCACTCTCACTCTCACTACCACGACACCATAGTAATGACACCGGCACTCTCACTCTCACTACCACGACACCATAGTAATGACACCGGCACTCTCACTCTCACATAAGTCACAGAGGCGTTAGGCAGTATTTCTTCAGTCAAAAAGTTGTCAGGAAGTGGGACGGTCTGGAGAGTGTAGTGGAGGTAGGATCCATACATAGCTTTAAGAAATGGTATGATAGAGCTCATGGAGCAGGGAGAGAGGGGACCTAGTAGCGACCAGTGAAGAGGCGGGACCAGGAGCTATGACTCGACCCCTGCAACCACAAATAGGTGAGTACACACACTGGAGGACAGAAGGGTTAGAGGAGACATGATAACGACATACAAAATACTGCGGGGAATTGAAAAGGTAGATTGTGACAGGATGTTCCAGAGAGGAAACACAGAAACAAGGGGACACAACTGGAAGCTGAAGACTCAGATGAGTCAAAGGGATGTTAGTAAGCATTTCTTCAGCCACAGAGTAGTAAGGAAGTGGAATAGTCTAGAGAACGATATAGTGGAGGCGGGAACCATACATAGTTTTAAGACAAGGTATGATAAAGCTCATGGAGCAGGGAGAGCAGAGACCCAGTAGCGGACAGCGAAGAAGCGGGGCCAGGAGCTGAGTCTCGACCCCTGCAACCACAATTAGGTGAGTACAATTAGGTGAGTACACACACACACACACACACGCGCGCACACTACATTCTCCAATTAGTTGATAATTCTACACACAAAAAAATTAATAGTGGTAGAACAAAGATACGAGATCCAAGGCGCAGTAGTAAGTCCTACAACCACTGCTTATGTGTGTATATATATATATATATATATATATATATATATATATATATATATATATATATATATATATATATATATATATATATACGTTTATTCTCCAAGGTAGGCTGAACTACACACGGTAACACATTGATCATTCATTCAACGGTAGTCCTGTAGAACTGGGCTGATATTGCAACTCAAATGTCCCTCCTCCATCTTGACCGAAGTTTCAGCTTACATGCACTATACCGCACACCTCACACCTTGCTTATACTCCAACAACACGTTATATCCCGAAAACTACTTGGATTCTCTGTCTCTCAGATCTTATATGTTCAAGCCTTTCCCATATAAATATCCTTCCTTTGTCCACCGCAGATTAATACACTCTTGGTCTACTTATTCTAATCCATTTTTACTAAATGACTAGCGCTTTTCGACAGCCCCTTCTTCACCCTCTCAGTTATACCTTTTCACACAACATTTATGTAACTGTCTTCACCTTTCCAGTGTCTGTGTTGTCTGTTTAACATGTACACAAGAAGTTCATCTCATACTTGGCATCTTTTCCACCTTTAGCGTACTTCTCACTGCAATTTGGAAGTCTCAAAATGGGTTCATACATCTCGGTAACATACGGTGCCACCCTGAAAGATTGAGTCAGTCACCGACATTTTCCTTTTCTTTTCACATATATTCATTTGTATTACAGAGGCAACCCAAAACTGCCGTTTTTGGGATGGATGGGTGGGAGAGATTAAAACTAAATAATCTCACGACAAGGTGTCAGAAGGGAAACTTGCCTCACTCTACTCTCCCTTTCTGTCTGGTCAGTAAGGAAGTCACACGAAGGCTGTCTAGTGAGCTTAACACCTGGTCCTAGACGACAGCACTCTAATTGGCACTGCTGAATCTCTGCTAGAAAATATTGGGATAAATAAAAGGACTTGCAAAGTATTCATGATTATCCCTAAGCACCTCCAATTGTGAAGAAATTTCCTACAAACATCAGTTCCTTGAGCAAGTCATGGCCGCCTTGCCAGGACTGCAATACATTATTTTAACCAGCAATTCTTTCCTTGGTTCTCCTCTTGAGAACTTGATTCTAGGAAATAATCTATGACCTTGAAAAGCTCAAAGGCCGGATCGGAGACATTGACAGAGAGGATACTGTCTACCTACCTATTAGATGGCTGTCACTCCTGAAGCTTATATACTAATTTTAGCGATGGCTCCAAACCATCAACATTGTGGACTGTGAATATACAGCCAGTCAAATTGTCTTGCCAGCC
The DNA here is from genome assembly GCA_009830355.1 of Cherax destructor. Classification (NCBI taxonomy): domain Eukaryota; kingdom Metazoa; phylum Arthropoda; class Malacostraca; order Decapoda; family Parastacidae; genus Cherax; species Cherax destructor. The sequence goes on along the minus strand of WNWK01000863.1, from coordinate 101,488 downwards.
TTTATATCTTCCTCCACAGCATCCAGCGAACAATTAAAACAAATTCTGCCAGATAGCGTTGATGATTTAACAGGAATGCATGACTCTAACTTCATTATAAGCACTACTGATTGGGAGACTCGCAGCACCATCATCAAAAACCACCTCTAATGTTCACCTACTAACAATACAGCTTTCGTGTCCTCCTCTATTGCATCGGATGAGCTAATAAAGCAAATTCTTCAAGACAACCTCGGTGACTTAGCAGGAATACAGGATAGAAGCTGCAGCTGGGTCATTACCGAGTGGAAGACTCTGGCAGTTCCAGCGCCAAAGCCCAGTATACCAATGATTTATAAGTAGTCCAGATGGGATGGCCCCATTGCTGAAAAGGTGCATAACACAGCAGCAACATCCAACAGGGAGATTGCCAGTCTTCAAGCTGTGAGCGCACAACACTCTGAAAACTTCCTCCAAACAGTTCTCATATCGGCGATGGGAACACGCCTCTACCCACAGACCCTCTGTATTGCAGTGGCTTTCCGCCTCGCTGCCCGAATTCACACGGAATATACATGTATTTGCCGGCAATGCACATGCCGACCAATATAGTCTACACAGTCTAAACTGCTTCAAAGCAAAGGGTTGGCACACGAGACACAATGAAGTCAACGACATCATAAAGAGGAGCCTTGCTTCAGCTGGGTGCCCGGTTGAGTGAGACAGTTCCAATCCTAGCATCCAACAATACTCACAGTCCCGCAAACCGCCCCGAAGGGATCATTCATCTATCCTTTGAATGGCAAGCTTTTAGCATGGGACTATACCTGCGTGTCGACACTGGCTGACACCTACATCCGTCACAGTGTTGGACAACAGGGAGGTGCTGCGGATCAGGAGTAGAGAAACATAAGCCATCAGAATGAATTGGTCCCAGTGGGATCGGAGACCCTGGGATCATGGGTTCCAGCGTGGCTATCCAGAGGATATATGCTTGCTAAATACTTGGCTCGCATCCAGCTTCAGAGGAGCAGGATGAGATTCATAATCCCTGATATATTGTACTACTGAATTCATGTTTGTGCCTTTTAATATATATATATATATATATATATATATATATATATATATATATATATATATATATATATATATATATATATATATATATATATATATATATATATATATATATATATATATATATATATATATATATATATATTATAAATAAAAATGTAAATGTTCGTTTCTTCAAAATCTTAAATCTCCGAAAGTTCTTCACCGATTGCTTTGAAATTTTGAGACAACGTTGCGTTCGAATACGCGCGTGTTTCTATATACATATATTATATAGATGTCACACCTGTGACAGGTAAAAACATGGCGCACAAAAAATTGCTCGAGGCTCTTGATCGATCGACACCAGCGGACGAAATAAATGCTTGCCTGAAATACTCTACTTTGTGGCGACACGTAAAGACGTTAAAATTAACTACAAATATGCGAGTCCAGCTGCAAAACGATCGATCAACTGAGATATTCTCACATCAATTGCTGGAAATTGGGAACGGAAAGGTGCCGGTTGATCTGACCTCAGGACGAATTTCATTGCCTCATAACTTATTCAAACCAATTATAAGAATCACGATTGGCTGAGTGAACAAGCTATTCTTGCGGACAAGAACAAAGACGTCTACAAACTTAACAATATTATTCAGTCTAACATTCAAAGCGAGGCAGTCATATACAAGTACGTCGACACTGTTGTGGAAGTAGATGAAGCGGTTAATTATCCAACAGAATTTTTGAATTCACTCGATCTGCCAGGGATGCCATCGCACGTACTGCAATTGAAAATCGGCGTGTCAATTATCATGTTGCGAAATATCAACCAGCCAAAGCTTTGCAACGGCATGTGGCTTGCAGTAAAAAAAATTATGAGCAACGTCGTAAAACCAACAATCTTGACAGGACCTTTCAAAGGTGAAGATGTCCTCATTCCTCGAATTCCTATGATTCCAACAGATACGCCATTTCAATTTAAGAGATTGCAATTCCCAATTCGATTGGCATTTGCAATCACCATCAACAAAGCTCAGAGTCAATCTTTAGAATTGTGCAGTTTAGATCTAGACACGGATTGCTTCTCACATGGACAATTATATGTTGCATGTTCTAGAGTTGGCAAACCAGACAATCTCTATATCTGCACAGACAATGGAACAACACAAAATATTGTATACCCACAAGCATTGTGAAATTAAACATATGTATTAGAAACATGCGCTTTCTCTTTTCTTTCTTTTCCATTTAACCAGACTGAGCCACAGCAACGCGTGGCCGGTACTAACTAGTATATATATATATATATATATATATATATATATATATATATATATATATATATATATATATATATATATATATCGTGCCGATTAGGTAAAACTTGCTATTTTGGCTTAAATAGCAACGCTCACTTTGCCATATAAGACAAGTGAAAATTTATTTTCGCCAAAATAATTCTGAACATAACGAAAAAAATATATTTCATTGTGTTTGTTTATTATTAAATTAATGTTAACGTATCTAAAATATATTTAGTTGGGTTAGGCTAAATTAAATTGCGCTTGTTGTAATAAGGTTAGGTAGGTTTTCAAAGTTTCTCTTGGTACAAAATTATAAATTCTTACATTAACATAAATGAAAAAAATATATCTTTAAACGTATAAGAGAAAATTTTAGAAAGGACTTAATTTTAGATGAGTTCTTGCTAATTGACCTGTTATACCTAATCGGCACGACATATATATATATATATATATATATATATATATATATATATATATATATATATATATATATATATATATATATATATATATATATATATATGTCGTGCCGAATAGGCAGAACTTGCAATTTTGGCTTAAATAGCAACGCTCATCTTGCCATATAAGACAAGCAAAAATTTGTGTATGCAATAATTTGCAAAAATCATTCTGAACCTAACGAAAAAAAATATATTTCAATTTGTTTGTTTATTATTAAATTATTGTAAACGTATCTAAAATATATTCAGTTGGATTAGGCTAAATTAAATTGCGCTTGTTATAGTAAGGTTAGGTAAGTTTTCTAAGATTCTTTTAATACAAAATTAAAATTTTTACATGAACATTAATGAAAAATATATATCTTTAAACGTATAAGAGAAAATTTTAAAAGGGACTTAATTTTAAATGAGTTCTTGCTAATTGACCAGTTTTATCTATTAGGCACGACACACACACACACACACACACACACACACACACACACACACACACACACACACACACACACACACACACACACTATATATATATATATATATATATATATATATATATATATATATATATATATAAAATGGAAGATCATCTAGAAGGGACTCCTTTGTACCTGATAGTGTGCCATCATCCAGGAACCAGATGTTTAGCTCACTGGTCAGTCTGACTGTGATTTCCTAACTGCTATACAGAAGAGAATGATGCGAGGGTCCCTTGCTGTACACCTCTGATGATGTGATTTCATGCTCTCCAAACAGGAGCATTGATTCCTTGCTATGTCCAGCTGAAACAAAAGGGAAGAGACCTGGGAAATGTTCTTGTACAGCTGCTAATACTACGTCTCTTTTCAGGATTTTAAATTAGATTTCAAGAATGCATTTAATCTCCTGAAAAGAGACGTCGTGGTATTAGCAGCTATACAAGAACATTTCCCATGTCTCTTCCCTTTTGTTTCAGCTGGATATAGCAAGGAATCAATGCTCCTGTTTGGAGAGCATGAAGTCACATCATCAGGGGGTGTCCAGCAAGGGGACCCTCTCGCACCATTTCTCTTCTGTATAGCAGTTAGGGAAATCACAGTGAGACTGACCAGTGAGCTAAACATCTGGTTCCTGGATGATGGCACACTAGTAGGTACAAAAGAAGTCCCTTCTAGATGATCTTACACAGGTGATGACACGGGAACAGGAAATGGGTCTCATCCTGAATCCATCCAAATGTGAAATCATCTCAGTCAATCAACAAGTGATAAATGCAGTGATATCAAAACTACCAGGAGCAACAGTCATTGCCCCTACTAATAGTGTCTTGCTTGGAGCACCTCTGGGAAGCGATGCCATTCACACAATTCTCAGGAAGAAACTGGAAGAATTGAGGAGAATGGAACAACGAATAGGCAATCTTGACACCCATGATGCTTTGTACCTTCTAGCAAAATGCTTGAGTCTGCCTAGGTTGACATATTTCCTAAGATGTGCTCCTTCATATGATAACCCTATACTGCATGAATATGACAGTATCCTGAGGCAGATCTTTACTAAAGTACTTAACCTTACTCTAGAAGATGGGCAGTGGGACCAAGCTACACTCCCAGTCAGACTAGGAGGCATTGGTCATCTCAGATTGCTCTACCTGCTTTCTTGTCTTCATGCATTGCATCCAGAGGGCTTGTAGCAGCAATTCTCCCTGAACATCTTAGGGACACGATTGGAGTCCATGACCAAAAGTTCATTGATGGAGCCAGGATCTGGGATACTCTAACAGGCTCTGAAACCAGGCCTGCTACCCCCAACAACTACAAACAGTCGCACTGGGATGGCCTAATAGTAGAGAATATAGCCTCAGCAATGCTTCAGAGTGTGTCAGGGAAGGATAGAGCCCGCCTCCTTGCAGTGAGAGCTCCTCATGCAAGGGACTTTCTTTTGGCTGTTGCCAACTCCAGCCTTACCACACGCCTCGTAAAACAGACCATCCTCATTGGTGTTGCCCTTCGACTTGCCGCCCCTATTCTCGCCGAACACAGGTGTATTTGTGGCAGTGAAGCAGCAGACCGATTCGGGTACCATGGTTTTGTGTGTCGTAAATCCGAGGGAAAGATTGCAAGACATGAAGAGGTTAATAACATTATCAAGAGGAGCCTCACAACAGCCGGATGCCCAGCAGTAAGGGAGCCACCCCAACTATGCAGATCTGATGGCAGCCAAAAGCGTCCAGATGGTATCACCCTTCAAGCCTGGACAGACGGCAAGCAGGTGGTGTGGGACTACACATGTGCATCTACCTTGGCTGATACCTATCTACAATACACCAGGGAGGAAGGAGGGGCAGCTGCCACCTTCAGGGAGTCCTAGAAGTCGAGAAAATATGGAGAACTTGCCCATCATTATATGTTTGTTCCCATAGGCTCGGAGACCCTTGGTTCATGGGGAAAGAGTGCATCTAAGTTCCTCAAGGAGCTGGGCATAAGACGCAACAGGGTAACTAGGGATCCCAGGGCAGCTAGTTTTCTGTTCCAGCGATTAAGAGCTGCTGTTCAGAGGGGTAATGCATGCTGTATTCTGGGCACGCGCCCCAGCTCGGATTAGCTGGATGAGATTTTCGCATTATAATCAGTGACAAACATGTAACAATATGTACTAGACATGTATCTCTCACACCTCGTGTACTGTATATGCCATCTTTATATCAACAATGTATCTCTTAAATCTTTTGTACCATATTATGTAATAAAATATACCTATTGGTAAAAAAAAAAAAGATGGGGTGGTAGGGGAAGTGGAATATTCAAATAGCTTCAGGAAGAAATCCAAATATTCTTCCTTGAAGCCTTTTTATCCACTTCTCCGAGGCTATGGGTCCCACAATTTGCACCAGAGGTGGACCCCATCCTCATATATATATATATATATATATATATATATATATATATATATATATATATATATATATATATATATATATATATATATATATATCACTCACACTATCATTGTCTTCCCAGAGGTTCGCAGATGCGACAGTTCGGATGCCCCTCCAAACTGCAAATATCCCAGCCCCTTCTTAAGAGTGCAGGCACTTCCCACCTCCAGGACTCATTAAAGAGGTAGACGGGAGGATCGAACCGTGGCCACAGTGGCGGTAGGTCCGGAGGTTCACCATTGAGCTACCAGGCTTCTAATAGGAAAGATCTGGAAAGTGAAGTTGTCTTAATGTCTTCGTCAGGGGCTCCATCTCTGACCCTGCTGTCTCTTTCCCACAGCCTAGCAGGTAGCTTTTCCAGTAATCTATCCTAACCTTCCTCAAAGCCTAACAGTCTGTTAACTCGCAGTGTGGAACAATTTGTAATCCGAAATTTAGAGCCTTTACTTAATATTTAAATTACTAAGTTCTTTCTTACCATATAAAGATCGTGTTTTTTTACGAACAGGTCCTCGACTGAGCTTGTGTCTGACACTGAGAACGACTCTTCTGAATTGCAAGAGTAATTGCATATTCAGTACTAATATATAAAGTCTTACTCTACACCACTCTTATACGCTATTATAATTAAAACTTTGGTGAGCAAATATACAATAAAATTTGTCATAAGTTCTCGGGAGCTCGTCTGGAAGGCTGGGTGGCAGGCCTCCCAGAGCCCAGTTACGCAGAGGGTGGCAGGCGGCAGAGGTTCATGTTTACGCTCGCAACTCATTTGGGTTTAACAGGCTCATCAAAATCACAGAAACACCCTCGCGCAGCCATTCTTCTCGACCTTGGCGCACCCCGTCTGCCTGAAACTGGTGGTCAGAAACACAGCAACCAGGGTGGGCTCACACGAACCGGGAGATGAGCAGAATAATAACGAAGGCGCTGCTGGGCCCCACCGCCGCCTCTCCTTACCACCAACTCCCTAACGGCTGTAACTTCTTTTTGTTGCCTCATCACAAATCCTACTGGAAGGCAATAATTGCTTCTTTTGCCAGACACTAGTCTTTATAAAGCAAATGCCACTTCGGAGTTTGAAAACCGTCTCTTGGGTGTTTACGGAGGGCTGTTTAGACGTGTCTCTCTTGTGTAATGCCAGATGAGGCTGCATCATGCAAGGATTTGCATGCCAGGCAAGGTGCGGAGATGGTGGAATGCTGATGGCAGGGGGCTGTGGCTCTGCGTTTATGGCTGTGATTATATGCGTCGGAGAACACGAATTAACATCTCGAGTCTTATTTGTCGTACGAGAAGGCCACCGCTAATTGCGGCATTGATGTATCGCAGTCCCAGGATCGTTTAGCTCCATAGCCCTTGAGAGATACCTTCAATAGAAGGTACTCAGGGAATAGAGAAACGATAATCAGTACAGTGAACCTAAGATTAATAAATGGACAGATATTTATGCCAACAAGCACTGTGGCATTCAGAGAAGAAATATACATAACAAGACAAATGAGTAACAAATAAAATTTGATAAAAAAAAAATATCCCAGTAAGGAATTCATGAAAAGTCCAATAAATAAAATTCTAGGAAGATGTTTTACCCATGTTCCCGAGAGGTACAGTTACCAATTACCAACGCGTGTGTTGACCTTACCTCGTTAACTGTCATAGTGTCGAGCATGTACATATATGCCAAGTGTAAATTATTCCTTTGCAAGACATTTTATTGTGCCGAACAGGACAGATCGGTCAGTTAGAGAATATTACCCTGAAAACATATCTTTTTCTAATTTTTTTTATGACTTTAATGAAATATTTTTCATTTAAAATGATGAGAAAAACTGCACCGAAAATAACATTAGCTATAATGCATGGCCTAAGCCTAATTAATATATACTCTGTCAGATTAAATTTAATTAGTGTTAATTATCCAAAATGATATATTTCGTTATGTTTAGATTAATTTTCGCGAATTGACTGCATACACAAATTTTGACTTTGCTCTTGCACTCTTGTGAAATATTTCAATCATTCATATTTTTTCTCTTAATCACACCGCACGTTTCTCCTTAGGAAGTGGCAAGCCCAGTGGCTCCTACATAAGACAAATTATTGGGCAGGATGCGCGTCCTTATCCCAACCCCTTCAATAGTTATCGATATATTGAGAAGACTTATCGACTGAGTATTACTGGGCGCACCCATCTCATACATAACTATCTATTTACACGTTTTCTTGCCTCACTTTCACGTATGTGAAAATGCCTTAATCATGGGCAGACATTGATTGCCCATGATTTAGGCATTTTCACTTACGTCGTGTTTTTTTTATAATTCTCTGTGTGCCTGTAGGGATCTCTGTATCCTATAGGAGAGTCATTCGGTATTAACAATTGAATGAGATTATTAATTGTAGCTGACTATTTTGGTTTGAGTGTTTTATTTAGAATAGTACTTTTTAATTGTTTGCTAATTCTCCGTGGCTGTTTTTATGTGTGTTTTGTTTATTTTTTAATTGCCAAGAGCACTGAATGATCTACCCACACAGGGCTCGTTGTGAGTCTCACAGGTTCCTACCTACACCGCAAGATTCGTTGTGAGTCTCACAGGTTCCTATCTACACCACAGGGCTCGTTGTGAGACTCACAGGTTCCTACCTACACCACAGGGTTCGATGTGAGTCTCACAGGTTCCTACCTACACCACAGGGCTCGTTGTGAGTCTCACAGGTTCCTACCTACACCACAGGGCTCGTTGTGAGTCTCACAGGTTCCTACCTACACCGCAAGATTCGTTGTGAGTCTCACAGGTTCCTATCTACACCACAGGGCTCGTTGTGAGACTCACAGGTTCCTACCTACACCACAGGGTTCGATGTGAGTCTCAAAGGTTCCTACCTACACCACAGGGCTCGTTGTGAGTCTCACAGGTTCCTACCTACACCACAGGGCTCGTTGTGAGTCTCACAGGTTCCTACCTACACCACAGGGCTCGTTGTGAGACTCACAGGTTCCTACCTACACCACAGGGCTCGTTGTGAGACTCACAGGTTCCTACCTACACCACAGGGCTCGTTGTGAGTTTCACAGGTTCCTACCTACACCTCAGGGCTCGTTGTGAGACTCACAGGTTCCTACCTACACCACAGGGCTCGTTGTGAGTCTCACAGGTTCCTACCTACACCACAGGGTTCGATGTGAGTCTCACAGGTTCCTACCTACACCTCAGGGCTCGTTGTAAGACTCATAGGTTCCTACCCACACCATAGAGCTCGTTGTGAGTCTCAGGTTTCTACCTACACCACAGGGTTCGTTGTGAGACTCACAGGTTTCTACCTACACCTCAGGGCTCGTTGTGAGTCTCACAGGTTCCTACCTACACCACAGGGTTCGATGTGAGTCTCACAGGTTCCTATCTACACCTCAGGGCTCGTTGTGAGACTCAGAGGTTCCTACCTACACCACAGGGTTCGATGTGAGTCTCACAGGTTCCTACCTACACCATAGAGCTCGTTGTGAGTCTCACAGGTTTCTACCTACACCACAGTGTTCGTTGGGAGACTCACAGGTTTCTACCTACACCTCAGGGCTCGTTGTGAGACTCAGAGGTTCCTACCTACACCACAGGGTTCGATGTGAGTCTCACAGGTTTCTACCTACACCACAGGGTTCGTTGTGAGACTCACAGGTTTCTACTTACACCTCAGGGATCGTTGTGAGTCTCACAGGTTTCTACCTACACCTCAGGGCCCGTTGTGAGACTCACAGGTTCCTACCTACACCACAGGGCTCGTTGTGAGTCTGACAGGTTCCTACCTACACCATAGGGCTCGTTGTGAGTCTCACAGGTTCCTACCCACACCATAGAGCTCGTTGTGAGTCTCACAGGTTCCTACCCACACCATAGAGCTCGTTGTGAGTCTCACAGGTTCCTACCCACACCATAGAGCTCGTTGTGAGTCTCACAGGTTCCTACCTACACCATAGGGCTCGTTGTGAGTCTCACAGGTTCCTACCCACACCATAGAGCTCGTTGTGAGTCTCACAGGTTCCTACCCACACCATAGAGCTCGTTGTGAGTCTCACAGGTTCCTACCTACACCATAGGGCTCGTTGTGAGTCTCACCACAATAACACGTCATATCTTGATTATCATTTGCCTTCACTCTGATCTAACACCCTAACACTTGTCTGCTGGATTCTCAAGCATCCCCACTCCCCTCCTCTTAACCATCATCACACCCTCTTTCCAGCTGTTATTCTAACGTTTCCTGTTTCTTATATTCACCCAAGAGTTATTCATCATATTGATTAACCTACCGTGTCCCAACCTTCCTAAATTGTCAAACTATCTCAAGAACCTGTTTTCAAATCATGCCTCTAATACTACAGTCTTCTAAGTTCTTAAGAATATCCTATTATAAAATTCCTACCACATTTTGATCTCAGACAGGACTTGATCCCTGTCTTCAACTTTATCCTCACTGTAACGTTCGGAGCACAGTTCTGGCACTCATATAAATGGGTTGGCACACAATGCTCTGATTTACGTACACTTAGCAAACAATAAACATATCCCTCAACATCCTGCTACTCTATTTAACAAAGCTCTACTGTTATTCACCTCATCTCTCATTGACTCATCGTCCGATACATATTCTTCGAAATGTCTAAAAGTATTCACTTCCATACACTATCCCGTTGAACGAGTAAACTTCCATTGCTTAGATTCTTTCTGTTATATCTTTCAATTTACTTCGTTTATGCACATTTCTAAACTCTTTCACCAACTTTTCAGTATCTTCTAAGGGCGTACCTCTCGCTAATTGCAACATTCACTTGTTTTACAACCCCCATCTGTAAGACGTTAAACAACCTCTCTTTCTTGAAAACAATCATCTTCTCTCTATATGCCCTATTCTGATCCTCACTTTTCTCATAAAAACTTACGGCTTTGAATACACAAAACCACCTATTCCGTATATTGGCAGCACCAGTCACATCGCTCCCTCACTCAGTATTTCTTATGCCGTTTCCGCAGCTGTACAAGCAGCAAACAACTTCTCTACCAAATTTACCTTTCAGAGTACTTCTCAGTTGTATAAGTGTAAACAATTGGTTACATATTCTCTTCCCTTTCTAAATTGAGTTTTTACTCACATACCATAGTTCGGTCTTTGTTTAAAAATAAAATATTTTTATTAAAAATTTAGTACATTTCATTTTTTTCGTGAGAACATTGGAAGAAGTATCATAAAGAGCTAATTTTATTTCAGATGAGTAATTTTGTTGAGAACACTGATACAATATGTTTGAAGAAGAGATGAGCACTCGGATAAATTGCTCCTTTTTAGGAAGAAGAGATGAGCACTCTGAACAATTCCTCTTTTAGGAAGAAGATAAGAAAGTTATATTAGAGGGCATGCATGCTGACCACTTTTCGACGGGTGTCACAGAGGTGAAGAACACTGGGAACTAGAAAGAACAAAGTGGTAAACTACGTAATTTCATCACAATAGAATCAAGGAAAATAAACCAGGTATGTTTAACAAAGACAGATGCAAGATGGGAAAACCACGCTGACCCGAATTAGCAATGTCACACTGATTTTTGCCTGCGATTCTTCAGAATCTATTTTTTTCTTTGTTTTGGTTAACTTTTGTATCTAAAATGCCAGTCTTACTACTTAATGAAAGCAGAGTTGCTGGGAAGTTCACCGCTGGTGACTGAACTTTGCGAGTCTTATCACTTCAGTAGCATCACTTAATCATATTACGTGAGTAGCAACACTCGGCTTTAGTCTGGAGCAACACCAAGTCTTACTCCATCTGGAGCAACAGCAAGTCTTACTCAGTCTGAAGCAACACCAAGTCTTGCTCAGTCTGGAGCAACACCAAGTCTTACTCCGTCTGGAGCAACACCAAGTCTTACTCCGTCTGGAGCAACACCAAGTCTTACTCCGTCTGGAGCAACACCAAGTCTTACTCCGTCTGGAGCAACACCAAGTCTTACTCCGTTTGAAGCAACACCAAGTCTTACTCAGTCTGGAGCAACACCAAGTCTAATTCCGTCAGTTGCAACATCATCTCATTAAGTCACTTACAGCACTCAGTCTTATTCCTTCAGTAGTATTTCCCGACTATATTCTTGTACAATTCAGCTCATGATTCCCGCTAGAATCCACTGAGAGTATTCACTTCTGAATGATAAAATATAAATATTACTTATGTTGTTCTCGTCTCAGTGATCTTAAAAACTTGCTCTTGAGACTCAGGTTTTTATCAAATGACATTTGACATTTACCTTCATAATTTATTATCCAACATCTCTGTTACATAATGTGTATTTGGGTGTGTTTCATATATTCTTGGGAGAACTTAATGTGTATTTATTATCCAACATCTCTGTTACATAATGTGTATTTGGTTGTGTTTCATATATTCTTGGGAGAACTTAATGTGTTTTTGGGAGCATTGTGTATTGGGTGTACTTGGATATATTTAACATGTATTTGGGTGTAGTTGGATATATTTAATGTGTATTTGGGTATCTTGGGTATATTTAATGTGTATTTAGTTGTATCTGGGTGTAGTTGGGTGTTCTTGGGTACTTGCTACCAGCCAGTGAAACCTGGCTGGTAGTAAGTCATGACGTTATTTGCACGGAGACTTTTATTACAACGTTTCGTCAAGGACTGGAGTTTATCTAGTATACTTTTTAAACACACACTAATATACGCCCTTATCAGGCCAACGAGAACCCTGAGGTCAGACTTTTGGAGAGGTCACACTTGGCGTAATAAGGGTCATGGAGAGAGACAGGCCAAACATTAAGACTAATTTCTGGTACCGATCTGCGGGGAGAAGAGGGAAGATGGCAGGGGGCGTTGACCGTGGCACAGGGGATGGTAAACGGGAATCTATTTTGTGTAAACAGTATACAATATAAACAATGGAACATGCCAGTGTATACAAACCCTTGTTTTGTTCCAGTTCATCAGTTAAATGTATACCGGCTGTTTCCAGAATCCAATGTTTTCTTCTGGTTTTCCTCCTGCAGTCCATTGTTGTCTGTCAGTGAAAGTTAACCAACTAGAACATACCACAACGCGTATAAATGAAATATATGATAAAAGCAATATAAAGTTCTGATCCGCTATCAGAACTTTATATTGCTTTCTACCGCCCTACCACGTAGGGCGGCAGATAATCACTGTTTAAGAATCGTTAAACTGTCACCCATTTAGAGCACAGGCTGCTCCTGATACAACTTTATAACTGCTTCATAGTTCATGATGTACGAGTGTAGACTGTGGTGAACAATGTACGCTTTGTTGATATCCTTCATCCTACAAGTTTATTGTGTCCTGCAGGCGAGTTTGAAGGTCACAACCTGTCTCACCGATGTAAAGCCTTGCTACATTATATATATATATATATATATATATATATATATATATATATATATATATATATATATATATATATATATATACAAGCGGCTAGCCAGCATTCGATCCTGCGTCACCCCGTAAGTGTTTTTTTTTCAGATTTAGCAATTAAAATAATCTGTGTTCGTGTGCTGGTTCAGGTGATAAATGGAACACAATAACTCCTCCAAGACAACCAGTTCGGCACACATGTGACCGTCACCTTCCAGGATGCAACTTGCCGCTGCTTGTATAAATCTCAGTGACTCTTAATCCTCGGACAGGCTGTGGTTATCGTCTCCTGTGAGAGGTCGTGAGTGGCGTGCAAAGGGCAGGGCGCTGAGCACTTGCCCACCAGTAATTATCCCGAGCTTTGTTTTGTAAGTTACAGCTGGACCCGAGGGGGTTATTAACTCACTACAGGACTCGTGTTGGGAGTCTGTGCCTCTTATGACAGGACTCCATGGCCTACGCCCTTGATGCCTTTGAAAGAAGTGGAACTGTTCTCATCTGTAGATTATATCTGACTGACTCCCATTAATCATCCATTACTACTACACTAACTTTAATTTATAAAAGGATGGACCGGTAAGCCAGCTGTAGAGCTCCGTCAGTTGACCAAAACCTCCAGTGATGGGTCGTCATTTGATAAAGACCCGCGTCAGGAAACACTTGCCGCGTTTCCTGACGAATCTTACCCAGCCTAACCTCAGGCGCATTATGATCCTTCAAAGTTTTTAGCACTTACCTGTGCATTTACAAATGGCGACTCTTGCCCTGTCATTTACAACTGTTGCAACAGCTAACTGTGTAAGAGTCATATTACTGCGGCTGCAACAATTTGCAACTATTTCATAAATTATATGGGAACTTGACTACGTTTCGGTCTGTTCTGAGCCAGTCTCAGCATGAGCACCTTGAAGTGGTTGAGGATTAACCTAGATTTCGTATCCAATTTGTTTTTAAGCTGATACTTCCTGTTCACCTAACACTTGTTCACCTACCACCCCCCAGTGTTCACCTACCACCTCCCACTGTTCACCTACCACCTCCCACTGTTCACCTTCCACCTCCCACTGTTGGGCCCCTGAACTGGATGCAATGCATATTTAATATTCTATATATATATTTTATTATCAAATAATTTTATATTGGAGATGTTTTCATTAACAGCTAAAAATTAAAATTTCTTACTTTGCATTATTATTTGACTTAGCTTGTGTAAATTAGGTAGGATATATTTAGTTGTATAATTGGCTTACTTTTGTTAACCCTTTGTCCGCTTATTCCAATCACTGGGGTAACTGTGAGTCACGTGATCACACCCGATGTCGGGGCTGCTGGGTTAGCTTCACTCGGTTACCTCCTGGCCTCTCTTAGGAGACACATCAAGCCCTCTCTCTGGTGGTTGATTTCCTCGCTTAAGGGTCCATTCGAGTTCTCTCTTCCTCCGGTGTTTAATTTGTTGGTTCAGCTAACTTAATCGGCCTTGCCAGCTCTTGTGGGTTACTGTGTGGTTGGTATAATAGGTCTCCGTGGGGGAGACGGAACGTACTATTCGTCACTCCGTGACACGCAGTTATTTGTGTGTACTTGTCGGTACAAATCTAAGTTTTTTTATATATTTATATATATATATATATATATATATATATATATATATATATATATATATATATATATATATATATATATGTGAAATTCCAAGCGCTTTCGTGACTTCTCACTCTATAAAGTTCCTTGATAATGTGGGAAATCACGAAATCGCTTGAAATTTCACTATTTGTTCAATAGTTGTTCTGCATATTATATCACCAATTTACTGTGATTTTGCATATATACATAAGTATCAAGAAAAGTGTAGGAGCTTTACTCCTCATTTATGTCAAATATTTTAATTCTGTAAATATACTCTAGACAACTTTACTACTAAAGATCTTAAATTGATTTTGTGTTCATTCAGTTCATATCCTATTAATATTGACGAGGGCTAGAATAACCTGGATAACTGAAATAGAATATAATCCAACCTCTTGTTACGAAACCAAAAACAGGCCAGCAGCTAGAAGGCGAACCAATTAGTTGACCCTCTAGCTTGCTCTGGAGGCGTCTTGTTTTACAAGACGCGTTTCGTAACGCCTACCACCTCCCACTCTTCACCCACTCTTCACCCACCTCCCACTAAGTGAATATTAAAATGGTATACAATACCGACAGGTTGATAAGTAAGACTCATATGCAACAGTTAGGTATCTTTATTCCGAAACGTTTCGCCCACACAGTAGGCTTCTTCAGTCAAGTACAGAAAAGGTAGCAGAAGCAGTAGAGATGGGAAGACAATGTAATCAGTCCGTCACCCTTGAAGACTTAGTTTTGAGGTGGTCTGTCCCTCAGCCTAAAGAATATTAAAATAGTATACAATACCGACAGGTTGGTAGTTAACACACATGTCCAACACTTCTAATTAGATTCACTCATGTGCAGTTACTCAGAGGAAAGCAGACATGCAATAGAATATACATATAGGACTAGGAGCTATGCCTTGACCCCTGCAACCACAATTAGGTGAGTAAACACACATGCAGCCGAACAGAGGAACATGGTCCTGAACAGAGGCCTTTGATGCAAATTCTTGCACGTCAGCACACGTGATGTCAACTGGGTCATAGCTGAAACTTGCGTAGCTCAGCTTTACTACATAACCAGATGAGGAGAAAATGGCTTCCGAGTACTGAATATAGAGTAAAACAAAAAAATAGACACATGACTTAATGTCAGAGTATGATGGAGGTACCTTGGAAATATCCGGTAATCACTGGAAATTTCCCTGATGTGTAGTAATAATCACCTCTCCTCTCCTGATAAATTCAGTGGCATGAAAGTTTATTATATAAAACCACTATTTAGCAACAACAAATACCCAATATTACACGATATAAGATGGTTATATCAGCTAGAACGAGCGAGATGTGTTAACCATCTTCAGGATCAGTTGATGCCCATCCGTGATCAGATCAATGGAGGTCAAGTGATCGCTCTTCCTGGTGACGATTAACTCTTATCTTGGTCATCCCAGCTGAAGAGGCCATAATGTATGGCATAAAGATACTGGTTCATTGTTTTTCTTAAACATTGCCTTAATATCAATTATCTTGGTTACTGAATTGAAAGGTAAAGTGATGAACTAAATAAACATCACGTGGGAGACGGAAGGAGGGTAGCTACAGTTCCTTGGATCAAGAGCCGCTAATCAACATCACAGCACGCTTCCCCTTAGAATGGAACTGTCTTATTGTAGGTAAAAGTTACGTATGTGCTGATCAAGAAACAACCACCTGTCATCTCTCAATGTATTACTTCGCAAGGGAGGAAAAAGAGGCTCCTTTTCCACGACAACATTAAAGCAACATGTAAGAATGTCTTTAAAGACTTTTATTTCCATCATGACAGCAGGACTAAGAGGCGTCATGATATGATTCTTTATATATATAAGCTTTTAGGATTTCCATCCCACAGTACTTAGAATGAATACCTTAAGAGGCCTTCCTACAGCTTCAGTCGCACTACGCTACATCAACGACTGCTGAAAGAGCCACACGCATCCTCAACAGACACAACAGAATCGCTGGCTATGTACATCGTTTAATCACTGTGTAACGTGGCTCGCTGTGTTTTATTACTCATGTCAGATGGGAACATAGCCACCAACGCTTCGGCCTCCATCAGAGATTTAGTGAAAAATAAGAACACAGACAATAGCAGCAATAAGGCTGGCGTATACATGATACACTGCGGAAGTTGCGACAAAAATAATGTAGGCGAAACGTCAAGAGCACTTAAGACGTGAGACGTGTGCAGTGAGAGTTTTTCTACTTTTTTCAGGCCTACTGGAAAGCTCAAGTATTTGAGACTTCACAAAGACTAATGTGATATATCTAGAATACTTCAATTACTTATTTTTCGTTTTGGAATACTTACTGATGACTACAATGTTCTCCCCAAGTTTACCAGAATAGACTAACATACTTCATTATTATATTAATGATATATAAATCGACAAGTAAATATATAAGACACATGTGGAACACTTTGTTGTGAAGACGTTTTCCAACCAGTGACTTTATCAGTCCACTACAGAGAATAAATAGTGGAAGACGTAAAGAGTAAATGTGGTGATCAGTCCCTCATCCTTACTAAATCCTGTCAATGTTGAGGGACTGACCATTCCATATTAAGGCTTAGGTACTGATCACTTCCTATCAAGGCTGAGGGACTGAATACCACCTATCAAGCGCTGAGGGACTGACTGCCTCAAAATTTCTTTTCACGTTTTCCAGCGTTTACCTTCTATCTTGGGTGGATAAATCCACTGGCTAGAGAATGTTTTTCACAGATACGCCAGTGATGCACGTGTGCTTTATTCATCTAACATACTTCAGAACCCAGTGTTTTACAAGGGTATTAAATTCAGGGGAAGTATTAAGTCAGTGGATGTCATATAGCATTAGTGAACTGGAAGTAATCAGGTTTGATATGAATGGAAGATTAGCTCCAATTCCTTGCTTAAAAAATGCTTCATGTCAGTGCACTTCAATCCAAATCAATAGATTGCTTTGGATTTTAACTTATACTTTTATTTAAATGAGATTATCCACACAATGCTGGTAAAATTTATTGCTCGTGGTTCAGTTGATAGCGTCCTCAACTCACATACTGATGGAACCTGGGTTCACTCCCTGGCACGGGTAAAACTTTGGGTATGTTTCATTGTACCTGTTGCTTCTTGTTCGACTTTCATTAAGTAGGTACCTGAGGTGTTAGTCGACTGTTGTGCGTTGTTCCCCGATTGAGATTAAAGGATCCTATTGGAAGTATGACTGACAGGGTTAAAAATCCAAGCAAAATTTTATCCACATGAATTATTTGTTTGACGCTGTGCAATACATCTACACGGCAGGAAAAAATACTAGAACTATGTAAATGAGGCGCCTAAAGTGCTTCTCTGCTTGCCTATTACAATAGGTAACCTGGCAGATTTGTTATGCAGCAGCATATAATTAAAGTCTTGAATCAACACACAGCTGCGACATAAACACTAATTGAAAATACGTGTATTTTTATGGGGAGCATAATTTGTGAATTTAGTATGTTGTTGGTAGCAGTAACGGATGTTCCTCCTGTGATGATTCGTTCAGTGCTGGTGGCACTAGTAATACAATATGTCTAAGAACTTATGTGAAGGTAGAGTAGCCTTTGGCCCCAGTGATCTCCCGACACAGTGTCGCGGAGAGATGCCTAGCAAAACCTCTCAGCTCCTTACTCTCAGTCTTCTTACACCCACTGAATTCAGCAGTCACATGACAACAAAAAAGATGAGGGGAGACTAGTATCAACAGGGATAAAAATGCATAAAATGTGATAGCGCGAGAGAAGAGAGAGGAGGAACCGGACATGACAGTGTGGATAGAAAACAGGTGTAAGCAAGACTGGTCAAGAGTGTATATTACAGACAATTGACTCACCTACCTACACCTGCATGACAAGGTAACTAAGATGAAGTGAGTGAAGACACGCAGCACCCAGACGGAACATGGTGATGGACTCGAGTGTGGCCATAGCTGCGATGAGGGATACGGGTGTGGCCATAGCTACGCTGAGGGACAAGAGTATGGCCATGGCTGCAACAATAATGGACACGGGTGTGGTAATCGAGGAGCCTTTATGCAGCTCTTTCAATCACTCTCTTTTGTGCATCATTTTTCTTCCCTTGTAAATACTCAGGTTTGAAGTAGTCTTTACCGACGCTTTATTCTTTGTTTCTGCAACTCTACACTTGGTCAACGTTTCTCTGACTCTTCTCGACAGAGACTAAAGTGCCTCTCAGTAGGTGCTGTGATAATGATCCTTCTAATGAAGTTTCCATTCTCATTATCAATAGACTGATGTTCCAAGCTGTAACCTGACAATAATAATAGAAGGCCCAACTGCTAAAAAAAGAGAAGCAAGTTTCTCAAAAGCTTAGTCTAAATGACTGAACTAACAGACTACTTTGTAAATATATGGGACAACATTCTATTGCATTACGGGTCTTCCCCATTCAACCTTGCATAATCAATATTCAGGAATCAGGTTGTTGTTGCTGTTAGGCAATATCATTCGTTGCAAAGATTTAACTCATTTTCTTTTCTCGTGTTCTATGTGGCCAATTGGACCCCCTCAAGGAAGGTTCCTAGATGCTGGGGAGGGGCTCTTGATCTAGGGATTTGGATCTGTGTTCCAGTTCCCTGAATTAAACCTGAATACTTTCCACATTCCCCCACAGGCGCTGTATAATCCTACGGGTTTAGCGCTTCCCCTTGAATGTAATATTATGAGGCCAATACTTTCTCCGAGTTGGAACGCTCACGTCGTCAATCCGAACATGCAGATATATTGGACCATAAGAGCATAAGAAAGAAGGAACACTACAGCAGGCCTAGTGGCCTATACTAGACAGGTCTTTGTCAAACCCAAATCCATTACCCAAGGATAACTTTTGATAACCCTATTAAAGCACTTGCAAGTCTCACTCAAATCCAGCCCCTCTCATTCATGTATTTATCTTACCTATAGATAATTGCTATTATAAAGTCTGTCACGGACGCAAAACCCACGAGTAGATCACCTGGAAATTTAGTACTACCCTCAATTATGAAGGAGGTCGTGATTTTTTTTACTATTGATGTGACAGGTGAGGAGTCTGTCGACGGACACAGCACTTACCTGCCATTGTCTGAAAACACAAGAGCTGGCTCCTCATACAAGTTTGCTTCAGTGGAAGGATTTATAGCTGCACGATGGTGGATATGTAAACAGGTTGCAACATCATCATCAATAAAAGTTTTTCCCTACACCATTCTCAAAACCCATCTTATCATAAATCCACAAATAAATACACTATCCAAAAAAATAAGGTAATTACAAAGTACCGTAAAATAGGAAAATGACATTTATAACTGATAAACTGATAGCTGATAAACAGTGGGAATATCGGAGCATAAACAATTATATTTTCAATTAAACCAATTTTTCAAGAAATAAATGAATGATATACACGAAGCAGAGACAAATAAAAGAGTAAGCTAATGAATATTTGAGGTCTAGTATACAATAGCTGTTTAACTGAGTCGTTGCTTATATTAACAAATAACGAAGTTAAATCAATCTTATTAAGACAGGACACTTGCATATACTACAAACAATTCCTAACAAATTTTAACATTGATAGAATATAAAACTCCACATTAACGCAACAGATATTACTGTATTGCCATAATTACTTATATCGAGGGATCACTTGCCTTAACAGTTTAATAAGGATTTATGGTAACAAACACAAAACTACGCTTACAAATATGAACTAAAGTGAAGGAGAAAAACAACAACAAGCGTATATAAGCACAGACTGTAGGGTCAGTCCAAGCAAGAAGGCAGTTAGTAACACAGCTTAATGAATGACAATCAAAATATTAACACTAACGAAAGAATTCATTTGTCTCAGAGTTCTCTAACTTATTGTAGTGTGAACTCTACACATAGGTACTTAGAACACACAGTACTGCATAGACTGAACAATTAGTTCTATACACTTGGGAGTACTGCCTGAGAATGAGGCTGACGATAGTACATTAGTGATTATGTTATAGACTTATTTACAGAGATATAATTGTAAAGTATTAAGGTAGGCTAGAAATTTTTATAGGATTGATTAGAATATTGACGTAAAACACTGAATTTTATTAGCTTATTAGTGAATTACAGTATAGTTAAAATTTAAATGACATTTTATTTAAAAAATAAAGTGGCACTTAAAATGTTAAATTTTGAGGAAGGTGATTTTACCCATAGATTTGACCGTAGTAACATAGCAAATAACTGATCAATGGAGAGTCACAAAGTGAGCCTCACGTGTTTATTGTGTTATTAGTGAATACCTTGAAGAACAAAACACCATCGCATTGTATAACGCAGTCCATACTACCTTCAGATTGTCGCCATATATATTTTTGGTGAAATAAATTTCAATCATATATGTGAAATGAATAAAGATGTTTGACCTTTCCTCTCATTATTTCTTGATTAAATTATGTGTAATTATAATTTCTGAGCAATTTATATGCATTTATAACGATGATATTTCTTGCCATGATCTCATGGCAAACAATATCGTCTTGGTGAACGTGACCAGAATTCTTCATATATACTATATTGCATTGTCTGCTGAGTTACTATTCTGTTGTCTTGGAAAAATCATCTATTTTTTTTAAAATTTAGTTGTGGTAATTCAGATAGAGTAATCCTTCTTGAATACAATGTTTTTGACTTCGGTTGCGTTGTATTTGTGACACATAAGTAAAAAAAGAAGTATATCTATATTCTATAAGCAAACATGTTCATCCCGGTTATCTTTTTGGCATCCCCTGCTTTTCTAAATTATAATGGTAATAAACTGCAATAGGTGTGGATAACTAGAAGTAATTATATATACTAAATGGTTAAAACTATAACCATAATTTTTAAAGGGGTGGGAAGGCCTCGGTCAGATGACCAAAAGCTCCAACGGCGGGCCATCATCTAGGACCAGCATCAGGAAAACTTGTCCTGTTTCCTGACGAACCTTACTTAACCTAACCCAGAAGTAATTAGATGCATACTTACATTCACCGATATTAGTATGAAAAGTAATGCAAAATTTAAGGGAGGGTGAGAGGTGAAATACGAGGAAATGAAGCTACCCATCCCTATCTTTAAAGTTTAACTCTTCTCACCTAATTTATATATTTATTAGAATAGTACGTAACTGTGATCCCTTTTTTACCATAATAGATTTGTCACATTTACTAAGTGCAATTTTGAGTCTGAAATAAGCAAGAGAAATACTGTAATAGTAACAGTGTTAAAATTACCGACAAAATGTTAGTTAAATGAGCACAGATGCCACTAATGCGGCATTTTATTGTGACAACGTTTCGCTCTCTAGGAGCAAAACGTTGCCACGATAAAAGATCATATTAGTTGCATCTCTCTCCATTTACCTAACAATAGAAATAATGACATGTTTGCGTAGCGACGAACCACCAGCTGGTGCAAATATCTTCATTATCTATTTAATAAGAGAGACGCAGACTACACCTTAATTGTTGTTGTTAGTAACCTGGTTCAGCCTCCAGAACGGCAGGCACAAATTACAAATTATTAGATACTGTCAAGATATTAGAACGTGTGGCTCAGACATCACGAACCAGCGTTCATATGTGATCTTAGAAAATGTCTATTGATTAATGAATTGGAGATCATCGGAACGTGCGAAATGAAAATGATTTTTAAATATATTTTAAAATTTTAACTGTGTATGCATAGTTATGTGGCCTCTCTGTCGTCAAGGAAACACTAAATTAAAAGTTTATTATCTAAAGACTGCATAATGCTAATGTAAATACAGTCTTTTCAAAATTGTTTTGAAATAGGGAAGGGTGGAAAGTTTGATGTGGTTTAATAGCCTAGTGTCAAGTAATCTTGTGGTACCCACCACATGGTTGTAGAAGCATGAGGCGGTATCAACAACATAGCTCACGCTTTCACTCATTTTTTAACTAGTCATAAGATGCTGATTGATTTAGCTCAGAGAAACATTTATGAGAATCTCGTATCAACGAAGCAGATAGAGAAACAAGAAATTATTGTTTTAATTAGTCTTGTGTGCAAAGAGGAATGACCATAGTTTCGTAATAATTGCCAGTAACTATTATGGTGTAAGTCCAGTTCTGAATGCTGAATGGTTGGTGATGATGTATGTGACCTAGGCTGCATTCCAGAAAATGGAGGTGGAACATACTTTCATTATTATCTTGAACCTGTCAGTTGTTGCTCGCCTCAGGGTCTACCAGCATGTCAACCCTGCTTCCCAAAGTCTCTCATCTAAAGTAAAACTACAAGAAAGACATGATGAAAATAACTTTAAAAACAGAATGGCTGAAAAGTGAGACATTTGTGCAACATTTGGGAATCTTTATTGAGAAGCCAGTGGCTTCCTCAGTCCAATGCAGAGAATAATAGTGGAAGATGAGGAAGAGCTTGAGGTAATCAGTCCCTCAGCCTGGATTCGATGTGTTCAGGCAATCAATCTCGAGAAATGTACAGCACATGTGCGGAAAAGCTGCACCCCTAAGTGTGTGCAAGATGACCAAATAAATAACTTCCTAGAATCTCTCTCTCTCTCTCTCTCTCTCTCTCTCTCTCTCTCTCTCTCTCTCTCTCTCACGGGGCAGGTGAATCGTAAAAAAAAAACACAACACTAAGTTGCATTAAAAGTGAAAAAAGACATTACAAGGCATGTAGTAATGTATTTCACAGAGAGACAAGTCAAGTGGTTGGACTGCTTACACTGAGACGACGCAGATCTTCCTACTGAGTGATATTGTACAATGTGAAAGTCATTTTTTCACAGAAATATTTATATTTTTCTATGATAAATTAAACACATGTGCAACACTTGTGGAAACGTGTCGCCACACAGTGGCTTCATCAGTCCAATATAAAGAAGAATGGTGAAGATCAGAAGAATTTATCAGCTGACTATGTAAGACAGTTGCTGACTTTGCATCCAAATCAACTTCAGTGTCTGGAGGCCAGACGTGACTGGTTACCATCAATGTCCCTGTCGACGCGGGAGTCATCAGGGCTTCATTTTTGCAGAGGATGAAGAGGAGTTGGTTGGAACCTTCGTAAACGTAAATGAAAGAAAGAAAAAATAGCAAATGTCAGAAAGGGGGACGTTATTCTTTAAAACAAATAAAAAAAAACAGAAATTCCCCACTAAGTTCCAATAGTCCAGCTAAAATAATACGGCAGTGCCGGCTTTTCCAATAACCACTCTATTACCCTTACCAGAGCACAGCCAATAGGATGACACCCATATAATTAACATTGCTAGGGTTAGAGAAACCGTAAGTACAAGTTGTTAATTGAATAACTGCACTAGTGTCGTTCAATTAATAACAGGTGTTGGGAAAGACACTGCAGTAAAACTTTTCTTACGATGCTTCTTCCAGATACATAGGCTTATGAGGTAAATTATCACCCAGAGGTCAGGCCTGGCAGAGGTCACAAGTTAGGTCATGAGGAGACAAATAACTTAAAACATACGTATTTTAGGTGCCGAAGTGCCGGGAAGGGAAAATGGTGGGAGGTCTATGGGAAATAGTTTAATTATGTAAATCATTCACCACTTGACCTGTGTGGTGTGCAGACATGTGGCTACTGCCCTCTGCTGGATGTTGACTGAAGCAGAGATTTTCCCAAGATGGCACAGCATGTCAGAAGGAGGATAAACACTGTGTGTATTGAGCTGGTGCGTGGGGCTGTAATGCCCCAAACAGTGTCTGTGCTTTTGCTGGCAATAATCCCCGACACATACACCATACATGGAGTAGCAGATGAAGAGCTGTATGGAGTGGCGCTTAATAAGGCCTACAGGATCTTCGTCAAGTTGCTGTCTGCCAGTGTTTACGAACGACTGGTGGAGAGATACCAGGATGGCTGTGAGTTTGTCAACCCAGCAGTGAGTGTGCGCCTGATCGATGTGTCCCGCCACTACACCTGGGTAAAGGTGCGTAACGTGCCTTTTGAGGCAGATGAGATGGACTTACGCACCATCTTTGACCAGTATAGGATGGTTCACCTGGCGATCATTAGTAAATGGGCAGAGGGAGCGTACGCTGGCCTGCCAGAGGGCATGTTTATGCTGAAGATGTAGTTGAAGAACTCCATACCATCTTATATGATCTTGGAGGAATTCCGCACCCAAATTATGGTGTCTTATGTGGGGCAGCATCGAACTTGTCTTCTCTGTGGAGCGTATGACCACATTCCGCTGCAGTGTGGACGCCAGTATCGGTTGTAGGATGTGGGCCACTCAAGCAGGAGGCGAGTGACATTGCCAGGACAGACGTATGAAGGAGCGGAACCTCGTGGAATGAAGAGGTGGAGTGGGAGTCGCAACCAGAGGGGCACTGCCTGCCTCTCCCTCGGGATGCTTGCCCTACGTACCCCCTTACGGAAGGTGGTGTGGACCCGACGAGTGAAGCGGAGAGGGTGGTTGAGGAGACGTTGGCAATGGTGTTAGATGAACTGTTAGCAACACCAGGTGTGGTGGGTGAAGTGAGAACGGTCGATGACCTTGGGGAGCCAAATATCCAGAGTGGAAGGAGTCTGGTGTCCCAAGTAGTGGGGACTGCTGCTGTGGAGGACTTGATGATGGTGGTGGCGGAGGTCCACCATGATGCCTCTCTGGAGGTAGATATGGAGGAGGATTGTGTCACTTGCAAGAGGGCAGCGATGCAATCGGACTCCGATGATGTCTTGACCCCAGTGCAGAGAACGGGAAAGAAAGCATGGGCGGATGTGGCGCGTGGCGTACTTCCGGGTTCCCAGGAACTAGTAGTGGCTAAGGGACGATCCCGAGCCTCGGGTGGAGAGCATGGCGGCAGGGTTCGGCACGCGGCTAATTGTGCATCGGTGCTGAGGGGGCAGAAATCAACGCCAGCATAAGGTGTATGGAATATAAATGGGTTGCAAGATTTTGTGAAGTTAATGTGGTTTCGGGAGTTTCTCAGATGTTACGGAGTGAATGTGGTTTTCATACAAGAACACAATTACAAGACCGGGTGTGAGTTGTTGGTGGAAGGTTATAGTGTGTTTGTGGCGCATTCAGACCGTTTGAAAGGGGGGTAGCTGTCCTGCTTCGAGAGGCAAGCCAGTTTGTTGTGCTTAGGTGTGAAGAGGGGGGGAGGGGCGTGTATTGCAGGTGGATGGGAGCGCTCATGGCGCTGGTGTGTGTGTATGTGCCTGCGGAGAGTGACATGAGGATGAAGGCTGAGTTTGTGCGGGATGTGCTGGTTTACCATCATAGGAAAGTATTGGTGGAATTGGTTTGGGATGGGTTGCCTATGCAGTTTCAGGGATATTGGAAATTGAATATTAGGCTCCTCGGGGTTCAGGAGCAGCAGAAGGGGTTTGCAAGGATGTGGGAGGGTTTATGGAAGGAGGATGGTGTTGCGGGTGACTTCTTGGAGTGGGATAGGATGGCAAAGGGGAGGATACGGGAGTTTTAATTGAGACAAGGTAAGCGAGAGGCTCACATGTTCTATGGGCTTCTTCAATACTTTGAAGGGCGGTTGTGGGGAAGTTATGGGAGAGACATGGGGGGAGTGTACCCAATGGGGGATATCGAGGTGCTGAAGGGGCACATACGGGATTTATAAAATGAGAGGTTTGATGCGGTACGTGTGCTGGGTGGGCTGGAGGAGGTGCTGTGGGGCAATAGACTGTCGACCTGTGTCTTACGGGGGTAGAGGAGATGATAGGCGGTGACTGACGTAGATCGTTTGGTAGTTCATTCGGAGTTGGGGGGTACAGTGTAGGGTAGGAGTTGCGGACGACAGAGGGGATGAGTTGTTATGTGGATGAATGGTTTGGGAAGTATTTGGATAGGGTTGGGGTGGATTGTCAGGCTTTACAGAGGTTGGGTGAAAATGTGTTCTGTGCTCTTGGTAGGAATGACCGTTTGGCGTTGGGTGGGGAAATAGATGAGGGAGAGGTGTGAAGGGCGTTGATGGGGATGGGTAGGGGCAAGGCGCCGGGCATCGATGGCTTGCCCTGTGAATTCTATTTACAAAATTGGTGTGTACTAAAGGCGTTTTTAGTGAGGCTCATGAATACAATGAAAGAAAGGGGTGAGTTGGGAGGGTTACAGGCAATGGCAGCTGTAGTCTTGGTCCCAAAAAGGGACCATCCCAGCACAGTGAAGGATTACAGATTATAAGCTTTTTGCTAAAATTTTAGAGAATAGGTTGAAATGTGTAGTGGGTCGAGTTGTTGTGAAGGGTCAATATGGGGTGCCTGGGAGGTTCATGTATGAGGGGCATGAGATAATTAAAGAGTTTGTGGAGGGTGTGCAGGGTGAGAGAGAGGGGGGTATTTTGGCATTGGATTGGCAGGCGGCGTATGATTGTGCAGACTGAGAGGTGTTATGGCAAATACTATGTTGGCAGGGTTTTGAGGAAGAGATAGTGCGATGGGTGGGGACTTTATATTATGGAGCAAGCGTGCATGTGCAGGTGAATGGGAGGGTGGGGGAGTGGATTCTGATGGGTAGGGGTCTCTGGCAGGGTTGTCCCCTGTCCCAATTTTTGCGTGTCTGCAGGACCCGTTTTACAGGGCGGTAGAGGCGTGTATGGGGGGTGGATTCGTTGGATACATAGATGATACTACGATTCTTGTGCGGGAGGTGGAGGGTTTATGTGCGGTGGGAGGGGTCATCAGTTGGTTTGGAGAGGCCACTTTTTTGAGGGTGAGTGTGAAGAAATCGAAGTTAATGTGGTTTGGTGGCTTGGGAAGGGAGGATGGAATGGGGTGGTAACGTGGGGTGGATTGTGGTGGATAGAATAAAGATTTGTGGGGTTGAGTATATGGGGGATGCGTAGACGGTGAGAATAGTTAATTCGGGACGTATTGTGGAACGGGTGGTAAGCAGGTTAGATGGTTTGCAGCTGAGTCACTTGACGATCCACCAACGAGTCATCATGGTGAATGTGCTACTTTTCAGTAAAATATGGCATGTGGATGCGGTGTACCTGTTGGCGGTGTCGGATATTAAGAGGGAGCTGAAGAGAGTCTTTAGATTTGTTTGGGGTTCTGGGTGGGACTGGTTGTGGAGGGGGGTCGTAACTCTCCCGGTTAGTAGAGGTGGTCTGGGGTTAATAGACTTGAAGCGTAGGGTTAAATGTATATATTTGAAGCAGGGGTTTCTCCATGTGGGAGGGTGTAGGGGGGGTTGAACAGATTTCATGAGGATGTACGGAGGTGGTGGGGGGTGAAGTTGCATGAGTGTGAAGACATGTTGAGAGTGTTAATATATACTAGAGACTCTGCACAAATATGGGTGGGTGTTATTGAGCGGTCGGTAGGGGGTAGGGAGGTTGCGTTGGTCGAAGGTGCATATCTGATGTATGCGTGGGGAGATATCTGGGCGAGGTTTCGTTTGTTAAGCATACAACCGCGGGTATGGGAGGTTATGTACCGATTCCTCCACGGTATCCTCCTATCAGGTGTGGTACTTAGAGAGAG
This sequence comes from Cherax destructor, assembly GCA_009830355.1. Taxonomy (NCBI): domain Eukaryota; kingdom Metazoa; phylum Arthropoda; class Malacostraca; order Decapoda; family Parastacidae; genus Cherax; species Cherax destructor. Next base: position 73,179 of record WNWK01000863.1, on the reverse strand, counting down.
GGGGTTGCATGTAGAGGGTGAGTGTAGGGTATGTGGGGGTGAGGAATCGGCATTCCATTCTGTGTATTTTTGTGAACGACTGAGTGGTATTAGGGAGTGGATTGGTAGGGTCATGAAGAGGGTGGGGAATGGCTTGATTTCTATTTTGAGGGCATTGAGTCTGGATGTGGGTGGGGTGGGTGAGCCTGTGCAGCATGCTATGGCATATTTAATCGTGGATTTTGTGTTCGTGTCTTGGGGTATGAGGGGGCAAGGGGTGTGGGAGGTGCGAAAGAGGGTACTGGCAGTGACTTATTATAGAACGCTTCGTCTTCGTCGTAATAGGGGGATTTATGGGAGTCGGTTGAAAAGGGATTTTCTGGAAGGTTATTGCAGTATGGACGTGGGCGTCTTATTAGCGTTGTGAGTGAATGGGGGTAGGGGGGTTCTGTTTGGAGTTTTCAGGGGTTGCGACAGGCTGGTCTCTGGAGCAGGAGCAGAGGGGGATGAATGGTGTTGAGGTGCGTGGGTGAGGTGAGGGGTGTGGTGCAAGAGAGCGTGCTGATAGGGTGAATTGTGGGTTACGTTGAATGGATATGTTCTGTTAATATCTGGTTTTTGGGTAAACATGTACGCCCATCGGTAGCAAGGCTGGAATACATGTAAGATTGATGCTAAACATAGAGTTGCATGTAGGGAAATTGTTCAGTGGCTTTGCGCCTGTAGAGGTTAGGATTGTGTTTGTAATATATATATGTCTCATGTAGTCATGCAGAACGATGTTAGGCGATGCGCCGGACATTTTAGGTGTGTGTTGTGGCTGACAATATTTCAGTCTATGTTGAAACATCCTTGTAGAGTGGTAGATACCCTGTTATTCGATGCTACAGGATGTTGTTCTCTATTTTTTTTACATGTGTAATTTTCAGTAGGTATAATTCATGGTTTCATGTGACACCATTGGCTAGGGCTGGTTTCTGTATGACCTATATGTTCTTCTGTACATTTATGTGTGTGTCCACAATATGATGTGACATAAAAGATTATATAGTAGTGTGTAGGATGTTCGGGTAATTGGGGGGGGGGGGTAGTGTATAGAGTTCTGCTATTGTTCATAACACTTATTTTCATGTGGATGCAGCATTACTGTCGAGGGTAGGGCAATGTTGGATTGTACTATATTTTCTATATTTGATATATGCTAACATATGTAAAGACCTATGTATACTGTATAAGACGTTTTAAATAAAATATAAAAAAAAAATTATGTAAATCATATACAATATGAACAATAGGACTTGCCAGTGTGCAAGTTCCCTTGTTTTGTTTGAGTGTCGGTTAAATATATAACTGCTGCTTCCAGTCCTACGTCTGGTTTTATCCTCCTGATATAACTATTGATGAGTGAGTGTAGACACGTGCATGACCGACTCTCCACCCTGTAAGAATATTTTTGTTCCTATAGCAGATCTGAAGAACACGCCATGTCTCACATTGTTCACTGGGTGTGAGCAAACTGGAGCGTCTGCAGGAAGACACACCTTCAGTCGCCACTCCTGGAAAAGATCTTCCATCAGTGTGTTATAACATGTAGAGTTGAGGTATGGCTGCCGATGTCGTTTCAAAACAAATGTAGGGAGATGCAGTGGCCAAAGCTGTGTCATAAGACATGTGATTGAGGAAGGTCTTGGCTGTGTCATGGCACTATTGGTTGAAGTTTGGTGGCCGGGGGTGTATCATGATATATATGGTTGAAGTATGAAGGCTGGGCCAGTGTTACAACACTAGTGGTCAAGGTGTGGTTGCTTGGCCAGTGTTACAACACTAGTGGTCAAGGTGTGGTTGCTGGGATTGTGTCATAAAATACTTGGTCGAGATATGATTGTCTAGGTGTGGTTGCCGGAGTCGTGTGATGGAGGTGCTGTAGTTGGGGGGCCGTGCCTTAACACATGTGATTGAGGTGCGGTTGCCAGGGCACATGGAGTAATGGTATAGTTGCCGGGGCCGTGTCATAACATCTGGTCGAGGTACGGTTGCCGGGGGCCGTGCCGTAACATCTGGTCGAGGTACGGTTGCCGGGGCCGTGTCATAACATCTGGTCGAGGTACGGTTGCCGGGGCCGTGTCATAACATCTGGTCGAGGTACGGTTGCCGGGGCCGTGTCATAACATCTGGTCGAGGTACGGTTGCCGGGGCCCCATCATGCATAACGACGTCAAGAAAACCAGCTAACACAATGGAGGTAGACAATGGTGTGAGGTAATTAATTATGCAATATTTACTATTTATTTTATATTCGTGTTTGTTTCTCAGTGGAGCTCATATGACATCAGTGGCACACTGCACAAGTGATGATGTACCATGGTGGTACACACTCTGCAAGTGATGCTATTGTTTCATGGGAGTCACACTACACCATTGTTGATGGTGTAGTGTGACTTCCATGATGTTAGATGGTGGTCATAGTATGATAGCGGTACTGATGCTATCATCGCCGAGACAGCTACCAACTTGGGCTCAAATCTTGAAACACTACTGTGAGGATGCGAATATTTTCTTTAATTACTTGGCTGTTGACGAACTAATAGTTAATCGGGTATTGATGTGAAAAGTGGAGGATCTGAACCAGGAAGGAGTGGGAATGGTGGGGCTCTACCCCAATGAGCCCAATGGAAAAGAGTCACTTTGTCTGACTTAATTTGGGTTATCCTAGGTAATTTACACATATGTTACTATGCAAGACAAGCCACGGGTATAGAAATCTTCAGCTCAAGTAATTCCCCCTAATTCCTTTTGTTGCTACTCTTGCAGCATTGCATAGCTCGTAATGACGCACGGAGACGTGTGAATGTACTTGAGCTGAAGATTTCCACCCCCTCGTGGCCTGTCATGTATTGTTAAAATCGCCTGTCTGTCTGCTATTGTATTGCGATATGTTAATATGCATGATAATTTGTGTAGCTGAATTTGTGTGGACCTCTACCTAGATATATTTACCCTCCTTGGGAGGGCGGGATGGGGTAGTATCAGGCAAAGGTGGGGTAGGTGGGGAAACACCTGTTGGGGGTTAACTGGGGATGCTAGTACCTGGGAGGGAGGGAATGAAGGAGGGTGGAGGGGACGCCAGACAGTGATGTCGGAGGAGTGTAAAGGTAGCCTGGCGCAGCTCAGAGGCAATTACTGTTAAGTTGAACGTGAAATACGACGTGTGTCGCAGCTCTCAACGACACACGCCCTCAAAATTTATAGATTTCCTTACAGCCATCATTAAAATTTGGGACCTGGTTTAAAACTGTTTATGGGGTTTAAAAGCAAAAACTTCCATGCAGAGCTTTTTTAATTAGTTTTCAGGAACCGAGCAAGAAGGTATTAAGTGGAATGTCTTTAGGGTACCATGTATATGTTGAAGCGAGAATTGCATTCTGGGTAAATGTTTCCATAGCAAATAATTTTAATGGCAAATTATTTGAATTACTTAAACTTCAAAGGCTTCTGGAAGATCTCTGGACAGAAATATCCAATGAAATCTTTCATTTATTATTTAAAAAAAAAAAGCAATAGAAAATAAGTTTTCCTGAAAAGAGAGAACTTCTCATTAATCTCCACCTGCAAGTATTCTGAAAAAAACTGCATGCCTGTCCTGAAGGAATGTGTGAGTTGACAGGCTACGTCCTTCTGAAGTATAAATTCAGCTTTGGTTATCTTAACAAGTATTGGAAGGTTGAGGGCAACGAGTGTTGTCCTCGCAGAAAACCGCTTCCAAAAGAGGGGACCTGCCCTCGTAACTATGCATGTTGGGTAAATCATAAAAAAAAACTGCTTTCATGAATGCTCACTCAGGTAACTAGAACGAAACTGAAAGATAAACCCGCTTGGGTGAGCTTCTTAACAGATCATGAATGAGTTGATCCGTTAACAGAATACGACTGAGGTGGACCCGTAAACAGGCCATGACTGTGGTGGAATCATTAACAGTATATAACTGTAGTGGACCAGTTAAGAAGCACTGACTGTACCGAAAGGCCTTGAGACTAGCCGAAATAGCTAATTTATTTTAATTTGATAACTTAACGACCTCCTTAACTGTTGCTGGTCGCCCCGGCTATTGATTCACGGGGACGTACCAAGAGAAGGATGAGACAGAATCCGCTGATGCCAGACCGATACCGCTACGATCAAAGTCTTCTAGCCAGCAATCGAGATGTGCAAGTCAATGAAAGATAATACCATTTGAGGCTAAATCGCACGCTTTGGTCTGCTGCGATGAGAAGACCAGGCTCAGCCACCGGGTGGCGTTGTTTGCTATCAGAGGCTTAGGGATTATCCTCATCATGAAACTGATTATCAACACTGACGGAATGTACTGTGTAAACAGTGGTGAGCAATTTTAAGATCCCGATAGCGACCCGACAACCAGAGGGAGATACAATCTTCAAACAATGGGTAACATTTGTCGTGGTATATTCAGGTGGCGATGTTGGTGGTTAAAGTTAACCAGGCTGGAGGATAGGTAAGCGGCGACAGTTAAGGCTGGAAAATTGTACAGAAGAGCTGCGATAGCTGAGTAACTCTTGGAGTCCTGGAATTAGAAGGCCAACTGGATGATGCTACCTGCTCAGTCTTTGAAGCTAGTTCAGTGGGTGGTGGAGCTTGTTGAGTGGGTGGTGGAGCTTGTTCAGCGGGGGTGGAGCTTGTTCAGTAGGTGGTTACGCTTTTTCAGTGGGTGGTGGAGCTTGTTAGTGGGTGGTGGAGCTTGTTTACTAAGTGGTGGAGTTTATTCAGTGGGTGGTGGATCTTATTGAATAGGTGGTGGAGCTTGTTAAGTGGGTGGTTGAGCTTGTTCAGTGGGTGGTGAAGTTTGTTCAGTAGCTGCTAGAGGTTACTTGGTTAATTGTTGTTGTTGAGTGCTGATGGCTATTTTTTTCAGGTTGTTCAATGTGCTGATTAACATTCATGTGTTGAGCAGGCTGTTCACTGGATGATGTAGTTTGGTAAAGCTTGTTCATTGAGTGTTTAAGGTAGTTCGGATGGTGCTTGAGATTGTTCAGCATGTGATGACGTTAGTTCAGTGTCTACTGAAGCTTCGTCAGTGTGTGGGGAAGTTTGTTCAGTGGGTGATAGGAAGTCTGGTGTCAGTATAAGGGTGACCCCCTACAATTTACGTATCCAACTACCTTAATGACTTATGTAACCATCAAACTAGTGAAAGCAACAATTGGTTCAGAAACCACCAAATAAGTTACTGAAATCGTGAATTTGAAACCAAGTGTGTAAATAAAACCAGCAAATTGATTCTGAGACCACCAGCACAAGCTGTGGAGTCAGATTACTGAGTTGTGTGACTGAGAGTGGCGCTGGAGCAAGACACCGGGTGTTACCTGTAAAAACATCAAATATAATTTGTGAGGACTGAGGTGGCAGAGGCGGGGAAGGTCAACATGGTGGTGATGCAGAGGGCGTGTTTATATTCTCTGTATCTTGTGATGTTGAGTCAGCCAAGCGTGGAGTGTGAGCAGAGACGATGCTGCTGCCAACCTACCTAGCTAACCAAAGAACTGTTTTGAGAAACTTTAACAAGGAATCATTTATGACTTAGACAAGCATATAAGGCTTGGAGCCCTGGCGTAATCATATTCAGAAACTCGAAAAGGTTCAAGTGACTGAAATCAATCTATCACTAGCGATGGAATAAATGCACTGAACCCTTCTACTTAAACGGAACGAAAGACTATTAAAAATATTACAGCGTACAGAACATTCAAAGAACTAGACAGAGAGGATTGCGGAGAGCTATCCGAGATGTGAAGACATGGAGCTAGGTAAATGATAGGTAAAGAAATATGAGCCACAGGGACGCTATGACATGTTTTTTTATATATTCCTAGTGGTCAACAGTGGAAGAAACTATGTGAATAGAAGATGGGCGTCAACTCCATCACTAGAGTTGATATGACAATGCGTCAATAAATCGAATCGTTCTTACTGACGAGGCTGGGCCAGGAGCTACGGCCCAACCCTTGTAAACACAATTAGGTCTGTACGTACCCACGCACTATGAAAAAAAAAAAGAGGAGAGTGGACTATCACTTCCCCCTCCAGCCTACCCTCGACCCACAACCCTCACCAATAAAAACAATACCTTCATAAATAAAAATCATAAGCATGAGGTTAAAATGTGTTTGGCTGCATAAAGTATCATGTAGCCACACATACCTCCACACAGCATGTACTTTAAAACGATTACCGAAGAACTGATTCATGCAGAGTGTCTTTTACACTTGCTAACCCCGACTTTCATTAGGATTTTTGTGGCCACTTGGTATGTTGGGTAGTGTGTGAGGGGTGTGGTTAATGTGTGTAAGGTGAGAGGGGGGGGGGAATGTTTAAATGATTTGGGGAATAAGTGTGGGGTGTGGGGAATGTGTGTGAGGAGTAGGGAGTGTGTTTGGGGTGCGGACAATGTGTATTGGGTGTGGAGTATGTGTATGAGGCGTGGGGAATGTGGCACTTGTGTGCGGAATATATGCGACTTTGGCAATTTTTTTAATCGAGTGTATTATTGACAGTGAGTTAATAAATTTTGTGTACAAAGTCGCTTACTGTAACTTCATGTGTGTGAGAGAGAGAGAGAGAGAGAGAGAGAGAGAGAGAGAGAGAGAGAGAGAGAGAGATTAAGAGAAAGAGACAGGAGGTAAACAGACAGGCAGAGAGACATACAGACAGGCAGAGAGACAGACAGGAAGACAGAGAGACGGACAGGTAGAGAGAGAGAGAGAGAGAGTTGGTCACCGCCTTCGCTCCTTCTTGCACTTAATTAATTACAGCACCGGGTCATTGTGATCAGCAGAAAGCATGAACATAGAGTGCAACAACGTTAAGTTTCAGCTCTCACTCTTCTAGACAAACTAGGTAGCCTAAGACTGAGACAATGTATGAGAAAGGTTTCTGTGAAAATTGTTCTTTTCTTTAGAAACAAGATAACCACATCGATATCTTTCCTGTGCACTGTCACTGAGTGGTGTGAGTGTGAGTGTGAGTGTGAGTGTGAGTGTGTGTGTGTGTGTGTGTGTGTGTGTGTGTGTGTGTGTGTGTGGGTGTGTGTGTGTGTGTGTGTGTGACTTTCAGAAGTTGTGGGGTTGTTTGATGTAAGTGTGTGAAGTATTGTGTCTTGTAGTGTGTGTGTGTGTTGTGTGGTTCGTCTGGTATTGTGGTGTGTTTTGTTCTGTGTTTGTCCTGTGTGTTTTAGAGTTGTTGTGGATTTCTAGTGTTGTGCAATACTTTTGTGTGGTGTGTTTGTGTACTCAGAGTTTGTATGGTGGTTACTCATTGGGTGTTTGGAAAACACTTTTACATATAAAAAAGAAAATTATGTCAACGTTACTTTAGAAATATATTCAACATCACCGCAAAATTAAGGTCTTGTATGTCAAAAGGCTATCAGATTTCTTTACTCTGTTAAGCGCTCTACCCCCATGTGGAGGAGGCTTGATCCTTCATGTGCTTATCTCTATTATTGCATGCTATACATACAGCATGCAATACTAGAGAACGAGCGACAAAAGATGCAAAATAACCACAGGGGAAAGTTGAATGATAGCTCTATAGTCTTTCGTGTTGCGATCAACACATCATCAGGAGCTTGCAATGTTAGAGAAATAGAATAGGAAATCCAGGAATATTCGTTCAGGAGAATGACTACAGAATGGAGAGAGTCGATGAAATATGCGAAGACCTGGTAACTTTACATGCCCGTAACACTTAGGCTCAAATACGTAAGGCTGTGTAGTAAAGGAACTGGTTAATCTAAAGTTGACCATTCAAAAATAGTTTATGTGACTACTGATGATGCACCCAACACGACTGGAAGAGAACCATCATTGTTGGTGTATTCCTCGTTCTATTGGCATTGTATATTGTTATCGTTTAACCTCTCTGTAGCTCCATGAATTAATATGTAATAAGTTAATATGTGAGCCATCAACAGTGGCTTGTCTCTCCATCTGTTGTGTATAATGTACTGGGTGCTTATGTTAATCTTCGCTTCCCTCTCCATTTCGTTGTTCGTAATGGTAGTAACGATACCCCTGATCGTTTACCTGGTAATCCACATATTAAGGACACGAGTGGATGCAGATACAGGGCGAGTCTGTTTTTTCCGCTCGCATTAGTGACGCTTACTCAAGAACAAAATAGTGAGTGGCGTCCCTCGCCCCTAGTGGGTTCTTACCTGTGAGTCCCTTCTAGTTCTAGTTCTGAATGGCAGTAATGTAGTACCTGCGATGAGCATTTTAGTATACAAAAATCTATGTCGTTAGTACCAAGTTTACCTGTAGCGGAGCCTGAGCAATTTCTGGTATTCGAGAATCAGGCCCAAGTTGCCTAAACGGTGCTCGTTCAGGCAACCTTGCATGGAAGGACCGTTATCACCATACCATTTTTTTATAGCGTGTGTGATTAGGGTTTTGTGAATATACAGTATTAAGTATACTGTCCTCCGCACAGTATAGTGGTATAGTGCAGCAAGTGTCACTAACTTTAGTAAGCTTATGCATATGTTGCAAGAAATTTCAAAGGCTGTTAGTCCAGATGTTCACATAGTGTTATATCATATTCTAACATTAGTGATTAAGACTACTAAATTGGCAGACATGTTTGAAACTAACACATTTCATTCGAAAGAGCATAGTCACTCAAAGCTTCCTCCCAGCAGTATTCTGCTAATAAAGAGTGGTTCAAACAGGGCCGCTAGGAAAGAATAACATCAACGTACTACAGGGAAGTCACAGGCAAAAATAAGACCTCAGTGCCTGTGAAGCGCCAGTACTACCATAGAATCAGTCATGCTGTCATGATTTCAAATTCGAGGCAGTCTTCGGGTAGTGGTAAGTCTGGAAAAGCATGCAGGTAACATTTTTCCCTGGCTCACACGTTCCAGTTTCCCAGGATGTGGACGAGTGCATGGCTCCATTTTATAGAAAGAGTAGATCGGCATTTAAAAAGTCAGACCAACCTGTAGCTGTTACCTCCTTCATGGACACTGGTGCTTTCTGTTCTTTGTTAGGGGATGGGGTACTTTCCACCCATGAAACACCCATCTCAACAAAAATGAGCTATTGGAGGCATACGGTGGGGTAGTAATTATCTCCGGTTACATAGGTCTATATTGATTCGGACTATTAATCAGGGTATTTAACATTAGGAGTATCAAGGAAATTTCCTATGAAAGACGCATTATTTTTAATTACTAATGATGTCTTCCCTTCCAGATTATCCCAATCCTGTGGTAGACAACGAACGCTTGGCACCTGAACTAATTCCAATTATGGCTGTAGCACTGGCAATATCCAAGGGCAAATTAGGTGTGAATGCTGACCTTACCTCTGGGGACTCAGACTTAAATTTAGACAATTTGTTTTGCGATGGCAGTTGGCTAGGGCTATGCAGTAAGATAGAAAATGCCATGGGCAAGTCTTCCTCTTCCTGGGTGGCAGGGCTGTCAGACGCTCCCACTTCCATTCCCGACGAATCGACATACAGGGAAGAGCAACAGGCATACATTTACCTGTCCAGCTTAGCATTCAGCGGCGTCTGAAGTCAGGCTAATAACTCAACCCTTGAGAAGGAAACCATGGCTGTTTATGACAATGGAGAACTTCAATGTCTGTCATTCTGTTCATATGTGGTTCAGATGTTCAGCAATCACAGTCTGCTGGTCTACCTAAACTCCTTGTGGAACGAAAGCTCGCTTAACTTTCTAAGCCAACGAAAGATCACCATCAGTCTTATAGCGGGAAAGGCCAATGACATAGCGAACTCACTCACCAGAGCGTGTCAGCTAGCTAGCATGCAATCTATATTCATATTATACACAAGTTATTGTGTATTAGTTAGGATTCAGCCCGTCCTCTTAACCACAAAGACATAATGCCACTGTTGTGAAAACAGTCAAAAGGGTGGCCTTTGTAGGAGCTCTGAGCACTTGAAATATGACTGTTGTCCATCAGCTGCGTGCAGTGGCTAACCGTTTTCTGTTCGTGCGGCAGACTTTTTTTTTTATCTCGATTATTTTGTATTTAGTTTTTTCCGTTGTAAGTTAACCTAACCTAACTTAGAAATTTCCTTCAAAGCCTATGGGTAAAATTGACAGAGTTATTAGGATTGTTTGCAGGATTAGGGTGATGGATAGCCTTAAGCTCGCTTTCCCCCATAACCCCATAGTGAGGAAAGAAAGGTTTTAGTAAAGGTACACATTGTTACTGTCCGCGTGTGTCTTGGACCAACACTAGCCCTACTGTCTGATGTCTCCTTGTATAATTCCGATGAGCTCTGCCATCTGGAGAGAAGCTTACCACGACTACGACGACGTTTCGGTCCGACTTGGACCATTTACAAATCACACCTACGTCGCCATAAGCTTGTGTTTCCTATGTGCGGGTTATTTGTGTATAGACTATTGTTCCATGGTGGCATGTTACCCATCTGATGCTTGCTGATGGAGCTTAACTGTAACACAACTCATGGCGTGGGGGAAGTGGGTGACATACCCTAGAACGTTATTATATTCGATTCATAACACGGAACCACAATCCTGCATACCATCAATACCCTACTTTAAGCACGGTAGTTCATTGCCTTTCAAAGTTAGGGCACCGTATGCCTTTGGTAACTGTCAGTTGTTCTGGAGGTCTGCCAGTCATTGTGAGGATGGGAGCCCCATGGTAAGCTTCCTTGCATGTAGAGATCACCCTGGAACTTCAGTTCTTCATAAGCCTCAAAATGGTTAACAACTTACAGTATTTTCCGGCATATAAGGCGCACTAGAATATAATACATAAGAACATAAGAACATAAGAAAGGAGGAACACTGCAGCAGGCCTGTTGGCCCATACTAGGCAGGTCCTTCACAATCCATCCCACCAACAGAACACTTGCCCAACCCAATTTTCAATTCTACCCAAAACAGTTGTAACGATAAGTTAGTAAACAAATGCTAAAGCGTAACCCAAAGACTACCCTTGACCCTGATCTTGAGCATATAAGGCGCAAGGTGATTTTCCAAGACTTTTTGTGGGAAAAAAAGCGCACCTTATACGCCAGAAAATCGGTACTAAGAGTTTGTCCTCTGTATGGGTGTCTCAGAGACACCCATACAGAGAGTTCTTTGACTTACGCTCTCCTGTCATAACCCACTAGTATTATGGTATTGATAAACTCAGTGTGTAATGTAAAAAACTTGTAAATAAGTTTGGTGGGTATATGCGGTTATTCAGAAGCTAACATCCGGTATACACTTTATTCCTCATTCACTTGAATTCTCTGTTGACTCCACGTACAGTGAGTAGTATTGATGTAGTTATTGTATGCGGTATTAAAACACTAATAGTGTGTAGTATTATAGCACTGTGTTAGGTGTTCTTAACACAGTGTTTTAATACTGCACCACAGTGCCTTTGTACCACGCCACAGAGCCTATGTACTAGACCACAGTGACTTTGTACTACACCACAGTGCATTTGTGCTACACCACAGTGACTTTGTGCTACACCACAGTGCCTTTGTACTACACCACAGTGCCTTTGTGCTACACCACAGTGCCTTTGTACTACACCAAAGTGCCTTTGTACTACACCACAGTGCCTTTGTACCACGCCACAGAGCCTATGTACTACACCACAGTGACTTTGTACTACACCACAGTGCCTTTGTGCTACACCACAGTGCCTTTGTACTACACCACAGTGCCTTTGTGCTACACCACAGTGCCTTTGTACCACGCCACAGAGCCTATGTACTACACCACAGTGCCTTTGTACTACACCACAGTGTCTTTGTACTACACCACAGTGCCTTTGTACTACACCAAAGTGCCTTTGTACTACACCACAGTGCCTTTGTGCTACACCACAGTGCCTTTGTACTACACCAAAGTGCCTTTGTACTACACCACAGTGCCTTTGTGCTACACCAAAGTGCCTTTCTACTACACCAGTGCCCTTCACACTGATGAACCTCTCCTAGTCCAGGCACTACTGTGTAACCCTTACGGGTTTAGCGCTCAGTGATGACTATAGCAATAATAGTAGACCAGACACTCTCACTTGAGTAACATCCTCCTGACGCAGCAAGGTCGAACATTACAACTCCGTGTTAGTGTCTTCGGCTCACCCACCTTAAAATAAAATCCTGGGTTCAATCTCGCCAGAGTCGAGACGAACGGGTCAGTTGCGACGATATTATCACATTAAACTAGGTAAGCCTTAGGCTGGGTAAGATTAAGCAATATTATGTAAATTCCAAGAAAGGTTTTTAATGAATATAATACTGTACTACACCTATAGTGATAATTCTACCAGTAAACAAAGGAACCCAAAGGAACACGAGAAAGCAGAAAAAAAAATGTGCGCGTTCTTCAGCTGAAAAGGGCCTCCGTATGCGGTCGAAATATTCAGAATTTATTTGATTCGATGACGTAGCGTTTGTTTATAGTAGTTATCAGTTTTAATTGGGCGTTTGTCCATGCAAGCTGAGTGTATTATGTTTATAATGTTATGTTGTGTGTATCGTGTATACACTACTATGTGACTTTTATCATATATAAACTATATTGCATGTAGTGTATACACTGTGTATATGTATACACAGCTGAGCTGAATATGTGATGTATACACTGCTATATTGCGCGTATTAAGTATACACAGTTGAGTTAAGTGTCTGTAACATAATGGATTATTCTTGCAAATTTTTTTTACTGATTTTTTTTTCACTACTTCAGGTGAGTGGGAGATAAATCATATATTAATATTACAATGAAGGTGTGGTCTACGAGGTGAGTAGACGTGGAACACAAGGTGAGTGGGGGTGGGACACAAGGTGAGTGGGCGTGGGATACAAGGTGAGTGGGCGTGGGACACAAGGTGTGTGCATAGGATATCAGGTGTGTGTATGATATCTGGTGTGTGCATTGGATATTACGTGTGTACAAGGGACACCAACTCAGTGTGGGACACCAGGTTAGTGTGGGACACCAAGTTAGTGTGGGACACCAGGTTAGTGTGGTACATCAAGTTAGTGTAGGATATTAGGTTAGTGTGGGACGCCAGGTTAGTGTGGGACATGAAGTTAGTGTGGGACACCAGATTATTGTGGGACACCAGGTTAGTGTGGGACACCAGGTTAATGTGGGACACCAGATTAGTGTCGGACACCGGGTTAGTGTGGTACAACAGGTTAGATTGGGACACCAGGTTAGTGTTGGACACGAGGTTAGTGTGGGACACCAGGTTAGTGTGGGACACCAGATTACTTTGGGGCACCAAGTTAGTGTGGGACACCAGGTTAATGTGAGACACCAGGTTAGTGTGGGACACCTGGTTAGTGTGGGATATCAGGTTAGAGAGGGACACCAGGTTAGTGTGGACACCAGGTTAGTGTGGGACACCAGGTTAGTGTGGGACATCAAGTTAGTGTGGGACAACAGGTTAATGTGGGACACTAGGTTAGTATGGGACAACAGGTTAGTGTGGGACACTAGGTTAGTGTGGGACACCAGGTTAGTGTGGGACACTAGGTTAGTGTGGGACAACAGGTAAGTGTGGGACACTAGGTTAGTGTGGGACAACAGGTTAGTGTGGGACACTAGGTTAGTATGGGACAACAGGTTAGTGTGGGACACTAGGTTAGTGTGGGACAACAGGTTAGTGTGGGACACTAGGTTAGTATGGGACAACAGGTTAGTGTGGGACACCAGGTTAGTGTGGGACACCAGGTTAGTGTGGGACAACAGGTTAGTGTGGGACACTAGGTTAGTGTGGGACAACAGGTTAGTGTGGGACACTAGGTTAGTATGGGACAACAGGTTAGTGTGGGACACTAGGTTAGTGTGGGACAACAGGTTAGTGTGGGACACCAGGTTAGTGTGGGACACCAGGTTAGTGTGGAACAACAGGTTAGTGTGGGACACCAGGTTAGTGTGGGACAACAGGTTAGTGTGGGACACTAGGTTAGTATGGGACAACAGGTTAGTGTGGGACACTAGGTTAGTGTGGGACAACAGGTTAGTGTGGGACACCAGGTTAGTGTGGGACACCAGGTTAGTGTGGAACAACAGGTTAGTGTGGGACACCAGGTTAGTGTGGGACAACAGGTTAGTGTGGACACTAGGGTAGTATGGGACAACAGGTTAGTGTGGGACACAAAGGTTAGTGTGGATACTAGGTGGGGGCGTGGGACACTTGGTGTCTCACACCAAGTGTGTACGTGGGACACCAAGTGTTGGTGTAGGACACGAGTGAGGAAGATAAACATACACCTTGAAAAACAAAACTCGATCTTATTTTTAACTGATTACAAGACCTTTTAAAGTAGGTGTAATAACTACTAGCATGACTAGTTATTACATACTAAATCTCAATGCTAATTACTAACAACGACAAAACCTTCAGAATTTATTTATTGTTCTCGCTAGCAACATATGAGGCCAAAGGTTTAAGAAAGTTCGCACTACTGTAGTCATCTTTTTATGCTACGTTAATAGTTTGTAGCGATTTTAACCAGGTTGTCGTTCCACGTTTTAACCAGGTTCTTATTGCACGTTTTAAATAGGTTCTCGTTCCACGTTTTAACCGGGTTCTCGTTCAACGTTTTAACCGGGTTATCGTTCATCGTTTTAACCGGATTCTCGTTCCAGGTTTTAACTAGGTTCTCGTTTCAGCTGCTTAGTAGCTCGTAGATGTTTGTCAATATCTCGTTACATCTTGTTAGTAATCCCGAGTTAGAAAACGGCATTCACCTCATTTCTGGGCTAGGCGTTCGTTAACAACTAAAGAAATAAAAGAGGGTATTACTTAGTGTTTATGCACTGGATAAAACAACAGCTCAGAACACTAAATGGAAGTTAATGCTACGAGCGAATAAGTGGTATTATACAGTAGAGTTTACTCTCCCGTGAAGAAGAATATTTTTTTGAAAGAATATAATCAATGAGGCAGAGTAGAAGTCGGGATCATAAGGAGTACAATATCACTGCCAGTTAAGAAATGTTGTTACAGCCAGCCAGTATAAAAGAGGATACTAGAAGAGACACAAATAAATTCTAAAGGAAAGGAAATATTTACAAGTCAAACACGCCTTTATCTCCAGTGACTGATGGTTCTTCACGCCCTTATCTCCAGTGCCTGTGCTGGTCCCTCACTCCCTTACCTCCAGTCACTGTGCTGGTCTCCTCACTCCCTTACCTCCAGTCACTGTGCTGGTCCCTCACCCTCCACTTACCTCCAGTCACTGTGCTGGTCCCTCACTCCCTTACCTCCAGTCACTGTGCTGGTCTCCCCACTCCCCTTTGACCCTCCAGTCACTGTGCTGGTCCTCACTCCCTTACCTCCAGTCACTGTGCTGGTCCCTCACTCCCTTACCTCCAGTCACTGTGCTGGTCCCTCACTCCCTTACGTCCAGTCACTGTGCTGGTTCCTCACTCCCTTACCTCCAGTCACTCTGCTGGTCCCTCACTCCCTTACCTCCAGTCATTCTGCTGGTTCCTCACTCCCTTACCTCCAGTCACTCTGCTGGTTCCTCACTCCATTACCTCCAGTCACTCTGCTGGTCCCTCACTCCCTTACCTCCAGTCACTGTGCTGGTCCTCACTCCCTTACCTCCAGTCACTGTGCTGGTCCCTCACTCCCTTACCTCCAGTCACTGTGCTGGTCCCTCACTCCCTTACCTCCAGTCACTGTGCTGGTCTCTCACTCCCTTACCTCCAGTCACTGTGCTAGTTCCTCACTCCCTTACCTCCAGTCACTGTGCTGGTCCCTCACTCCCTTACCTCCAGTCACTGTGCTGGTCCCTCACTCTCTTACCTCCAGTCACTCTGCTGGTTCCTCACTCCCTTACCTCCAGTCACTCTGCTGGTCCCTCAGTCCCTTACCTCCAGTCACTCAGCTGGTCCCTCACTCTATTACCTCCAGTCACTCTGCTGCTCCCTCACTCCCTTACCTCCAGTCACTCTGCTGGTCCCTCAGTCCCTTACCTCCACTCACTCTGCTGGTCCCTCACTCCCTTACCTCCAGTCACTCTGCTGCTCCCTCACTCCCTTACCTCCAGTCACTCTACTGGTCCCTCACTCCCTTACCTCCAGTAATTCTGCTAGTCTCTCACTCCCTTACCTCCAGTAACTCTGCTGGTTCCTCACTCCCTTACCTCCAGTCACTCTGCTGGTCCCTCACTCCCTTACCTCCAGTCACTCTGCTGGTCCCTCACTCCCTTACCTCCAGTCACTCTGCTGGTCCCTCACTCCCTTACCTCCAGTCACTCTGCTGGTCCCTCACCCCCTTACCTCCAGTCACTCTGCTGGTCCCTCACTCCCTTACCTCCAGTCACTCTGCTGGTTCCTCACTCCCTTACCTCCAGTCACTCTGCTGGTCCCTCACTCCCTTACCTCCCGTCACTCTGCTGGTTCCTCACTCCCTTACCTCCAGTCACTCTGCTGGTTCCTCACTCCATTACCTCCAGTCACTCTGCTGGTCCCTCACTCCCTTACCTCCTGTCACTCTGCTGGTTCCTCACTCCCTTATCTCCCGTCACTCTGCTGGTCCCTCACTCCCTTACCTCCAGTCACTCTGCTGGTTCCTCACTCCCTTACCTCCAGTCACTCTGCTGGTTCCTCACTCCCTTACTTCCAGTCACTCTGCTGGTTCCTCACTCCCTTACCTCCAGTCACTCTGCTGGTTCCTCACTCCCTTATCTCCAGTCACTCTGCTGGTTCCTCACTCCCTTATCTCCAGTCACTCTGCTGGTTCCTCACTCCCTTACCTCCAGTCACTCTGCTGGTTCCTCACTCCCTTACCTCCAGTCACTCTGGTAGCTCTAGGCAAAGTTGAAACAAATTTACTTTTTATATCTTATAATCAGTGACCTAAGCGTGAGTATAAATCAGTGGATTGCTCATCTATGTCAGTAAAATATTATACATGCCTTAGGGAATGCCAGCAGCTAGCTTGTACTTAATCTCTGGAGAGAAGTGAACAAGAAAACTGTATTTCAAACTGAAACTTCAAGCATTAAGTGTAAACATTTCTTGCTGTATTTGTGGCCTTTATCTTGGGTTAAAAATTAACAGTATAATGTAAGTAAGTACAGGTATAAGGTATAGGTACACTTAAATATAGTTTCACAACTTATCATACATAGTAGTATATTTGTAAAATACCCCATTGGGGTCCTAAGTACCCTTGCTAGCAATAACTACTTTACTGAAAAATCATAGAGGAGAGAATTAGAATTTATTAAAACAATATTGGTAAGGACATTTTAATGCAGTGCGGATATGTTTTCATAGCCTTAACAGACAGAACAGATTTTTTGTAAGAGGAAAGAGTGATAATTTTTTAAGGCAACACTTTAAAGATTTAACGAAGTAGTTTACTAAATTATCAGGAGAATTAACAGGTACAAATACAACAGGAATTAAAAGCAGCAATAAGAATGTTTATATTCATAAGGATTTATATCTGAGAAGTTTTCATCAGGTAGTTTATAATCTGAATTTTTTTGTTTCATTGAAGTCAGAGAGGGATTAGGATTTATATTGAAGTGGTTTAATAGGATTTTTTTTTTCATAAACAGGAACGTGTCTAAAAAGTAATTGTAAATAAATGTGCTCACGCTATTTTTCACACTTCTCCCTCGTAATGCACTAAGAATCTCTGCAACACACATGCATGTATACACGTCTTCATACATAAGCATAAATCAACATGTATATCTGGGAGAAAATTTATAGACATACTACATAAGTTACCAGATATACTAAAAACACTAACGAAGCCTCGTTGGTTGATAGAGGGAAAGTAAAAACAGGAGATACCCAAATACAAAAATCACTAAAGGAATACGAAAAAGTAAGTAAATAAAATTCCTAGCATATAAACAGAAAGAGGAAGAGTCACAGTTACGAGGAAAAACCCGGAGCCGAAAAGGTTAAAACGTTTTTATTTGGAGTAGAAGAATAATTCGTTGTGACTGAGGAAGAAGTAACGTGTACTACAACCACAAGGAAATTATACTTAAGAAAGAAGGAGCACTGCAGCAGACCTACTGGCCATGCTACGAAGGTCCAAGTCACTATAGTGACTATATTAGCTATATGATGAACAATGCCTTTTAAACATGTCCCTGAGGTATCTTCGCGATTTTTAATATTTTCATCCCTTGTGCTGCCTTTATCTTTATCTTCTATCAATTTAAAGTCTTAGACAGTTCAGTAAGGGCCCCTCGATAGAGTTGGCTGACGCTCCTACCACCGCTGCCCTAGACAGGTCGCCCATTCCTTATAAACATGTCAAATTTTGCCATAGAAATTGTCTCAGTTATTAATGAATGGGATTGCATGTTCTTTACAGTAATTGTGTAGCCAGAATTTACGCCAATTGCCCTAGACATCCATTCATTGCCCACTCCTCTTCTAGGCAAAATGTTACGTATGATCGGGACCTCTTTCTTATACCTAATTAAATATATAACTGTCCTTTACTTATCTAGCAGCTACTGTCTCCTGCCCTTCCCAATATCATTTCCATCAGCACTGAGGCAGATAATGGTCTTGTTCCCATTACTTGACATGATATTGTCCAACCTGTTGGCTATGCCACCAACACCAGCTCCTGAGAAAGGCACTTTGTGTCTCACCTTCCCATCTCTATTACAGAAAGCATGGTCCATATATTTTATCTGTGAGTCACTGATAACAAGGATATTCTTACGTTTATTAGCAGAAGAGTCAGTGGAACCTTAATCTTCACTGACTATTGACGTTCAAATCTGTTATTTTAACCTTCTTCACTTTGAAGCTTCTTCCTTTACTGAAAACCATTTCCCACCTATTACGGCTGTCAGTCTGATCGTCACTGTTATTAACCTGTTTCCCTTCACTAACACCAACCACATTCTTTGTTATACTTATCGAGGCGAGTTTTCAGTTTCTTATTTTTGTCCTTGAGAAGCGGAACCTCTTCCTTCAACACCTTGAGCTCTGATTATAAAACACTACAGAAACAAGCCATGGTGGTCTATAACACTTCAGACTAATGGCTCAAGACAGCTCAGGACAGGTAGCAACCGCTCGCGACTCATTAAACACTAAAGACAAAACACTACATGCATACATCTACTTCAAAAACAAAGACCTATGAACGAAGAGTCATGAATGACATGTTCAAATCGTACTCAGGCGCCTTGAGAAGGGTGGACTGCCATGGGAGGGACAAATATGGATATTAGATGAATACTCAAAAGTCATTTGGACGAGAGTCAGGCATTATCACTCTGTAACGGCTGGGAATAAGTGGCCTGAGCTAAGTGAGGAGAGAATGAATTCAGAAGAAGACTTGAAGTATTTATGTTGCTGCGCGATCCAAGAAAGGTATCCCTATACCAGTATTATGGATACCAGAAAGGTATCCCTATACCAGTATTATGGATACCAGAAAGGTATTCATAATATCAATACCCTGTCCCTCATTGGTCCGAGGAAGGTATCCCTATCTGTCCCTCAATACACGCGAAATGAATTGTGTAGAGTGCCGATATGAATTGTCTAGAGTTTCTAATGGAGTTAAACCATTATCATTGCAGTTTTAGAGTTAATCAGAAGAGGAAATCAGAGGTTATCCCATGGAAACTAATGCCACAATTTCTTCAGTAAAAATGGCAAAGTAGTGATACACAGATTAAATCTAACTCAGATTTCTCTGAAGAGGCATTCTCTCTTTATCTCAGAAAACCCAATTTCCTAAAATACACTAGCACGTTAAGTTCAAAGACGCTCAAAAGTTGCATTATCAAGTCATCAACATTGAAGGGGTGAAGTTTTATGGTTTAAGTTAATTTATTTAAGCTTTGGGAACATAAAATACCAGACGTATTTGTAACCAAGGCTTAGGCTTGGTTACAAGTACTTCTGGCAGTTTGGCGGACACATAGATAATGATCAAGTAAATGCAAATTATGTAGTCAGGTTATTTAAAAGAAACCAATTTGATTAATAAAATAGTACTTAACAAACACTATAGAAAATCAAGGCGAAGCTTTCTTTGGGGGAAAACGCATCAGACCTGAAAGTTTAAAATCGACCAGAAGATGAATCCTCCAGTTACTGCACAGAATCCAACAAAATTTACACGTACCCGACCAATAGCCTAAAAAAATCATCCACTATATACGATACATGATCCATTAAAGAATAATGACCATAAGAACTGTTTAATTTTAATCAGTGAAAAGTGCTAAACCCGTAGGAATCATATGGCGTCTGTGAAATGAGAGGCATTCAAATTCGATCCGAGCAAAGAGAGAGGATAAGTCCAGTTCCCATCATCAAAAGCCCCTGACCAGCATCAAGAGCCCACACCAGCATCAAGAGTCGCCACACTAGCATCAAGAGCCACCCACCATAATCAAGAGCCCACATTAGCATCAAGAGCCACACACCCACACACACACACACACACACACACACACACACACACCAGCATCAAGAGTCCCCACACCAGCATCAAGAACCCCCACCAGCATCAAGAGCCCACACTAGCATCAAGAGCCACACACACACCAGCATCAAGAGTCCACATCAGCATGAAGATCCCACACACCAGCATCAAGAGTCCACATCAGCATGAAGATCCCACACACCAGCATCAAGAGCCCCCATGTTAACGTCAAGAGCCCTCACACCAGCATCAAGGAACCCTCCATCAGGAAGCATAATTCAGTAATAAAACGCAAAATATTATTGCATCATTTCGAGATGAAAAACAGAAAAAAATGACACTTACTCGCTCCGTTAACCCACATCAACCTTCTTCAGTTTTGAAAAACTGAAGTCGCTCAGAAGAGGCTTTCCAAAGTTCTCTTGGAAGTCAATTTCCTGTATGGTTTATATCAAACAGAGCAGAGGTCACCTGTAGTTCTCAATTGTTCCAGAGAACATCTGTAGCTTGCAGTGTGCCGGTTCCGGCAACACTCATACAGAATTTAAAGTTTCACTAAACTGGGAAAAATTGGAAAGTCTATGATTGAGAATTTTCAGTATTTCTTCATTATTTTTTTTTAGTTCTGTTCTATTTAAAGTTCTCTACAAATCTCTAAGAAAATTATTTGATTTTGATTTTCAAGAAAGTCCAGATTGACAAAAAGAAATATATGTATAAAATTGGCAAATTGGCATGTATAAAACCCAAAATCAATATAAAAATGCTCCCATGTAAGATTCACTAATGATTAAGTGTTTGAAGCCGATCAAGAGAGGCATTCTTTAGCTATTATATGGACACTGGTCTATTAAATAAAACTAACAACTTAAAATTTAAGAAGAGGTATGATAAAGCTCATGGAGCAGGAAGAGTGACCTAGTAGCGACCAGTGAAGAGGCGGGGCCAGGAGCTGTGACTCGACCCCTGCAACCATAACTTCATGAGTACAACTAGGTGAGTACACACGTACATGTAGGCAGATCCATTGCAAATACTTAACACTGGATGGCATTTTTAATATTTCGTGAAACTCAAAATAAACGTTGTGGAATAACGGACTGAGGTGCAATAAATTGCCCATAGTGATAATTTTCAAAGCTGGTTGGGCACCACCTGAACTATTACTGTCTACATAGAAATCTGTCGAAGGTGATATCGAGAGAGAGAGAGGAGCCAGAGGTCGGTGACTAAAGGCCCAGGCGTTACTCCTTAGTCGTGATAACATCACAATCCATCACTCTGCCGACATTGGGAGAGTTATCTTCCTACACCATCAGCGGCACTTCAGTCATCAGCCTCTTTATACCCACGACTCATCAGCACACATAAGACACACGCAGGAGCTGGGTCATCTGACGGTGGGAATTTGTCGGCAGCATCATGTACAAGTCTTTAGTGTTGTTCAGTTGACTCGATAAGCGCGAGGCTTTCAGCATTATCATAGTGTCAGCAACGCCGGTCAAGGTACTAAGAGGGTGAGATAGTGTGCAGATGAGCCACCAGCGGCCGAACTTGTGCTGGTCTGGAGGTTCCCTGACCTGCCTCTGAGAGCACATCTATCTTGTCATCCGAACTGGGTGATTCTTCTTCCCGGTCTGCGGTATCGAGGCCACAATCAGCTGCACCGTCCACACGAACACCTCACAGCTACCCAGTCGTAGATGACATTTGTCCTCACTGATGGTGACCTTAGATAAGCACCGCCCAGGTTGCTTACACACAGTGCCCACGTCCCTAGTGTTAAAAGCAAGTCGCAAATCATGAATATAATGACGTTGGTGTTACTACTATTTATTTATTATGGAAATAAATGTACCTTCTTCAGAATACGGACAGCTTCCTTAGTCGGTTCTTCTAAAGAAATGGCCAGATATGTCCAGAGCTCAGTACGCCGATGCCATTTCTTTCATGTTTTTCATTTTTAAAAGTCTCATAAAAAATGATCATCCTCATTTTGAGTTTTTGGTAATCGCATTCTTTATACTTACCCAATATATTATTATTATAATTATTATTATTATTATTATTATTATTATTATTATTATTATTATTATTATTATTATTATTATTACTATTATTATTACTATTATTGTTTAAAAAAGTTTATTTCTAAGCATTTAGTTAATGCATTTTGGGCGGAACTTCTAACTATAATAATAATAATAATAATAATAATAATAATAATAATAATAATAATAATAATAATAATAATAGAGGGGCAACGGATATACCTGGAGTTTACCTGGAGAGAATTCCAGGGGTCAACGCCCCCGCGGCCCGGTCTGTGACCAGGCCTCATGTTGGACCAGAGCCTGATCAACCAGGCTGTTACTGCTGGCCGCACGCAGTCCAACGTAAGAACCACAGCCTGGCTGGTCAGGTACCGACTTTAGGTGCCTGATCATTATTTAGTTGTAGCTACAGTTAGAGTAAAAGGTAGATGAGACAAAAAGAAAATGGTAACAGAAAGTAAGAGAGAGGTAAAAGTGTTTAAACTAAGGGAAGAGGAAGTTAGGGTGAGATATAAGCAACTATTGACAGAAAGGTGGGCTAGTGCAAGTATGAGTAGTGGGGGGGTTAAAGAGAGTTGGGATAGTTTTAAAAATGCAGTATTAGAATGTGGGGCAGAAGTTTGTGGTTATAGGAGGGTGAGTGCAGGAGGAAAGAGGAGTGAGTGGTGGAATGAAGAAGTAAAGGGTGTGATAAAAGAGAAAAAGGTAGCTTATGAGAGGTTTTTACAAAACAGAAGTGTTAATAGAAGAGCAGAGTATATGGAGAGTAAAAGAAAGGTGAAGAGAGTGGTGAGAGAGTGCAAAAGAAGAGCAGATGAAAGAATGGGAGAGGCTCTGTCAAGAAATTTTGCTGAAAACAAGAAAAAAATTTGGAGTGAGATAAACAAGGTACGAATGGATTTGTCAGTTAAAAACAGAGTAGGGGAGTTAGTAGATGGGGAGCTGGAGGTATTGGGTAGATGGCAGGAATATTTTGAGGAACTTTTAAATGTCGATGAAAAAAGGGAGGCGGTAATTTCATGTACTGGCCAGGGAGGTACAACATCGTTTAGGAGTGTAGAAGAGCAGGATGTGAGTGTGGGGGAGGTGTGTGAGGCATTACGTAGAATGAAAGGGGGTAAAGCAGCTGGAACTGACGGAATCATGACAGAAATGTTAAAGCAGGGGGGGATATAGTGTTGGAGTGGTTGGTATTTTTGTTTAATAAATGTATGAAAGAGAGGAAGGTACCTAGGGATTGGCAGAGAGCATGTATAGTTCCTTTATATAAAGGGAAGGGGGATAAAAGAGATTGTAAGAATTATAGGGGAATAAGTTTACTGAGTATACCAGGTAAAGTGTATGGCAGGGTTATTATTGAAAGAATTAGAGGTAAGACAGAGAGTAGGATTGCAGATGAGCATGGAGGCTTTAGAGTGGGTAGGGGATGTGTAGATCAAGTTTTTACAGTGAAGCATATATGTGAACAGTATTTAGATAAAGGTAGAGAGTTTTCATTGCATTTATGGATTTAGAAAAGGCATATGACAGAGTGGATAGGGGAGCAATGTGGAAAATGTTGCAAGTGTATGGAATAGGTAGTAAGTTACTGAAGGCTGTAAAGAGTTTTTATGAGGATAGTGAGGCTCAGGATAGGGTGTGTAGGAGAGAGGGAGATTACTTCCCGGTAAAAGTAGGTCTTAGACAGGGATGTGTAATGTCACCATGGTTGTTTAATATATTTATAGATGGGGTTGTAAAATTAGTAAATGCTAGGGTGTTGGGGAGAGAGGTGGGATTAAATTATGGGGAATTAAATGCAAAATGGGAGTTTACACAGTTACTTTTGCTGATGATACGCATATGGACAAAACAGACCGTGAGGGAACGAGCGTATACAGTATTTGAACTGTTAAACGAGGTCCTCGGTATGGAGGTCTGTGCTTTTCTCTGTACGATGTGTTTTTTCTTAGTTTTCATCTGTTAGAAACACTGTCATGCAGGAAATATGTATCACTACCTACATGTGATTTTTCTTTGAGTAACATCTTCATGTAGCAGATGTAGCACTACGATAAATGTTATACAAGTAACACTAGGTTAAGTAACACTAAGGTAGACTGAACACAGGTAGCACTAAGGTACACGCAACACAGGTAACACTAAGGTAGACGGAACACATGTAACACTAAGGTAGACGGAACACAAGTAACACTAAGGTAGACACAACACAACAGAGAAACTAATTATAGTTGTTTACACATGACAAGGCAAAAGCGAGGAGGTCGCTTTGCCTAATCACACATTTGAAGAGGAATCCCACACCGTCCACTGTACACGCCCTTTCCTCCACCTTCCTCTCTAAATCTTACATCCCAGTACGAGATTTGGGGGGAAAAACCCTCTCTTCTATTGAGGGGAAGGAGAAAAATCAGGACGAGTTTAAAAAAGTATTCTTTGTTATGAGGAAGGAGATTTTAAGTCCATTGTAATCTGTGTAGCACTTTACTTATGTTCTTTGACGCTTATAAACTGCTGAGCAGTGAATAGTGTGTGTGTGTGTGTGTGTGTGTCATTTACAATAAATCCAGCCTCACTTTTTTACTTCACCTAATGCACTGTCTGCGTAATATGCAGATTATGTAGTGCCAATGAATCTCGAGTAATATCAGATATTTTTAATTAAACCCATAGTTGGATATAATTTACTTTAACGATTAATATTCGTATTACTTTTATGGTTAGTTAGATTAAGCTGTGTGTGGTATAATATTGTTTCTTAGATAATATAAATATTTATCAGCCAGTTATACGCCATGTTTGCCAGTACATAATTCACATTGTCTCTAAAACCAATTGAATTAAATTACGTACAGTCTATATACCATAAGTCTAAGTAAATACAAAGCTACCAAATCTAAATTTTTTATTCTATAATTAATATTTTTAATTAACTTTAATTGCCAGACAGCATTAATACATCAGAGAAGTTAATGTGCTATACAAAAAAAAAAAGTTCTCTTACAACTCAAGAAAGTTATCACAAGACTTGCGCAAGAGTATGTCCGTATGTGGAGACTGCAAACAGCTGATGGATCGTTCTTCTGTAGGTGTACGATGTGAGAAGAGAGATGATGCAAGGGACAGATGATTATGTCATGTATCAGTGCTTGTATCAGTCTTGTTGACATATCTAATGCAACCCCTGAAAGAGCTTCAGTATTTTCAGCAACTTAAAGACGTATCTAATGTATTGTCTACAAATAAAAACATTCAGAAGCCTCTTTGGTGTAACTTATTATACGTTGCAATGGAAAGGACGAGACTACAAGAGGTATTAGCCCAGCCTATGAATGCTTGGCTTATGCATCTTCAAAATGTTGCTAAATATACAGCCTCTTAAGCAGTGCAAAAGTGCCTAGAACATTTTCGTAGTGATAACTAGTATTTTTCTTTACTACAACTACATCTACATTTTTATTTTTTTTTATTTTCCCGATATTATATTTCAAAATAATATCCTTCTTTTATATACAATTGTAAGTTTAACTCACCTTCTGTGCAACTTTTTAAAGGAGAATAAGACTAAGTCATCTCACCTTACTTCCACAACCCACTCAGATAAGAGCTTTAAGTGACCTGCTGAGTCACCAACAGCTGTACTAATCCCTGGGATGGAACTCTTAAAATGTGAGACGTTTTTAATACTTTAGTTGCTAGTCCACGGTGGCTCTTGGCCTGCCTGGTGGCAAATGCTCTCGCTTCACACAATGAGGGTCAGTGTTCGATTCCCGGCGAGGGTTGAAACATTGGGCATGTTTCCTTACCGGTTGTCTAAATGGGTACCTGGGTGTTAGTCGACTGGTGTGGGTCGCATCCCTGAACAAAACTAACTTAATTTGCCTGAAATGCTCTGCATAATAAGCGGCTTTCTATATAGTAGTATGTATGTCATTGATGTCAGCTAGGCCTATATACCTTGTACATGTACTTGAAGAAGTAAACATATTATATTATTATTATTATACAATAATCCGGTTCATAAGAAAAATTACATGCAAAGATACTACCCTGCAAATTGGGTTATCAGTAGGTTCATTTTACGAGATGCATAAGACAACTCTGCCAGTCAGTAGCCTCTCATAGAGCTGCATGAAGCATATGCTACTAAAAGCCTTTTCTTCCTGCCTTATAATGTTGGTATCCAAAGTTTACTTACGTAGCACAGGCAGGTTTGAAATTTTTGTCTTTTAGAATTACGGAGAAAAGAATGAGCATTTCTTTCAAGCTGTTTGTGGCCAGAGTGTCATCACTCCTTACGCTAGATGAGTTATAGTTTAGTGATTCTTATAAACATCTTATTAATTTAAAATTATAAATGCAGTTAAGCAAAAAAAAAATCCCTAAATGTTTAGGGATTTTTTCTGCAATGAAATCACAAACCAGCTCAGAAGAGAGTGAACTCAAAAACCATCATGGAAAAGAGAATGCCTACCAACCAGCCCAGGAAGAGATAGCCCACCAATCAACTCAGAAAAGATATAGCCCACCAACTAACTCAGGAAGAGATAGCCCAGTTACTGCCTCTGATGAGAGATAACCCACCAACCAGCTCAGGAAGAGAGATAGCCCAGTTACTACCTCAGATGAGAGATAGCCCACCAACCAGAAATCAACACCTAAGGGCATGTCTCAAGATGGTTCAGATTACGTTGAGTACCCACATTTCCCACAAGGACGAGAAATCATCAGGAATCATCTCGCCCAGAGACGACGACAAGACAAGGATTTATTTCTCTCGCGTCTTAATTGCATATTTACAGGTTATCTCTTGTGTGTTACCTGCTTTTAATGAGATCAGCTTCCCAAGTCTCGCTATCAGCATCTAAATGGTTCTGTTCTTATTATTACTCACGGAGCGGAAGCTGAGTTTAGGGGATTGAAATACATTTTATGTTTAATCGTTATAAAGATGACAGTTTAGAAAGCATACGATATTTTTGGTGACTGGCGGAAATGGTGGTATCTTCTTGGTGTTTGGAAAGAGAACACATTAGTAAGTGATAGTCATTCCTAATATAGTCCCTATCGTTAAGGTTTCACAGTCTTGGTCATTGAGGTTTCACTACTCTGGTCCTTCACACCAGAGTGATTATCTCATATACAGAAACCATTAACAGTAGGGCAAGTTCAACTATTTATTGTCAGAATTTAATGGTAAACCTCAACCACTTCTACTTATTTTTTACCTTCTTTTCTTCTAACTCAGACATCAGGAATGAATTCAGCTTTTTAAATTAATATTCTTTTAGTATTCCTTTGATTTGCGATTACATAATACAAGTATAGCCGAAAGAAAGCACAAATGTCATATAAAAGAACATAAATTTGAAGAAAGAATATATATTGGGAGGAAAAACATGTCTTTGAAGAACAATTATCGGAAGAATGATCATATAAAGAACATATATTCAGTGTATATATATGTCGTGCCGAATAGGTAAAAACTTGCGATTTTGGCTTAAATATTAACGTTCTTCTTGCCGAATAAGGCAAGCGAAAATTTTGGTATGCAATAATTTCTCAAAAATCATTCTAAACGTAACGAGAAAGGTATATTTCATTGTGTTTGTTTATTATTAAATTATTGTAAACTTATCTAAAATATATTTAGTTGGATTAGGTTAAATTAAATTGCACTTGTTATAATAAGGTTAGGTAAATTTTCTAAGGTTCTTTTGGTACAAAATTGTTAATTTTTACATTAACAAATGAAAAAAAAAAATCTTTAAACGTAGAAGTTTAAACGCATAATTTAAAAATTAATGTAAATGAGAAAAGCTATATTTACAATAATAAAAAACAAATACAGTTAATACAAATATGTTTCTACAAATACTGAGGCTGATGTGTTGCAGCTGTTGTTGCCTATTGTTACTGTCACTGCTACTTTACTGAGGTTGTTGCTGATGCTCCTGCTGCTGTTGGTTCTGCTGTTAATACTACTATTGGTGCTGCTGTTGTTGTTACTATTACTACCACTTTACTACTGCTCCTCTTACAGCTGTTATTACTATTACTACTGCTTTACTGCTGCTGCTGCTCCTACTATTGACAATATTACCACGACTATACTGTTGTTGCTGTTGCTGCTATTACTATTACTTCTACTGCTGCTACAACCGCTACTACTACTGCTACTACCACCACTAACACTACTACAGCTGTTGCTGCTGCTACGACTACTGAAGGTGCTACGAATGCGTTTAATGGTCATGAATAAACCATACATGTATATATCTGCCATTGGTAGCCATATAGTTATTACTGCCATTACTTCAGCTGCCACCCTGCATCTCTTTCAGCAATTACCGCTAATACTGCCATTACCAACGCAAACATTTACCTTATTGCTCCCATTATTGCTTCCATTATTGCTTTCATTATTCTATTATTACTTCTACGGTGGTAGCTCTTGTTGCTACTTATTGTTGCTGTTGCTGCCGCTGTTCTTGCTGTTGATATGCTGCTGGTCCAGGTGCTGTTGTTCTTGATAGTGATACTGTTGCTTCTGTTGTTGGTGATATTGGTACTTCTGCAGCTGTTGTTTCTTTTGCAGTTGCTACTGCTGCTGTTTTGTTGTTGCTCCTTTTGCTGATACTATTGTTGCTGTTTTTACTAGTGTTAGAAGATAAGGTATCTTCTAACACTAGCGCTCCTGCGGCAAGGTAAACATCGCTCACTGGTGAACACACAATGTCCTTTTGTTGATGGAGGTTCGTGAAAATCTGAAATTCGACGTTGATTTAATTTAATGACACAAAAAGTCTGTTATCTATGGTGACCGTATTGTTATCAATGTTTCCCACAAGTCCAGTTATTCTTATTTATAACAGTTTGTTTATTATAACGCTAAGTAAGCAAGTGTTTTTGTAAATGAATACAAATTCTTTAAAGGTTCGGGTTGTGTCTCTAATAGCACAGCTTGTCAGTCACATGGATGGGAAAAAAAAACCCTAAAAGGCCGTAAAAGGTCATTAATGTTTTGTTCGAAGGGAAATAAATTTGGACACGCTTTTAGGCTGTATTTATTCATGCAAATATTCATGAAGTTAGAATAAACGTAGAGAACAAGTAGAATTTTAGCTTCTGCTAATTCCCATGATAAAATTAACTAAGGAGACGGCTCGTCAGAGGAGATAGCGTCTGGGTCCCATTAGGAAGACAGGAGAGCGACTAGGAGAACGGTGTGGAGGACATGGTGTCAACCACACCGTATCTACCATCACCTTTTTTCTCGCTAAAACATCCCGGATTAGGCGCTTGGTAGCGCAAACGGCCACTTGCTCTGCCAAACATGCATCGTCGTGATTTATGGTATTGTGTTAAACTCAAGCGGTGGTCCGCCCGGCGCAACCCGGCTCGCCTCGTGTCTAGGGTGTGTGGCTAGTTGGTCTAGCAAATAAATCAGATAAATTCAGGTTGATTTATACTAGCTAGAGGCGCTCGATTCTGCTTAGCAGGAGAGCGATATTCATCAAAATCCCTGGCCAAGTTTACGACAAGAAGCCTTATCGTCCATGTTGAGCAGGTAGTAACATGGGCTACGATATGCGGGAGCTATCTACGGTATCGTCTGAGCTTGCCATCTTGAAGGACTGTCTGGTATCTAAACTTACATTTTTACCACTTGCAAAGTATTTATGTGTAAACACACACACACACACACACACCACACACACACACAGTTGAAGACTCAGATGAGTCAAAGGGATGTTAGGAAGTATTTCTTCAGCCATAGAGTAGTCAGGAAGTGGAATAGTCTAGCAAATGATGTAGTGGAGGCAGGAACCATACATAACTTTAAGGCGAGGTATGATAAAGCTCATGGAGCAGGGAGAGCGAGTACCCAGTAGCGATCAGTGAAGAGGCGAGGCTAGGAGCTGAGTCTCGACCCCTGTAACAACAATTAGGTGAGTACAATTAGGTGAGTACATACAATGTAGTCCCAATTTTAATAAACGAGATAGACACGTGCCATTAAACTACAGATCGTTGTCACTGACATATAGTATGCAAAGTCATGGAGAATATTATGAGGAGGAGAGTGGTGGGGCACCTAGAAGGGAACACGCTCATATATGAAAACCAGCATGGTTTCAGAGAAAGTAATCCTGGAGTTTTATGACAAGGTAATAGAAGTAAGACAAGAGAGAGAAGGGCGGGTAGACTGCATTTTCTTGGACTGCTACAAGGCTTTCGACAGTTCCTCACAAGAGATTAGTGCAAAAAGTAGAGGATCAGGCACGCATAGCAGGAAAGGCACTGCAATGGATCAGAGAATACTTGACAGGGAGGCAAAAACGAGTCACGGTACGTGACGAGTTGTCAGAGTGGTGAGGGTCGGGTTCCACAGGGGTCAGTCCGAGGACTTGGTGCTCAGAAGGAAGGGAGGGATAGACTCAGAAGTGTCCCTGTTCGCACATGATGAGAAATTAATGAGGAAAATTAAATCGGATGAAGATCAGGCAGGACTACAAAGGGACCTGGACAGGCTGCAAGCCTGGTCCAGCAAGAGGCTCCTGGAATTTAACTCCACCAAATGGCACAGAAGACTGAAGACAGAATACAGGCTCGTGGGCCAAAGTCTGCAAACCTCACTCAAGAAAAATGATCTTGGGATGAGTATAATATCGAGAACATCTCCTGAGGCGCACTTCAACGAAAAAAATATGCTGCAGCATATGGGCACAGACCGGGCCGCAGGGGCGTTGACCCCTGGAACTCTCTCCAGGTATAGCAAACTTAAGAATAGCGTTCCGACACCACAGTAAGGAATCCTTCAAGACTCTCTACACCGTGTACGTCAGGCCTATTTTGGAGTATGCAACACCGGTTTGGAACCTACACCTGGTCAATCACGTCAGGAAATTAGAGAAAGTGCAAAGGTTTGCAACAAAATTATTCCCGGAGGTAAGGGGATTGCCCTACCAAGAAAGGTTAAGGGAAATCGGCGTGACGACACTGGAGGACAGGGGGGATAGAGGGGACATGATAACGACATTTAAAATATTGCGAGGAATTGATAAGGTGGACAAAGACAGGATGTTCCAGAAATTGGATACAGAAACAAGGGGTCACAAATGGAAGCTGAAGATTCAGATGAGTCAAAGGGATGTTAGGAAAAATTTCTTCAGTCATAGAGTTTTCAGGAAGTGGAATAACCTAGAAAGTGACGTAGTGGAGGCAGGAACCATACATAGTTTTAAGACTATGTTTGATAAAGCTCATGGAGCAGGGAGAGAGAGAGAGGACCTAGTAACAGTCAGTGAAGAGGCAGGGCCAAGAGCTATGACTCGAGAGAAAGATAAAGAAAATGAGGTTCCAAGAAATCAGAAAAAATCGAAATTAAAGATAGAGTGGAAGGCTTTTATTGGTCAATAAAGACGATGATAACTCTTATTTGCGACCAAAACAATATGAATCAGTGTCACTGGTGGTGTGCACTGTGAACCAGTGTTAGAGGCAGTGTCACTGGTGGTGTGCACTGTGAACCAGTGTTAGAGGCAGTGTCACTGGTGGTGTGCACTGTGAACCAGTGTTAGAGGCAGTGTCACTGGTGGTGTGCACTGTGAACCAGTATTAGAGGCAGTGTCACTGGTGTTGTGCACTGTGAACCAGTGATAGAGGCAGTGTCACTGTGTTATGCACTGTGAACCAGTGTTAGAGGCAGTGTCACTGGTGGTGTGCACTGTGAACCAGTGCTAGAGGAAGTGTCACTGGTGTTGTGCACTGTGAACCAGTGATAGAGGCAGTGTCACTGGTGTTGTGCACTGTGAACCAGTGTTAGAGGCAGTGTCACTGGTGGTGTGCACTGTGAACCAGTGTTAGAGGCAGTGTCACTGGTGGTGTGCACTAAGAACCAGTGTTCAAGGCAGTGTCACTGATGGTGTGCACTAAGAACCAGTGTTCAAGGCAGTGTCACTGATGGTGTGCACCAAGAACCAGTGTTCAAGGCAGTGTCACTGGTGGTGTGCACTAAGAACCAATGTTCAAGGTAGTGTCACTGGTGGTGTGCATAAGAACCAGTGTTCAATGTAGTGTCACTGGTGGTGTGCACTAAGAACCAGTGTTCAAGGTAGTGTCACTGGTGGTGTGCACTAAGAACCAGTGTTCAAGGTAGTGTCACTGGTGGTGTGCACTAAGAACCAGTGATCAAGGTAGTGTCACTGGTGGTGTGCACTAAGAACCAGTGTTCAATGTAGTGTCACTGGTGGTGTGCACTAAGAACCAGTGTTCAAGGTAGTGTCACTGGTGGTGTGCACTAAGAACCACAGATCAAGGTAGTGTCACTGGTGGTGTGCACTAAGAACCAGTGTTCAATGTAGTGTCACTGGTGGTGTGCACTGTGAACCAGTGCTCAAGGTAGTGTCACTGGTGGTGTGCACTGTGAACCAGTGCTCAAGGTAGTGTCACTGGTGGTGTGCCCTAAGAATCAGGCCGAGTGATTCACTAAGGCAGGGTGATGTACCAAGGCAGAGTGACTCACTAAATCATGGTTAACCTCCATGGCAGGGTGACTCAGCAAGGGGGGGTGACTCAGCAAGGCAGGGTAAACCACCAAAGCAGTGTGACCCATCAAGGCAGCATGACCCACGAAGACAGGCTGGATTAGCAAGAAAGGTGACCCTTAACAGCAACAGGTCACCCGCTAAGTAAATGCAACCTAAAGAAATATATTTACCATTACTGGCACTAAAGATAGGGTCACACGTCACTATCCATTGCTTACCTCCGACCTTCCCATCCACTTCAACTGCGTCCTGCTACTCACTTTAAGCGAGGACTTAGTTGATGCTGAGTTATGGTAAAGCCATTATAGCAGTAAATCGAGTTCTACTGAACCCAAACATATTAAAGGTTCATATCTACAGAACCTATTTGGAATACTTGACTGCATCCCCCATCGGCCACCTGAAATTTCCCATCTCAGGCGGACAGATTTCCTCACTTGGAATGTGAAACTCATCCTGACGAATATGACAACTAAGCACATGGGAAACAATATAACTGTACCTGATCACTTTTGACAGGACAGTAGTACCTCCCTGGACGATTGCGCATTACCACCCCTTAAGATTAATGACGTTTAATTAGCTACATGTGCCTAAACCGCTGTGCCAATGATGTTTTATTAACACATTTAGCTTGTTATTAGCGTCTTATATATTAAATGTTTTGAGTTACGGTTGTGATAACTAAAGAGAGAAGAGAACAACGCTGTCAGGAGACCAGATATGTCGATATTGTCCTCGTAAAATAATCGAGAAACTCTAATTGAATTCTGGGCTCTCGATTATACCAGTACATTAGGTCATTCTGGCATGATAAAAGGATCAATATATCTAAACGTTTTTTTATAGACGATTTAAGACCGGGGATTATTTAAACGCTTTCTTATGAGGTAATTCACGAGTATAATGAATAAGACACCACCTGAGTTGATTTACAAACTTTAATATTCTGTACAGACTTATTGCAACATTGTAAATTGATTTTCGTTACACTGACATTTTCACGGATGCTTGTAATTAATTATACACAGAATTACAGTGAGAATATTTTTAAAATAGCTTTCCGTCAAATATATTGGAATTTAAATTAATAATATTGCAGTCATGGGGAAAGTGCTAAACCCGTGAGAGTTCTTACAGCACCTGCGGATTAAACGGCAATCAGGTTTGAATCAAGGAAGAAGGTAGCTCCATTTCTTTGGATCATGATCCGAGCATCAAGATATCCCTTAGGAGGTGGTGAATAATAGAATTGATGAGGGGAAAAGGGTGAGTGGAGCACTTCGGAGTCTGTGGAGACAAAGAACTTTGTCCATGGAAGTAAAGAGGGGAATGTATGAGAGTATAGTTATACCAACACTCTTATTTGGGTGTGAAGCATGGGTGATGAATGTTGCAACGAGGAGAAGGCTGGAGGCAGTGGAGATGTCATGTCTGAGGTCAATGTGTGGTGTGAATATAATGCAGAGAATTCGGAGTTTGGAAATTAGGAGGAGGTGCGGGATTACCAAAACTATTATCCAGAGAGCTGAGGAGGGGTTGTTGAGGTGGTTCGGACATGAAGAGAAGAATGGAACGAGACAGAATGACTTCGAGTGTATAAATCTGTAGTAGAGGGAAGCGGGGTAGGGGTCGGCCTAGGAAAGGCTGGAGGGAGGGGGTAAAGGAGGTTTTGTGTGCGAGGGGCTTGGACTTCCAGCAAGCATGTGTGAGCGTATTTGATAAGAGTGAATGGAGACAAATGGTTTTTAATACGTGACGTGCTGTTGGAGTGTGAGCAAAGTAATATTTATGAAGGGATTCAGGGAAACCGGCAGGCCGGACTTGAGTCCTGGAGATGGGAAGTACAGTGTCTGCACTCTGAAGGAGGGTGGTTAATGTTGCAGTTTTATAACTGTAGTGTAAAGCACCCCTCTGGCAAGACAGTGATGGAGTGAATGATGATGAAAGTTTTCTTTTTCGAGCCACCCTGCCTTGGTGGGAATCGGCCGATGTGTTAATAAAAAAAAAAAAAATAATTAATTATAATTATTATTATTATTATTATTATTATTATTATTATTATTATTATTATTATTATTATTATTATTATTAATTTTGTTATTATTACCGTACCAATGCGCTAAACCTCAGGAATGGAAGAAATCCCTAACAGTTGTCTCGATCAAGGTAAGAGGAGTTCCTATAACATAAAGCATTCTTGCTCCAGATGGATGAAGTAGGCAAAGCTGACCACAAGTTGCTAGTAGCAGCAGTCAAAGGGCAGGCCGCGGGGAGAAGGGTTATTTTACATTCTAATGCTCCTCCTCACTTGGTGTAAACATCATCAAGGACTTGCAGTTTAACCTCACTGCTTGTGAGGAGTAAACATTTATTTAAAGTGTATTTTCAGCATGTGCTGTGAAATTCTCTGTCTCCAACACTCGGTACTTGAGAATTTTTCTTTCAGCTTCAGTTTTGCTAAGAATGCAGCCTCCCGATTGTACGCTGAACATTAATATTGCATTTTATCTTTACAATAAGTGTTCGGGGCCCAAGACTGTTCAACTGCCTCCCAGCATACATAAGAGGGATTACCAATAGACCCCTGGCTGTCTTCAAGAAGGCACTGGACAGGCACCTAAAGTCAGTACCTGACCAACCGAGCTGTGGTTCGTACATCAGTTTGCGTGCGGCCAGCAGTAACAGCCTGGTTAATCAGACCCTGATCCACCATGAGGCCTGGTCTCGGACTGGGCTGCGGGGGCGTTGACCCCCGAAACCCTCTCCAGGTAAACCTCAGATACACGAAAATTTGGGATTAAAATAAACTTTCTTTGTTTATGTACTGCGATAAATACACTTCACCGTGAAGTATATATATATATATATATATATATATATATATATATATATATGTCGTGCCAGATAGGTGAAACTGGTGAATTAGCAAGAACTCATTTCAAATTAAGTCCTTTCTAAAATTTTCTCTTATACGTTTAAAAATATTTTTCATTTATTTATGTTAATGAAAAAATTAATAATTTTGCACCAAAAGAACCTTAGAAAACTTAGCTAACCTTATTATAACAAGCACAATTTAATTTGGCCTAATCCAACTAAATATATTTTAGATACGTTTACAATAATTTAATAATAAACAAACACAATGAAATATATTTTTTTTCGCTTGGTTCAGAATGATCTTTGCGAAATTATTTCATACACAAAATTATGTTTGCCATATTCGGCCCAAAAAAGAGCGCGTATATATTTAATCAAAATATAATTTTGCTATATCATATATATATATATATATATATATATATATATATATATATATATATATATATTTGGTAACAATCGCAGACAGGTGATCTTAACTATGCAAGACAAGCCACGAGGGGTTGAAAATCTTTACCTCAGGTACTTTCACACATCTCAGTGCGTCATAAGGAGCTATGCAATGTTGCAAAAGAACAACTAAAGCAGGATGAGTGTTCTCAGATTAGCGAAGTACGGGAATATCACCGGCCGCAGCTTCTCTCAGAATGTTGGTCAGCGGTCGGTGCCAACCCCACCCCACCACCATCCCCCTACTCCCCATATGGGGTAGGAGAGTTTCTGAGATACATGAAATTATAAGATATAATAGCCAGCCCCAAGCTTTTTCTAGTCGCTTGTAACAGGTCATGTGATTTCATAAAATATTTTTCTCATTGGATACTATATATATGGATTGCTATTATTCTGTGTAACCTTTTTAATTAATAAAAGAAAGGAATAGAATGTTTTCTTTGTCCGTTTAAATGTCCTCCTCTGGGGAACTCGAGTGTTCTCAGAAGTATCTCCTCCTAAATATTGTCTACTATCCTTCTCAGTGTCGGTTAATATGCCTTACTTGGGAATCTATACCTTTCCGATAATTTTTCTATGATTCAAATTTCTACTAATACCCTTTAACCCCTACCTATGCTATCCCGTAATCTTGTGTGCCTGTCACACCTCGAAGGAATACAGTATATAGCTCAAATTATGGGTTATACAAGCTGGATAGCTATTTAGTAGTCTATTGTACACAATCTTAAATAACACTACTATACAAAATCACAGGTAAAACTAGTACATTTTTCCTGGCCATCACTTCCTTAGGTTCAGTTCTGTAGAAAGTCTTTCTTGCTGACATTACTTCCTTCTCCACAAAATCCCTGGGATATCTCAGTTTTGTGGCTATGTTGAATATCTTGCTGATTTCGTCCTCTATGTACTCTGGACTGCAGATGTGCAAGACTCTCAAGAACATTGTGAGGAACACACTACTGTTTACCCTGGTGTCGTGATTGTAATAGTAGTGAATGTATGATGACACATTGCTGGACTTCCTATAAACTGTGAATTTGAATTTTCTATCGACATGATGGATTAAAACATCTAGGAACGGCAAAGTGTTATTTATTTCATGTTATGTATGTTGTGATCTTTAGGCCACAGGCAAAGAACATCATCTTCGTATCTGAACCAACTAGCTTAATCTGGGAGAATGTCTTTAAGAAGTCTGATCTCATAGAATTCCATATACAAGTTGCTGAGTAAGGAGCTAAGGGGATTTCCCATTGCTATGACTTGTTTTTTGAGCACAGTATTTCCCTTCAAACACGAAATTGCAATCAGTAACACAAAGTTTTATTAATTCAATTATTGTTTTCGTGGGGTAGGGCATAGTTCCTCTAGAAGGTACGAAAGCAGATCAGGGACAGGGACTTTGGAGAACAGAGCTGTGGCATCAAAGCTCACTAGGGTAAAGTCATGAGGGACATTGAATTTATGGAGCCTTTCAGTGAGATCAACATTATTTTTAATATGTGCATTTGATATCTTACCGACCAGCCATTTTGATAGGTATAGAAGATCCCCAAGTAAGGCATATTTAACCGACACTGAGAAGGATAGTAGACAATGTTTAGGAAGAGATAATTCTGAGAACATTCGAGTTTCCCAGAGGAGGACATTCAAACGGACAAAGAGCACATTCTATTCCTTTCTTTTATTAATTAAAAAGGTTACACAGAATAATAGCAATCCATATATATATATATATATATATATATATATATATATATATATATATATATATATATATATATATATATATATATATATATATATATATATATATATATATATATATATATATATATATATATATATATATATATATATATATATATATATATATATATATATATATATATATATATATATATATTTTTTAGTATTCAATGAGAAATGTATTTTATCAAATCACATGACCTGTTATGAGCGACCAGAAAAAGCTTGGAGCTGACTATTATATCTCATAATTTCATACTTGACATCTCAGAAACCCTCCTACCCCATATGGGAGTAGGGGGATGGTGGTAGGGTGGGGTTGGCATCGACGCTGACTACATTCTGAGAACACTCCATTGCATAGCTCCTGATGACGCACTGTGAAGTGTGAAAGTACTTGAGCTAAAGATTTCCACCCCGTTACTTGTCTTGCATATACGTATGTATATATATATATATATATATATATATATATATATATATATATATATATATATATATATATATATATATATACATTAGAGCTAAGTCTCCCTGTGTAATAATGAATGGTCATTAGAGTTATTTTGTTTCTAGTTTTATTTTAATTTTATTCTTTCTTTTCTCTTTCCTTTTACTTGTGTTAATATTATGTTTAGCATGTGTTTAGATCTGATTCTTAAAGTTGATATTCTTTTATTCTGTACAGTGTCTGATAGTGGACCGAGTAAGCTCCAAAACTAAGTCGGTATATTTTCTCTGAGATATGCAGACACTGAGAAATATACACCTCTTGGTATATATGAGCTGAGATATACACACCTCTCGGAATAAATTCCCTGCTCCTCATCCACTTTATGAGCACAGGTGGAGAGTGTTGCCTAAATGTTTCTGAGTCGGCCAGAATTCATGCTCCCAATATCTATTCTGAGACGCGCCCTCCTCCCTCATATTTACATACACATTATACCACTCGTGCTGCCTTACTCTTCCCTTAACAAACCTCGTGACGACTCCTACTAATAAAAACACAACATATACATGCAACAGATCCGTCAGCTTCTGCTGGCCTACTCCATCATGTTTTCCTGGACACGAAACAACACACAGAAATTTCTACGTTACCATTACGTAAACACATAAACTTAGAACTTAGATCTGCCTCTGCCCACCAAAAGCCGTCCTTAATACAAAAAAAAAATCTTTAGTAGCGTATTGCACGCAGACTCCAACATCGTCTTGTTATGTTTTACTAATTTTTTCAAAATATTTAAGCTCGTTCACAGCCCATAAAATGTATTCACAAATCTTTAATTTTAAAAGTAACTTTGTGAAGTTGCGGAACTAACGATAAATTTAATTTGGGGGTCCTTATTATATATTATTGACACTGAACATAACACAGTTCCATAAAAATATATTTACGTCCCTTACCAGACTATTTATAGTCACTTATGTTCGTATCCTTCCCTGGCACATAGACTTATATTACCATCATTATCGAAAGTGTGCTGAGATATTTTGTTGATCCGAAGTAATTAGATAATTTTTACTAACTGGTGTTAGTCATAAATTTTAATTATTTAATCGAAGTCTTCTGCTCTTTGTAAATAAAGAGTTGTAAATAAAACGTCACATTTTATCGCCTTCTATATGAAAGAACTGGAGTAACTACTCTTCTGACACTGCTTCCACAGAGCCTCAGAAAATCGCACTAAAAAATTGTGATTAATTTATTCGGAAAAATGCCAGAAAAAAATCCTGTTCTTCCATTATCGCATTTTTCTTATTATTATTTTTCGTGCTGGCAAAGGTCAGAGATGCACCCAGCTGGCAAACCCACCTTGTCCCTGTAAAAAAAAAATTCTGGTAATAAATGTTGTTCAGATACAATCAGGTCTCTTTATATACGCCGTACGGTTGGCAGGGTGGTCGGCTGTCGTGCAGGCGTACCTGCTCGTTGAACGGCTGGCAGCGCAGGAGCTCATGATGCTCACCACGCTGCCGACAGCACAGGAGTATGAGATATTCATTACACTTCTGGTAACGAAGTAGTACAAGATAGTCATTACACGGCTGGCAATGCAGCAGCACCACGATACATAGTAATATATCATACTGCTGGCATCGCAGCCATACAAGATATTCAACACACAGTTGGATGCAGCAGTACAATATATTCATCAGTCGGATGACAGAGCAACAGTACAAGATTTTCACCACAGTACTACAGTGCAGCAGTACAAGTTAATGATCACATTACTAACGGCAGTACATAAAAAAAATCATCTCACTGCTGACAGTGGAACAAAAAAAGAATCTTTGATCACAAAGTTGTCAGCGGAGCAGTTGAAGACAGTCCAAAAAAAAAAAAAATGTCAGTACAACACTACCCTACACTCACTATACTGCTGGCAGCGCAGCATTGGAGGATACACACGTCTGGCAGCACAAGTGTGCAAGATATTCATCACACATCCATCAAAAAATCCTGGATTTGCTGAATGGTCAACTGTAATCAGTATTATTGTCTATAATGATTGATAATTAAGTTTAATTCACCAATTAATTTGTTTGTTACAATTTTTTGTTTATACTTTGAATCATTCGGTGAGGTGAATAACAGACAAAGCATTAAATTCTTACCCACTCGTAATGCTGTAATTATGGCACTGTAATGTTAGATGAAGCCTTTCAGGTTTTTCTAAAATATGTTTCATTGACCTTAACAATAAAGTTTCAAAACCAAGGCTGTATTTATAAATCTTGCTCTCGTAAACTATTTACTAAAAAAATTTCCCCAATACTATTAATGACTGTGTCAACATGATTCAATGAACAGAATGCAATGACCTTTATTTTGTGAAAATTGGATAGTCCGAAGCAGCATTAGAAGAACATAAATATACCATTAAAACCAGGCAAGAGTCTAATGCTCTACTTATTCATGTGAGGTATATTAATCACCTCACTGACTGACAAAAAAACTAGGAGGCTGTAAAAAAAGCAAATAAATTGTTGAGAGAACTATAATGGAATCAAGTTTCATGTAAAAAATGACACTGATTACAGTTCGAAGTTCAAGATTATATAAGCTAGATTAACTCATAATATATAAAAATTTGTGAGAATAATAATCTATTCTTCACAAACATATTCACCCTTACTTGACATGTCACTCTTAACATGACTAAAATGTTGAGAAAGCTTTACCTGACACGTCACTCATAATGTAACTAAAAAGTAAAGAACAATGTAATGAACTACAATACGCCTACTAGCCCATACTCAGTGAGTAAGGCAAAAGACTCATTAGGTCAGCTATGGATCCAAGAGCAACTACCGTATTGTTCCAGCGACTCAGTGTCGCAGTTCAGAAGGGCAATGCTTCTTGTATCTTGGGTACTCACCTCTCCTTTGTACGAGATGCTTGACAGTAATTGTTGACAAACACATGTGTTCTTGTAATGTATTCCCCAAGCCTTGCATATTTTGTATTCCAATTCATTTGTATACTTTAAGCTTTGTGTAACGTATTACTTAAAGAATACTTATTTGTGTATTTATAAAATATGGGGTAATAGAAGAACATTCAAAGGCCCTTAAGAACCAAATATTTTTCCTCGGGGCCTTGTTCTCTACTTCTCCAAGGGTGTGTGTCTCTGTTAGTGCATTATATATGAACTCAAATTAAGTTGTAATGAACAACTGTCAACGAATAAACAGAAGGGTAGACGAGGGGCTCGAACCGCGGTCTGCAAATTGACAATTCAACGCTCTATCATCTGGACTATCCAGGCCTCTAATGGGAAGGAATCAGAACTGATACTTACTGCATTATATTCCATTAGAGGCACCAACTGTAACCCAACTGAACTCCTTCACTCGGATCAGAAGGAAGAGATTCATACTTATTGTCATATATGTGTATTGACTGTCAGGTATTTATGGGATTTTTTGTTAAAACTATCAGATAACAATAAACGCATCTGAGAAAGAGGTGCGGCCTTCATTCACACTGAGCACATATATTTCATAATGATTTGACGGTTTAATTTGTCGTATGTTAATATAACGAAACTTCTTAAATTAATTCAATGTATCTTGACTTTAATGGGCCAAAAGTAAGTTTACTCGTTTCTTTGTTTTAGATTCCATGCCAGAATTTTGTTTAGAATAAACACGAGACCAAGGTCGTGAGGGTATGAAATATTGCCCTGGACCGTGCAGAATAAATGGAGTACAAAGAATTGCTTTACCTCGTTGGAATCCCGACGCACGAGGCTCAAACGCGAGGACGAACTAATAGGTGGCGCATGTTTTTTTCTTCCTGTAATATCCGTGACCAGTTGCTTATATCCTCCACATCAATAGGCAGTTTTATTAAGCCTTTACCTAAGAGCATATATTAATTAAGGGAAAAATCAATATGTATGTAGCCATATTTTGCCCTGTAAAATTGTAGAGCGAGACAGGAGTTTATGATAACCCGTCAATCATATTTAGTACAAAAATATCTGCGATACTCATATTTAAGTTTTCCACGATTGCCCAATTTCCTAAAACCGAATATGCTTATTTCAGAATTTGCATATTAGCATATAATTATTATAATTATCTATCGAATATGGACACATGAAAAAACTCAAGACATGGTTGTGTGTGTGCAGGGGGTGCAAACATGACAATCTTCGTGTGTTTTGGGAGTGTGTTTGTGTGCGTGTGTGTACTCACCTAATTGTACTCACCTAATTGTGGTTGCAGGGGGTCGATTCATAGCTCCACTAGCTGTGTGTGTGTGTGTGTGTGTGTGTGTGTGTGTGTGTGTGTGTGTGTGTACAAGTTTTCGTACATGTGGGTATACACTGGCTGGAATGGATGTAACATTACCTGCAGATAATTACTTAAAATACATGCAGCAGCATTCATTATGTATATATAAACGCCCCCGCGGCCCGGTCTGTGACCAGGCCTCATGGTGAATCAGGGCATGATCAACCAGGCTATTACTGTTGACCGCATGCAAACCGACGTAAGAACCGCAGCCCGGCTGGTCAGGTAATGACTTTAGGTGCCTTCCCAGCTCATGCTTGAAGACAGTCAATGGACTATTGGTAATTCCCATTATGTAAAAATGTTGCATGCATTATCACTCTAAGATGTTTCTCTATTTAATGTATGGGTCCTGTTTTCACTTCAACACATACGACACTTACCTTCATTTCCACTATATCACATTATGCAAAATAAAATCTATCATTTATTTTTAAAGCCTGCCAAATTTACTTACAAATAGCGACAGTCGTTTTGAAGTAATGTTTTCCTGACATTATTACAGCATCAGAAAGTACTCACAATTCCTGATCTTCGCAGGAAAACCAATAAGTAAATTAAAAATATTAGAGAAGCAAGCACTGAATGTTGTGACACCCCTCTAACGACACTGATCCTTGTGACACCCCACTAGTAATCCTGCACCATCATGACACTGATCCTTGTGGCACCCCACTAGTAACCCTGCACCATCATGACACTGATCCTTGTGGCACCCCACTAGTAACCCTGCACCATCATGACACTGATCCTTGTGGCACCCCACTAGTAACTCTGCACCATCATGACATTGATCCTTGTGACACCCCACTAGTAACCCTGCACCATCATGACACTGATCCTTGTGGCACCCCACTAGTAACCCTGCACCATCATGACACTGATCCTTGTGACACCCCACTAGTAACCCTGCACCATCATGACACATCCTTGTGACACCCCACTAGTAATCCTGCACCATCATGACACTGATCCTTGTGGCACCCCACTAGTAACTCTGCACGATCATGACACTGATCCTGTGCACCCCACTAGTAACCCTGCACCATCATGACACTGATCCTTGTGACACCCCACTAGTAACCCTGCACCATCATGACACTGATCATTGTGGCACCCCACTAGTAACCCTGCACCATCATGACACTGATCCTTGTGACACCCCACTAGTAACCCTGCACGATCATGACACTGATCCTTGTGACACCCCACTAGTAATCCTGCACCATCATGACACATCCTTGTGACACCCCACTAGTAACCCTGCACCATCATGACACTGATCCTTGTGGCACCCCACTAGTAACTCTGCACCATCATGACATTGATCCTTATGACACCCCACTAGTAACTCTGCACCATCATGACACTGATCCTTGTGGCACCCCACTAGTAACCCTGCACCATCATGACACTGATCCTTGTGGCACCCCACTAGTAACTCTGCACCATCATGACACTGATCCTTGTGGCACCCCACTAGTAACCCTGCACCATCATGACACTGATCCTTGTGGCAC
Source organism: Cherax destructor (assembly GCA_009830355.1). Lineage (NCBI taxonomy): Eukaryota > Metazoa > Arthropoda > Malacostraca > Decapoda > Parastacidae > Cherax > Cherax destructor. The sequence continues at coordinate 28,696 of WNWK01000863.1, read as the reverse complement.
CCCACTAGTAACCCTGCACCATCATGACACTGATCCTTGTGACACCCCACTAGTAACCCTGCACGATCATGACACTGATCCTTGTGACACCCCACTAGTAATCCTGCACCATCATGACACTGATCCTTGTGACACCCCACTAGTAACCCTGCACGATCATGACACTGATCCTTGTGACACCCCACTAGTAATCCTGCACCATCATGACACATCCTTGTGACACCCCCACTAGTAACCCTGCACCATCATGACACTGATCCTTGTGGCACCCCACTAGTAACTCTGCACCATCATGACACTGATCCTTGTGGCACCCCACAAGTAACTCTGCACCATCATGACACTGATCCTTGTGGCACCCCACTAGTAACCCTGCACCATCATGACACTGATCCTTGTGGCACCCCACTAGTAAATCTGCACCATCATGACACTGATCCTTGTGGCACCCCACTAGTAACCCTGCACCATCATGACACTGATCCTTGTGGCACCCCACTAGTAACTCTGCACCATCATGACACTGATCCTTGTGGCACCCCACTAGTAACCCTGCCCCATGAAGAAACTTGACTAGTAACTTTTTATTCTAATCTTTCAGACTCAGGATCTGTCATTCCCTACAATAGCTATACTATATCAAATATACAATCCTTGACTCGAATAATAAAATATTTTGTTCGTGTCTTCAATATGCATTTTTTCCCCCTCACAAATTAGCATTTTATAACTGAGATAATATACAAGAGGAAATTTGTCCTTCAACAAGAAATTTAAAAAAAAAAAAAAATTATTGAAAATACTACGATATTTAATCACAAGAAGTCTGACCTCACTGATAAGGTCAGAATTCCAGAAGGAACACTTTAAATTTAGGGAAGTAACAGGATGTTTAAAATTAATGATTGTTCCTCAGCATAATTACCTTAACATCAGGAATTCTGGAGGAATAGGAAGTGGAGGCAGTAATATGCGTGTGTCCAGTTCTGCGCATCCAGATCAGATGTCTATTGTTTTCTTAATAAAAATTAATTCTGAACCACCTTCAAATTCTGCGATGATTAATCGCTTCACAAGTCATACATAACTTGATTGACGGGCTGCAGCTGCCAGCGGAAGTACGTACACGGAATGTTAAAGAGAATACGTACCTCCCTCTCTCTCTGGATGACCGCATAACTACCCACCCTGTTATATAATGCTTCCCTTAACTGCTAGATAAGTAACTGTCCTAGTCTGACTGTACACGTGGTGCTTAAAGAAAGATAGTATATTCTACAGCACAAAGCAGTTGCGAGGCTTTTTTTGTGTTTCCGAGATTACATTTTATCACATAGGATGTGGGTGTTGTACAGCAAGTAACGAAGTATATTAGCCTAAGCTACACTTCAGCATGACTATGATCAGATGCCAGTTGCAGTGCTTCGAGTTTCCCATTATGAGACTGGAGTGTGAGTGTGTGGTTCACTGCTTATCAATTAATATATTAATTTATGCATTAATTATCAACTAGACCCATCTTGGTGCCTAGCATAACTTCTGAGAATATTTAGGGTGAGAAACAGGTTTAAATAAAATATATAAAACCAACTTTAATTTAAAAAAAATAAAATAAACCCCGTTGCCCCTGTGACAATCACTCGGGCTAGATACCCTGAGGGAGTATATATCTCTCAGCGTATATATGCTGAAAGTTTACATTAATCCTTATTTTAGGGATTAAAGTCTTCTTTACTGATGGTAATATATGCTACCGTGCAGCCTTAATGATACTAGTGAAGTCGATAGTCTTTAAAACCATTTAACTAATTAACCTGTTGCAACTAAAGGTATTATATTTCCTATTATGATAAGTAGTCAGCAGTAAGTAAATAAACTGACATAATGTGTAAGTAGCCAGAAAATTACCACTAGATTAATAGGAAACATAGGAAGTAATGCATTACTAACCAAGATTAAACATGGAAAAGGTTCACAATATGGATTTACTCAATAAACACACAGAGGTCATTATTAAAGTAAGTATATTCACTGAAATACATGAGCATCAAATTATAAAACTAAAATGACTAGGATACGATATACAAATCAAAGTTAATGAAAATTTTAACCAAGTCACCCGAACGATAACAACTACAGAATAAGGTAATGTTTATATCTGTTTTAATTGTTGAAAATATATTAGTCACTGCAAGATTAACAATATGTTAAGGAACTTGTAAAAAGTAAAGTCAGCTAATCAAAAGTAATAATAATAATAATAATAATAATAATAATAATAAATATGCAGTTTGAAAGCACAAATAAACACTACCAGTTGCTTGAGGAATCTGTAGCTAGCCTATCATGTATGTTCGAAAATATTGCTTAAATTTGGGCTAGTTAGTCCAGGTACTCAAACGTCAAACAGTGACTAAATGGTGGGAACAACGCACAGTCGCTGTCCCGACCTACCACTTCCGTTCGCTAAATCAAAACATCAGAAAAACCTCCTGAGCTAGCAACAGCAAATCAGCATTAAGCAAGTCTTCCTCTATGTTATAGTTCGGGAAGGCTGGATAAGTGATCTCTGGTTACCACTGACGCTCTGCTGGACTTACGAACCTCCACTACACTTCTACAAGCAAAGGAAAATCTAATATTAGACTGAGAATATACTAGATATATTCCATGCTTGGTCATAGACATATCAACTTTCGGCAGTTTCCCACCGAGGCAAGGTGACCCAAAAAGAAAAAACTCATCAAAAACTGCATAATCCAAAGCAACATGGGTTCAGAGTGGGTCGCTCTTGCAAGTACTGGATCACTATGGTATGATCTCGGACGCACTGGAAGACAAACATAATCCAGATATAGTATGTAGAAACTTCGCAAAAGCCTTCGACAAGTGCGATCATGGTGTAATAACGCACAAACTGCATGCTAAAAAGATAACTGGGAAAAGTGGGCAGATGGATCTTCAACTTTGTAACCAATCGAACACAAAGAGTAGTGGTAACCAGAATGAAATCGGAAGCTGCCATAGTGAAAAGCTCTGTTCCACAAGGCACAGTACTCGCAAGACACAGTACTTTGCAAACCATCTGAGAATGGGTCTGCGTGGTTAGTGTGCGCAGTATTAAAAAATCCTGCAGCACGCAGTGCATAATGAGAAAAAAACTGTTCTCGTGTTTTTTATGTAAAACAGCGATTTTGCGGTGTATTTTCGTATAGGTTTTATAGTTATATTGCCTGTTTCTTGGTCTCACTTGATAGAATGGATATTATGTTACAGAATTAGAGAGGCTTTTGAATGGTTTACAGACTAAAAATAGCTTGAAATTGAGCTCAATTTAGCGGAAATATTCATTTTTTGCCGATGTTCAAGAGTAAACAACATGTCACGCATCCAATACACGTCACTGGCATGTCTAATATGCACTCACGAATGTAATGACATCATTTATACAATTACCATTTTGCAGTAGTCTGAATAACAGCAAATCTTTTTTTGTGTGCGAATAAAAATTCAAACTGAAAAGCAAGCGCAATATAACAGGGGTCTGGAGACGTGACTAATGAACAGTGAAAATGTTATTTACTGCAGTGTTCCTTCTTTCTTATGTTCGTCATTCAACACTTTCACCATCATTCATACATAATCAGTCTTTGCAGAGGCGCTCAGATACGACAGTTCAGATGTCACTCCAAACAGCCAACATCCCAAACACCTCCTTTAAAGTGCAGGCATTGTAAGTCCCACCTCTAGGACTCAAGTCCGGCTAACCGGTTTCCCTGAATCCCTTCACAAAATATTACCCTGCTCACACTCCAACAGCTCGTCAGAAAGATGGATGAGGGCGCTCCATAAACTGACGCCTATAAGATCAATAAATCCAATAAAATAGGCCTAAAAGGTAGAGCAACTGGGCCTACAAGGTCAGCTAACCCTTAAAGAGAGCCTACAAAGTCAGGAAAAGGACTAAAACAGGGCACACAAGTGCAAGCAACAAAAACAGAGCTCTCATGGATAAGTAACACAAACATAGCCTTCAGGGGTAAGGAACTCACTTAAACAGAACCTACAAGAGCATACAGAGCATGCAAGAAGGAACACACTTAAACTGGGCATACAGTGTAAGTAACAGACCTGCAGAGAGCATACAAATAACTTAAACACGATATAAAATGAACTGTCATACAAGAGACAGTTACGCACTAAACAGGTTATTTGAGGACCAACGCACTTAACAGGTCTTGCTGGATGCCTCAACGTACTCAACAGGGCACAAATGGCACAAGAGCATTCAAGGCCAACAGCACACTTAACAGGGCATACGAGAGCCAATAACCCACATAAAAGTGCATACAAAGATTAGCAACACATTTTTCTGGGTACACAGGGCATATAAACACTAGAAATACACCTACTCAGAGTATACAAGGGCGAAGCACACACTTAAACAGGGCATAGGAGGGCCAGCAGTACACCCTGGGAATACAAGAGCCAACAACAGACTTACACATACTAACACCAGACATCTTATGCTTTTTTTTTTCAGAAATTAATGTTCATAATACCTTCATAACAAATATGCAAATTAATTATCATTATAAGCAAATATGTTCGCAGGTTGAGCACTGTTGATATCTCTTCACGCCACTCACGTCGGCACGATTTGTGTATATTCTGTAAATTATATTTTTCCTGAACCGTATGAACTGCAAGTTGGAAATTAGATACAGAATGAAGTAAATCTAAGTGGATATAAGTCTTCAATTTACTTTTATCTCTCTATTAGGTATTTAAATATTGTTGGTTTTTAGTTTGCAGGTGATGTGCAGTCTCAGTAACCTTCGTGTAGTTGTTAGGCTTTAACTTTAATAAAGCAATAGATCAACCACAGCACATGATGTATAGACACATCTGTTGAACGTAACCACTCTGTATATTTGGTGTGAAAACACAATATTTTTATTTTCTAAAATATGTGGAGGACATAATTATACACTCACTCACATGCACACACGCACACGCACAGACAGACAGACAGACAGACACACACACACACACACACACACACTGCACCTGATCACTGCAACACGCTAATTAATTATTGGGCCAAGCAGGTAGGAGTTTTTGTGTTTTTATATAAACATTGAATTTTAGACAGGTAATTACAGGTAGATACTGTTTATTTGTTAGAGGTTGGGAAGGGTAATAATTATATTTAGGATAATAACATTAATGATATTGACAGACACAGCATAGGGTTGTCTTACACAAACTCAAAAGCTAGATGTACAAAAGAAGTCAGACATTACAGGGAGACTACTAAAATGGATCAAGGAATAAACAGGAAGGAAGCAACGAGCTACTGTCAGGAAGCAAGTGTCAGAATGAGCGAATGTGGCGAGTGGGGTTCCACAAGGGTCAGTACTAGGACCAGTATTCTTAGGATAGGTTAAGTAACTGTAAAGTTATGAAAATCTGAGAAGCGCAATGACGTCCATCGACAGTGTACAGGCTCGTGGGACAAAGACTACAAACCTCCCTGAAAGAGAAGGACCTCGGGGTGAGCATAGTTCCCAGCATTTCACCTGAGGTACATTTCAACCGAATAACTGATGCAACAAACCCGAGAGTGGAACATTTAAATGTAGCTTTCAGGAACATCAACAAGGAAACATTCATAACCTTAAACACGACATATGTTAAGGCCATCTTGGAGTATGCAGCTCTAATATGGTGCCCTCATCTGGTAAAACATGCTAAGAAGCTGGAAAAAATGCAGAGGGTTCCAACGATACTATTCCCAAAACTGAGGACTATGATCTACGAGGAGAGGCTAGAGGTGCTGAACCTGACGACACTAGAGGAAAGATGAACCAGAGGTGATATGATTACGACGTACAAAATACTCAAGAGGAATTGACAGTGAGAGTTTGTTTGAGAGGCAGGTCTCAGTGTACACGAGGTCATTAAACTGGCGACACTCACTCTGCACTGTTCTTTTCCTTTTTTCTTCCATAACTGAAGGGTTTATCTGAAAAAGAAAAAGATTAGAACAAAAATTTGAACAAATTTTGACATATAAACTGTTACAAGCAACAACATCCTCAACATTAAGTGACTGAAAATGAAGATTTATTAGTTTTACTATTTATAAATATTTCAAGTTACTGCTGGCAGCATAAAATCTTGTAGTGAGCCTCAGTATGCAAACCCATCCTCTAGACCACTCGTCCACGAATATCTCAGAAGTTTGGCAGCCTTGTTTACAAAACTATGTTTCTTTCCCTGCCCTTCCCTGCCGGGCTCAAGCATAGTTTCAAGCTATTTCATTCTCCTCCTGCATGTTCTTACCTCACAAAGCAATTTATATATCAGTGAATTGCATATACCCGCCTTTTTTCTGCGTGGTGCGTTGATATAAAAATCGCTTCTGAAGTCTGAACATACAGGAGGAAAATGATACGACTTGAAACCGTGCTTGAGGCTCACTGGTGTGCCTGGGCTGGGAAAGAAACCAGGCTGCCCAGCTTTCGAGGCATTTGTGGCTGAGTGGTCTAGAGCGTCACTTGGGAAACCTTGCCAGCCTCCCTGACGTGGCTTCGAATCCTACTGACTGATATATATATATATATATATATATATATATATTATTGTAACCACGAACGAGTGGTATTGATCAAAAACAACACTGCACTAGCCAGGGTTCGAACCCATGTTGTACTGGCCCGTCATTGCGAGCGAGAACCACATGTAGTCCTGTGGTTTAAGGCGTCATGTGGTTCTCGCTCACAGTGACGGGCCAGTACAACATGGGTTCGAACGCTGGCTAGTGCAGTGTTGTTATATATATATAAATATATATATATATATATATATATATATATATATATATATATATATATATATATATATATATATATATATAATGGGAGCCCTTTGATTGAATTTTGTATAGAAAGGGGTTTAGTTATATGTAATACATATTTTGAGAAAAAGAGGATAAATAAGTATACAAGATATGATGTAGGGCGAAATGACAGTAGTTTGTTGGACTACATATTGGTAGATAAAAGACTGTTGAGTAGACTTCAGGATGTACATGTTTATAGAGGGGCCACAGATATATCAGATCACTTTTTAGTTATAGCTACAGTGGGAGTAAAAGGTAGATGGGATACAAGGAAAATAGAAGCAGTAAGTAAGAGAGAGGTGAAGGTTTATAAACTAAAAGAGGAGGCAGTTAGGGTAAGATATAAACAACTATTGGAGGATAGATGGGCTAGTGAGAGTGTAGGCAATAGGGTCGAAGATGTATGGGGTAGATTTAAAAATGTAATGTTAGAGTGTTCAGCAGAAGTTTGTGGTTACAGGCAAGTGGGTGCGGGAGGGAAGAAGAGCGATTGGTGGAATGATGATGTAAAGAGTAGTAAGAGAGAAAAAGTTAGCATATGAGAGGTTTTTACAAAGTAGAAGTGATGCAAGGAGGGAAGAGTATATGGAGAGAAAAAGAGAGGTTAAGAGAGTGGTGAAGCAATGTAAAAAGAGAGCAAATGAGAGAGTGGGTGAGATGTTATCAACAAATTTTGATGAAAATATGAAAAAGTTTTGGAGTGAGATTAATAAGTTGAGGAAGCCTAGGGAACAAATGGATTTGACAGTTAAAAATAGGAGAGGAGAGTTATTAAATGGAGAGTTAGAGGTATCGGGAAGATGGAGGGAATATTTTGATGAGTTGTTAAATGTTGATGAAGACAGGGAAGCTGTGATTTCGTGTATAGGGCAAGGAGGAATAACATCTTGTAGGAGTGTGGAAGAGCCAGTTGTGAGTGTGGGGGAAGTTCGTGAGGCAGTGGGTAGAATGAAAGGGAGTAAGGCAGCTGGGATTGATGGGATAAAGATAGAAATGTTAAAAGCAGGTGGGGATATAGTTTTGGAGTGGTTGGTGCTATTATTTAATAAATGTATGGAAGAGGGTAAGGTACCTAGGGATTGGCAGAGAGCATGTATTGTTCCTTTGTATAAAGGCAAAGGGGACAAAAAAGAATGCAAAAATTATAGGGGAATAAGTCTGTTGAGTGTACCTGGTAAAGTGTATGGTAGAGTTATTATTGAAAGAATTAAGAGTAAGACAGAAAGCAGGATAGCAGATGAACAAGGGGGCTTTAGGAAAGGTAGGGGGTGTGTAGACCAAGTGTTTACAGTGAAACATATAGGTGAACAGTATTTGGATAAGGGTAAAGATGTTTTTGTGGCATTTATGGATTTGGAAAAGGCGTATGATAGGGTGGATAGGGACGCAATGTGGAAGATGTTGCAGGTGTATGGAATAAGAGGTAGGTTACTGAAAGCAGTGAAGAGTTTTTATGAGGATAGTGAGGCTCAGGTTAGAGTGTGTAGGAGGGAGGGGGACTATTTCCCAGTAAAAGTGGGCCTTAGACAAGGATGTGTGATGTCACCGTGGTTGTTCAATATATTTATAGATAGGTTGTAAGAGAAGTGAATGCGAGGGTCTTGGCAAGAGGTGTGGGGTTAAAAGATAAAGAATCAAATACAAAGTGGGAGTTGTCACAGTTGCTTTTTGCTGATGACACTGTACTTTTGGGAGATTCTGAAGAGAAGTTGCAGAGGTTGTTGGATGAATTTGGTAGGGTGTGTAAAAGAAGAAAATTGAAAGTGAATATAGGAAAGAGTAAGGTGATGAGGATAAAAAAAACATTAGGTGACGAAAGATTGGATATCAGATTGGAGGGAGAGAGTATGGAGGAGGTGAATATATTCAGATATTTGGGAGTGGACATGTCAGCAGATGGGTCTATGAAGGATGAGGTGAATCATAGAATTGATGAGGGGAAAAGGGTGAGTGGAGCACTTCGGAGTCTGTGGAGACAAAGAACTTTGTCCATGGAAGTAAAGAGGGGAATGTATGAGAGTATAGTTATACCAACATTCTTATATGGGTGTGAAGCATGGGTGATGAATGTTGCAATGAGGAGAAGGCTGGAGGCAGTGGAGATGTCATGTCTGAGATCAATGTGTGGTGTGAATATAATGCAGAGAATTCGGAGTTTGGAAATTAGGAGGAGGTGCTGGATTACCAAAACTATTATCCAGAGAGCTGAGGAGGGGTTGTTGAGGTGGTTCGGACATGTAGAGAGAATGGAACGAGACAGAATGACTTCGAGAGTGATTAAATCTGTAGTGGAGGGAAGGCGGGGTAGGGGTCGGCCTAGGAAAGGTTGGAGGGAGGGGGTAAAGGAGGTTTTTTATTAACACATCGGCCGATTCCCACCAAGGCAGGGTGGCCCGAAAAAGAAAAACTTTCATCATCATTCACTCCATCACTGTCCTGCCAGAGGGGTGCTTTAGACTACAGTTATAAAACTGCAACATTAACACCCCTCCTTCAAAGTGCAGACACTGTACTTCCCATCTCCAGGACTCAAGTCCGGCCTGCCGGTTTCCCTGAATCCCTTCATAAATGTTACTTTGCTCACACTCCAACAGCACATCAAGTTTTTTAAAACCATTTGTCTCCATTCACTCCTATAAAATACGCTCACACATGTTTGCTGGAAGTTAAAGCACCTCGCACACAAAACCTCCTTTACCCCCTCCCTCCAACCTTTCCTAGGCCGACCCCTACCCCGCCTTCCCTCCACTACAGATTTAAGCACTCTCGAAGTCATTCTGTCTCGTTCCATTCTCTCTACATGTCCGAACCACCTCAACAACCCCTCATCAGCTCTCTGGATAATAGTTTTGGTAATCCCGCACCTTCTCCTAATTTCCAAACTCCGAATTCTCTGCATTATATTCACACCACACATTGACCTCAGTCATGACATCTCCACTGCCTCCAGCCTTCTCCTCGTTGCAACATTCATCACCCATGCTTCACACCCATATAAGAGTGTTGGTATAACTATACTCTCATACATTCCCCTCTTTACTTCCATGGACAGGTAGTAGGTTGGTAGACAGCAACCACCCAGGGAGGTACTACCGTCCTGCCAGGTGACTGTGAAACAGAAACCTGAAACTGTTTTACATGATGGTAGGATTGCTGGTGTCTCTTTTTTCTGTCTCATAAACACGCTGGATAACAGGTATATCTAGCTACTTCTACTTAAACTTAGGTCACACTACACATTCATGTACAAGCATATACTATATACACACCCCTCTTGGTTTTCTTCTATTTTCTTACTAGTTCTTGTTCTTATTTCCTCTTATCTCCATGGGGAAGTGGAACAGAATTCTTCCTCCGTAAGCCATGCGTGTCGTAAGAGGCGATTAAAATACCGGGAGCAAGGGGCTAGTAACACCTTCTCCTAAATAAATTACTAAATGTAAAAGGAGAAACTTTCGTTTTTCCTTTTGGGCCACCCTGCCTCGGTGGGAAACGGCCGACGTGTTGAAAGAAGAATATGTATGTATGTGTATATATATATATATATGTTATATATATATATATATATATATATATATATATATATATATATATATATATATATATATATATATATATATATATATATATATAGCAAGACAACCACTATGAAAAATAGAGAAATTCCAAGCGCTTTCGTGACTACTCACATTATCAAGGAACTATAACAGGAAACATGACAAGAAGGGCTTATATAAGGGGCGAGACTACACCTCACAGTCACATCACACTAACAAAGACAACACCTCACAGTAGCGTAACATCGCACGACTCTGTGAAGAGGAACATAAGAAAGGACCTGAAACTCTTCCCAAGAATTAAGATTAGTCCAATTTATCATTAAATTCTTTCCAAATTTTATTAATTATAAATGAATCCAATTTATATAAACCAAAAGAAATATTCATATTATTTTCAAAACTGCTTTTAATGAAACATGATTCTATTATATTCCTCTCAACCATGGACTTGCTTGATACAACCTTCTCAGCATTTTGAAAACATAAGAACATAAGAATGGAGGAACACTGCAGAAGGCCTACTGGCCCATACAAGGCAGGTCCTTATCAAAACCACCACTACCTAAGAATTTACTCCTGTACTCACGACACTAATCAAACCCAGCCCCTCCCACTCATATATTTGTCCAATCTCTTTTTAAAGCCACCCAAGGTCCTAGCCTCTATCACCCTACTCGGAAGATTGTTCCACGCATCTACAACTCTGTTCGAAAACCAGTACTTGCCTATGTCCTTTCTAAATCTAAATTTATCCAATTTAAATCCGTTATTTCTGGTTCTTACTTGGTTCGATATCCTCAGTATTTTATTAATATCTCCTTTGTTTATGCCCATCATCCACTTGTACACCTCGATGATATCTCCTCATTCTACGTCTCTCCAGAGAGTGGAGATTCAATGCTCTAAGTCTATCTTCATACGGAGATTTCTTATACTGTAAATCATTTTAGTCATTCTTCTTTGTATGTTCTCCAATGAATCTATATCCATCCTGTAGTAAGGAGACCAAAACTGAGCTGCATAATCCAAATGAGGTCTCACTAGTGATGTATAGAGCTGTAAAATAACTTTTGGACTTCTGTTGCTTATACTTCTTGAAATAAATCCTAGTAATCTGTTAGCCTTATTGCGCACACTTAGGCACTGTTGTCTTGGCTTTAGATTTCTGCTTACCATGACTCCCAAGTCTTTTTCACATTTTGTATGATCAAGCTCAACTTCACCTAGTTTATAAATTCGAGGGATATTTTCATTACCAACGACTAGCACCTTACACTTGTCCACATTGAACTTCATCTGCCACTTTTCAGACCAAGACATTAATTTATCCAAATCCTCCTGGAGTTCATTGGTATCCTCCTCAGAATGAATTATACGGCCTATTTTTGTATCATCAGCAAATTTACTCATGTCACTTGCAATTCCTTCATCAAGGTCATTTATGTAAATTATGAACAACAATGGGCCCAAAACTGATCCTTGTGGAACGCCACTGGTGACAAATCCCCATTCAGATTTGACCCCATTAATGGAAACTCTCTGCTTTCTATTGGTAAGCCATGCCTCTATCCATGCTAGAACTTTACCTCCTATACCATGAGCTGCCACCTTTCTTAAGAGTCTCTTGTGAGGTACTCTATCGAAGGCCTTACTGAAATCCAAGTAAACTATATCATATTCTTTATCACTGTCTACTGCCTCAAATGTTTTATTGAAAAAGTCAGTAAATTTGTCAGGCAGGAACGACCTCTCGTAAACCCATGCTGAGATTCATTAATCAAATTATGTTCTTCAAGGTGACTTCTGATAATATCAGCTATAATTGATTCTAATAATTTGCCTACTATAGACGTGAGGCTTATTGGACGGTAATTTGATGGACTGGACTTATCCCTGATTTGAATATAGGAACTACATTAGCTATCTTCCACATCTCTGGCACAACACCAGTTAGGATGGACGTGTTAAACACATTCGTTAATGGCTGACTAAGTTCCATCTTGCATTCTTTAAGTACCCTGGAAAACAACTCGTCGGGTCCTGGGGACTTATTTTGCTTCAGTTTATCTATCTGTTTGATAACCATATCCCTCGTGACAGTAATATTAGTTAACTTGAATTCTTCAGGAACTGAATAATTGTTAATTTCTGGAATCTCATTTACGTCTTCTTGTGTAAAGACTGACAAAAATAGTCATTAAATAGAGAACACATTTCCAGTTCGTTATCCGTCAGCTGTCCATTCCCAATTTTCAGAGGTCCTACCTTTTCCCTCACATGAATAAATAGAGCATTAGAATCTTGTCCAGTTCTAATGCTATATTTATGTTGTTTTAATCTTAGTTCAAGACTTTACCAGTTTGACCATAATAAACTTTATCGCAAATTTTACAGGGAATCTTATAGACACATCCGTCAGCATTTTGGGGGGAATTTTGTATCAAAAGTCTTTTTACTGTATCAAGATTTTTAAATACAACTTTGATATTAAAATTCTTAAGAAAGGAAGGCATATCAACCAAGTTTTCATGGTAAGGGAGAACCAACATATTTTTGGTTGAATAAGGTTGGTTGTCCCTTTTTGGATTATAAAAAGTATTTCTAGCTATTTTAAAAGATTTATCAGTTATGTTTCTTGGATATTTTAAATCATTAGCTATTTCATAAATTTTAGAGATTTCTTCATCTATGAACTCTGGACTACAAATACGTAAAGCTCTCAAAAACATAGAAGAGAAAACCGACACTTTAACTCTATCTTGATGTGAAGAGTAATAGTGTACATAGGAACAATTATTTGTAGGTTTTCTGTAAATTTTAAATTTAAAGTCAGTGTTACCCTTAATAATAAAAACATCTAGGAAGGGCAATGAGTTATTTACTTCAAATTCAACAGTAAAATTTATAGAATGAGCTAAGCTATTTAATTTAACAAGGAAATGGTTTATGTCTACATTCTTAGGCATAAGGCACAAAATATCATCAACATATCTATACCACTTAGCTCTATTGGGAAGGATTGTGTTAAGCAATCTTGTTTCGAAAAATTCCATATATAAATTACTAAGAACAGGTGAAAGAGGATTTCCCATTGCCATACCAAACTTCTGAGTGTAAAACTCATCATTAAATACAAATTTTGCATCAACAATACAAAGTTTAATAAGTTTAATGATAGTAGGAACTGGCAATGGTAAATCATAATTAACCAGTTCTTCAGATAAGAACTTTAGTAAATCATCAACTGGAACTTTTGTAAACAAGGAGGTAACATCAAAACTAACCATATTGAAATCATTTAAATCAGTCAAGGTGCTTAATTTATCAACTAAATCTAAGTTGTTTTTAACATTAAAATTAAAAAAATTTCCAACAATTGGGCTCAAAATATCAACAAGCCATTTAGAAAGTTTATAAGAAACTGAACCTATGAGCTAATAATTGGTCTAACAGGATTACCAGGTTTGTGTGTTTTAATTAATCCATACATATAAGGTAAAGATGGATTAGTGGAAGTAAATTTTTTAATTAATTCATCTTTGCCCTTCAATAGATGCTTTATTGTTTTATTGAAATTGCTGTTAACAGTTTCTAAGGGATTCTTTCTAAGTTTAGAATAGGTTTCAAAATCATCTAGGAGGCTATTCATTTTATCTTGGTAATCGGTTTCTTTCATAATTACTATTGCATTTATTTTATCTGCTTTAGTAAGGCGCAATTTTTTATTATTCAATCTTATGTTCTTATGTTCTTATAAGAACATAAGAAACATAAGAAAGGAGGAACACTGCAGCAGGCCTGTTGGCCCATACTAGGCAGGTCCTTCACAATCCGTCCCACTAACAGAATATTTGCTCAACCCAATTTTCAATGCTACCCAAGAAATAAGCTTTGACAATTCTACCCACTCATGCGCGAGTCCCACTCAAATCCAACCCCTCTCACTCATGAATTTATCCAACCTAAATTTGAAACTACCCAAGGTCCTAGCTTCAATAACCCTACTAGGCAGACTGTTCCACTCATCAACTACCCTATTTCCAAACCAATACTTTCCTATATCCTTTCTAAATCTAAACTTATCTAACTTGAATCCATTATTGCGGGTTCTCTCTTGGAGAGATATCCTCAAGACCTTATTTATATCCCCTTTGTTAATAACCATTTTCCACTTGTATACCTCGATCATGTCTCCCTCATTCTACGTCTACAAGTGAATGTAATTTTAGGGTCTTCAATCTTTCTTCGTAAGGAAGATTTCTAATGCTATGTATTAATTTAGTCATTCTACGCTGAATGTTTTCTAACGAATTTATGTCCATTCTGTAATATGGAGACCAGAACTGAGCTGCGTAATCTAGGTGAGGCCTTACTAATGATGTATAAAGCTGTAATATAACCTCTGGACTTCTGTTGCTAACACTTCTTGATATAAATCCCAGTAATCTATTTGCCTTATTACGTACGCTTAGGCATTGCTGTCTTGGTTTAAGGTTGCTGCTTACCATCACCCCCAAGTCCTTCTCGCAATCTGTATGGCTAAGTTCTACGTTATTTAACTTATAAGTGCTTGGGTTATGGACACTCCCGAGCTTCAGAACCTTGCATTTATCTACATTGAACTGCATCTGCCACTTTTCTGACCACGAATTAAGTTTGTCTAAATCTTCCTGAAGTTCTATGACATCTATGTTTGAATCAATTATCCTACCTATCTTCGTGTCGTCGGCGAATTTGCTCATATCACTAGTAATTCCCTCATCAAGGTCATTGATATATATTATAAATAACAATGGGCCTAAGACTGATCCCTGTGGAACACCACTTGTTACAAGTCCCCATTCGGATTTAACCCCATTTATGCACACTCTCTGCTTCCTATTGGTGAGCCATGACTCGATCCATGACAGCACTTTTCCCCCAATGCCATGAGCTGCCACTTTCTTTAACAGTCTCTGGTGCGGTACTCTATCAAAAGCCTTACTAAAGTCTAAATAAACAATATCGAATTCTTTATCGTGATCAACAGCCTCAAAAGCTTTACTGAAGAAGGTTAATAAATTAGATAGGCAGGAACGGCCCTCGTGAATCCATGCTGGGTATCATTAATCAAATTATGGTTATCTAGATGGCTTCTAATAATATCAGCTATAATTGACTCTAGTAATTTGCCTACAATTGAGGTCAGGCTTATTGGGCGGTAGTTTGACGGTAGTGACTTGTCCCCTGCTTTAAAAATAGGAATTACATTAGCCATCTTCCACATATCAGACACTACACCTGTTTGAAGAGATAAATTAAAAATGTTAGATATTGGTTCACAGAGTTCCATTTGCATTCCTTAAGAACCCTTGCAAAAGCTCATCAGGACCCGGCGATTTATTTTGTTTCAGTCGGTCCAGCTGTTTCATAATCATTTCGCTAGTGACTGTGATATTACATAATTTATCTTCTTCTGGGCCTCTGTAAAAATTAATTACTGGGATATTATTAATGTCTTCCTGTGTGAAAACCGAGAGAAAATAATTATTAAAAATAGAGCACATATCATTCTCCTTGTCAGTAAGATGCCCAAAGTTATTTTTAAGGGGACCTATCTTATCCCTAACTTTTGTTCTATAAACCTGGAAAAACTTTTGGGTTAGTTTTTGAATCCCTAGCAACTTTAATTTCATAGTCCCGTTTAGCTTTTCTTATTCCCTTTTAACGTCCCTCTTAATGTCAGTATACTGATTTATAAGATGACCCTCACCTCTTTTATGCGCCTATAAATTCCTTTCTTCTGCCCTAAAGATATTTGAGCCTATTATTCATCCATTTTGGGTCATTTCTACTTGATCTAATTTCTTTATATGGGATAAATGTTCTTTGGGCAGCCTGTATAGTGTTAAGAAAACTGTCATATTGATACCTCTCTTCCTTCACCCCAGTCCACAGTTGATAAGTGTTCTCTAAGTCCATTATAATCTGCTAAGCGAAAATCTGGGACCATTACTGAATTATCCCTACTATCATACATCCATTCAATGCTAAAGGTAATTGACTTGTGGTCGCTTGAGCCGAGTTCCTCTGTAATTTCTAAATTATTAACAAGGGTTTCCTTGCTTGCCAGAACCAAGTCAAGTAGGTTATTTCCCTTGTAGGTTCTGTTACAAACTGCTTCAAAAAGCAATCCTGAACTACTTCTAAAAAGTCGTTAGATTCTAAATTCCCTGTCATGAAATTCCAATCAATCTGACTAAAGTTAAAGTCCCCTAGAATTACTACGTTATCGTGTCTTGTGGCCTTAACAATTTCCTCCCAAAGTAGTCTCCTTGTTCCCTATCTAAGTTTGGAGGACGGTAAATCACGCCTAAAATCAATTTTTCACACCCCTCTGAAAATTCTATCCAGACAGACTCTGTATGTGTTAATTCAGACTTTATACCCGTTTTATGCAACAATTTAAATGATCACGGACATAGAGTGCCACCCCACCCCTTTCCGATACTTCTGTCTACTTGGAACAATTTAAAACCCTGAATGTGACATTCGGCAGGCAAGTCCCGATTTTTCATATTAAACCATGTCTCAGTTATTGCAAAAACATCAATATTACCCGTACTTGCAACTAATCTCAACTCGTCCATCTTATTCCTAGCACTACGACTATTGGTGTAATATATATTTAGAGACCCTCCTTTCTCTTTACCCTTCCTGCTCATCTCTGTTTTTCCACTATACCTATTACTGTCCTTGTCATCTAGTGTCACTAGCTTTCCACTATCCACCTTATTCTGCCTATTACTAGTTCTCCTACAACTTATAATATTACTACACTGGGACTTCTCTGTTTTCCCCCAAAACCCATACCACTAACTATTTCTAGTTTAAAGCCCTAACAGCTCCCTCCACTGCAGTTGCCAGTGCCCCCACCCCAGACCTGGATAAGTGAACCCCATCCCTGGCATACATGTCATTTCTGCCATAGAAGAGGTCCCAGTTGTCAATGAATGTTACTGAATTTTCCTTACAGTATTTGTCCAGCCAGCAATTGACACCAATTGCCCTGGACAGCCATTCATTTCCAACTCCTCTCCTTGGCAAAATACCACATATGACAGGGTTCCCACCCTTCTTCCTAATTATGTCTATTGCTGACCTAAACCTGCTAGTCAGGTCCTCACTCCTACGTCTGCCAACATCGTTGCCTCCAGCACTGAGACAGATAATAGGATTGCTCCCATTACCTCTCATGATGTCGTCCAGACGGCTAACAATATCCTCCATCCCAGCCCCAGGAAAGCAAACCCTCTGTCTCCTACTCCTATCAATCAAACAGAAAGCCCTATCCATGTACCTAACCTGACTGTCCCCAACAACAAATGTTTTTACCTTCCTTTGTGTCTTTCGTCGTGACGCTCCCGAAGTCGACTCACATTCATCGGGTAGCACGGAGAATGGGTTCGATGTTTCACAACATTTCCTGGGTCTTCGTTGTTTCTACTCTCCACCGTCCTCTTGAGCCTTAACTTTGTCCCATGCGTTTTAGCCACTGTCCAGGTT
This sequence comes from Cherax destructor, assembly GCA_009830355.1. Taxonomy (NCBI): domain Eukaryota; kingdom Metazoa; phylum Arthropoda; class Malacostraca; order Decapoda; family Parastacidae; genus Cherax; species Cherax destructor. The sequence continues at coordinate 10,684 of WNWK01000863.1, read as the reverse complement.
CCTTTCTGGCTTGAGGATTCTCAACAGGAGGATTACTACGAATCCTCTTGTTTTCCTCAGTCAGTCGCTGTATTCAAGCTTAGCTACCCTCAGTTCTTCCTTCAGCTGCTGGTAGAGTAGCTCAAGAGAGGACATCTTCAGATTGACAGAGAGCACACAAGACACGTCTCACTGAGTTAAGTCAGGTCCACCACTGAGTTGTCAGGTCCACCACTGAGTTAAGTCAGGTCCACCACTAGTAAGTCATCCACCACTGATTAAGTCAGGTCTACCATGAGTTAAGTCAGGTCCCATAGTAACATACATATAAGTACAGGATAACTTTAATCAGGTCAACTATTATCATATCATATAATGTTGTTCTTTACATAATTTTGTCCTACTATTTAGATGTAATAGCTTACTGAAGACTTTCATGATTACTATATGATATTCCAATGCTGACTGCATTGTTCATAAGATTTCTGTAAAATCGAGTAAATTATTATGCACTGGTAAGAGCTTGAACTGTTGTAAAAATAAAATAGCATTATAAGACAGATAAGAACATAAGAAAGGAGGAACACTGCAGCAGGCCTGTTGGCCCATACTAGGCAGGTCCTTCACAATCCGTCCCACTAACAGAATATTTGCTCAACCAATTTTCAATGCTACCCAAGAAATAAGCTTTGACAATTCTTACCCACTCATGCTGAGTCCCACTCAAATCCAACCCCTTCACTCATGAATTTATCCAACCTAAATTTGAAACTACCCAAGGTCCTAGCTTCAATAACCCTACTAGGCAGACTGTTCCACTCATCAACTACCCTATTTCCAAACCAATACTTTCCTATATCCTTTCTAAATCTAAACTTATCTAACTTGAATCCATTATTGCGGGTTCTCTCTGGAGATATCCTCAAGACCTTATTTATATCCCTTTTTTAATACCCATTTTCCACTTGTATACCTCGATCATGTCTCCTCATTCTACGTCTTACAAGTGAATGTAATTTTAGGGTCTTCAATCTTTCTTCGTAAGGAAGATTTCTAATGCTATGTATTAATTTAGTCATTCTACGCTGAATGTTTTCTAACGAATTTATGTCCATTCTGTAATATGAGACCAGAACTGAGCTGCAATCTAGGTGAGGCCTTACTAATGATGTATAAAGCTGTAATAAACCTCTGGACTTCTGTTGCCAACCTTGATATAAATCCCAGTAATCTATTTGCCTTATTACGTACGCTAGGCATTGCTGTCTTGGTTTAAGGTTGCTGCTTACCATCACCCCCAAGTCCTTTCGCAATCTGTATGGCTAAGTTCTACGTTATTTAACTTATAAGTGCTTGGGTTATGGACACTCCCGAGCTTCGAGACCTTGCATTTATCTACATTGAACTGCATCTGCCACTTTCTGACCACGAATTAAGTTTGTCCCAAATCTTCCTGAACGCCACTTGTTACAGATCCCCACCTGATTTAACCCCATTTATGCACACCCTGCTTCCTATTGCGAGCCATGACTCGATCCATGACAACACTTTTTCCCCCAATGCCATGAGCAGCCACTTTCTTTGGCCAGCCCTGATGTGGTACTCATCAAAAGCCCAAATAAAATCCAAAATAAACAATATCGAATTCTTTATCATTATCAACTGCATCAAAAGCCTACTAAAAGTTAATAAATTAGTTAGCAGGAACGGCCCCTGGTGAATCCATGTTGAGTATCATTAATCAAATTATGCCTATCGAGATGGCTTCTTATGTTATCAGCTATAATTTGACTTAGTAATTTGCCAACAATTGATGTTAGACTTATTGGGCGGTAATTTGATGGTAAACATTTGTCCCTTTGCTTTAAAATAGGAATTACATTAGCCATCTTCCACGTATCCACACTACACCTGTTTGAAGAGATAGTTAAATGTTACCTTGCTCACACTCCAACAGCACGTCAAATTTTTTAAAAAAACATTTTCCTGGCTCCTTATATTCACTATCACACGCTCACGCATGCTTGCTGGAAGTCCAAGCCTCGCACACAAAATTCCTGTACCCCTCCCTTCAACCTTTCCTCGGCCGACCCCCACCCCCGCCTTCCCTCCACTACAGATTTATACACTCGAAATCATTATGTTACGTTCCATTCTCTCTACATGTCCGGAACCACTTAAATGTCCCTCCTCAGCCCTCTTGGATAATAGTTTTGGTAATCCCGCACTCCCCTAATCTCCAAACTACGGATTCTCTGTATTATATTCACACCACACATTGCCCTCAGACATGACATCTCCACTGCCTCCAGCCTTCCCTTGCTGCAACATTTTCACCACCCATATAAGAGCTGTTGTTATTACATGAGCTTATTTATTTGATGGCTTATTATTGTTACGTATCCATGAAGGGACCTTCAAGCATTTTTTCTTTTTTTCTGCTTCAGTTTTTCGTGCTTATTTAGTTTATAACACGAAAAATGCCTTACCCAATTGGCTTCAAACTTCGAACGCTGGTGTACGGTAATCTAGGGTGATCTGTTTCAACACTAACATGACCACCTCAGCACTACTAGTACTTCAGGTGAGGGACTGTCTTTTCACAACATTAATTCAGGACATTCCCTATTTCCTGGCATGACGTGACTCATAACCCTTTCTATAGTCTACCTGGAGGGCATTCCTCCCCCCGTCTGCTTGGGTTTTGAAAGTTCGTGAAAGTGACTCCCCTTTTACGACAGAGGTTAGATTCAGGTGTGTGTGTGTGTCTCCCGCCCCCCCCTCTTCACTGGTCGCTCTGGGCCTCTCTCCTTCCATGAGCTTTTCTACCTCTTCTTAAAGCTTGTATGGGACCTGCCCCCTCCCCTTTCAGACTATTCCACTTCTGACAACTCTGTGGGTGAAGAAATACCCTAACATCCCCGTAGCTCATCTAGTCTTCAACTTCTGTTTTTGACCCCTTGTTGCTGTGTCCTATATCTGATATCCTGTCTTGTCCACCTTGTCATTCCCTTTTGTATTTTATATGTCATTATCATGTTCCCCTGTCCCTCCTGTTCTCCACTGTCTAGGTCGAGTTCCCTTAACCTCCCTGTAGGACATGTCTTATCTCTTCCCCCCTTCCTTTGTCATTTTCCTGACTGCGGTCAGGTTGGGTTAAACTGACGTCCCCAATATGGGCCCAACTACACGGTGTCGGGGCCCGGGATTCCTTCGAGATGTCAAATCTATTCTTGGTTCCCAGGCGCCCATATCCCAGCAGTTTTTGGTCGATGGGCCTCGGGAGATGTGCTCGTTATTATACCCCCCAAGACCCTTTTCCTTGAGTGGGGTTTGTGTTTGGTAGACTGCACTCTGCGATCTTCTTTCCCCTTTCCCCCGATCTTCATGATTTTGCCGGTGCGATTGAACTCGGGGAGCCATTGCTGGACCAGGCGGCCTTCGATTCCCTTTTTATAGTTCTGAACCATTTTTACAGACGATTTCTTTTGGGATTTTACCTTTCGCTCATATTAGTACCCCTTTAGAGCGCAGGGGTTTTAAAATGATGGAAATAATCTTCATTGGGTTATAAATGGATTATTATCCCCCAAAAGTTCCATCGGTTTTGATCGCTTTTAGACCTGGAACCCAAAGCACAAACGGCGGTTGGCCCGGACCCAAATGGACCCCTATGTTTTTTTGGGGCTCCCAGGGAAAAATAAACCTTAAATAGGTAAAGGTAACACTGTCGGGTTTTTTTTTTTTTGGGGGGGATTTTTTGGCCAAAAAACCCCTTTCCGGTCTGACTTTTTCCCAGTCGCGATATTGGGGTTTTTATTCTTTATTTTTTCCCAAAATAAACATCATTTTAAAGGGGAAAACACTCGGAATAAAAAGGTATACAAGGTACAGGTAAAAGCTTCCTGTGGGCAGTTAGTATAATGATAAATCAAAATTTTTTCAAATCTTTGGGAATGGAAGTATTACAGTGCATTTTTAAAAATAAGTACAGAGAAACTACTCTCTCAGCCCCCCAAACCCCAGTACTAATTCAGAATAACCTGAATCAGTTCAAAGTCAAAATAGAATCCAATCAAAGTCTATTGGAAGCCCAAAGTTGATCCAATTACCGGCCTATTTAGGTGGTTTTGCAGACGGGGAGCGCTAGTACAAGAAATGGAAGATCCCAATTCGACCACCCGTGAAATCCGCACTCACCAAAAAAGGCTATATCCACCCAAGACCTGTAAATTTTTCCAAATATGTGTCAATAAGAAACAGTGTTATGATACATCTTGCCCTGTATTCCCTAAAAAGGGGAAACTAGGAGGCAAGGCCTCCTGATCTTCCACTACATAAACATTTAAGAAGAAGGGGTTTTTTTTAATACCAGGGTGTAAAAAGGGTAAAATAAGAATGAGGCCCCTTGGAGCCATCCCGACGGGAAACAAGACAATGGCTGGCTCACAGCCACTTTTATTAAAACAAAAAAAAAAAAAAAGAGTCCCCCATCCGACATTATTTATATTTGCAAACATACAACTTTTAAAAGTTAACAAAATCCCTTTATTAGTAGTTTCCCCTCTGAATCAAATCCATTTTTTGTGGTTTTCACAGGATGTGGTAAAAATGGGGTTGGGACCTAAAGGGCTAAACTATACGTTAAATTTTTGATAAGTTTCGCTGTTTAAATATAAAAAAAATAAAGAACTAAAAAGGAACACTATATAAAAAACTGGGGTCACCACAGAACGAAAGGAACACGTAAAGGATTTGGGGAAAAATTATGTTGCTGATCTGTCGTTTAAAGACCATAACAAGAAAAAGATCCAACAGCCGGAAATGGGGGGTGGGTATTGAGAACTTTCAAAACAAGGGAAATAATGCCGATGGTAACTTTTCAAATCGGTGCCCCCTCATAAAAACTCCCTCTGTGCTGACGGCCCCGTTCGGGGCGGAGAAATACAGGGGGAACAAACCCAGGTCGTTTACGGCTCACATTGAGCCATTGAAACATCAAAATTTTGGGGGAACCCCCTTCAAGTTTGAACATGTACTCATTGGAGCGGGGGAAGAGATACATGATAATATATACATGGAAAGTACTTGGGCCTGGTCCCAAATCTGCCCTCCATAACCATACGGGAGTGAGAGATATGGAGGGTAAAAAAAACCCAGTTAGGAGCAGGGGGGGTGGGGACAAACGGGCACTGTATTAACATCCCGGGGGCCCAGACTATTCAACATCTTACCAGAAATTCGAAACACGGCTGGAACCAGGGGAAACCTTCAAAAGGGAAAATGGACAAATATCTTCACCGGGGCCCGTCCCGGCGGATGGAAGGGGGCGGGCCTCCACAGCAACAGCCTGGTTGACCGGCAACCGAAAGAGCCTGGCCCCTGGCCGGGCTCAGAGAGAGATACTTGAACTCTTCAAAAGGGATATCAAAGGGATATCAAAAGGGGCCCCTGTCTTTATTGTCTTTGGAAAAATTCTTCAACTATCCTTCAGTATTGCTCTATCCTTTGTGGATTTTAGGTGTGGGGTGATTCTTGGGCCCGGCTCCTCCTTTCTCCCATACGATATTCAATGCAAGAGACAGTGATTTCTTGCAGTTCTTGATGAATATGGAGTTTCCCTGAGTCAGGGCCTGGGATAGGTGCGGGACATGCTGTCGTGGCCTTCCTGGTCTTTCCCGTTAGTCGGGTCTCCGCTTTTTCTTGATGGGCTAGCCCACCAGGTTGTTGATACTGACAACCTGCAGTCCCTGGTCCCCAGTCCTGTTGATTACTAACTTGAGGAACTTATCAAGTTTTCCTTGAAACGGGTTGGGGGTCTGTTGTAATATCTCTTCATTTACGAAGGAATGGTGCTGAAAATCTTGGTCTCTTGACACTTATCGTTTTTTCTTAGTGGACTTACAGCATCCTTGCCTCTTCGGGATTTTGCACCACCTGTCAGGGGGAAATTGAAAACGTTTTTCCACTGCGGCCAGTAGTAACAACGGTTGATCTGGCCTTGACCCCTCGGACTTTGGGCTGGGACCGAGCCGCGGTCGTTGACAACGGACGTATCCTTCGGGAGTCACGATCAAGCCCAACAGCCTGAATGATAGGGTGTCAACCAGGGAAACCTGTTCGACTATTACAAACATTTTTTTTTATTGCCCGTATATCCCCCTTTAGGAAGATCAGTCAGTCGGTTGTTAGGGTTGTGTACGCTCAGCCAGTTGATCAGGCGGTTTGCAGAGAAGGCTGGATGAAGCCGGGCTGGCAGAATCCATTAAAAAACCCGTAAACCTGGTCACTGCTGCCTCTTACCACTGGTCACTGCTATCTTCCCACCACTGGTCACTTTTGCCTCCCCCACCCTGTCACTACTGCCTCCTACCACTGGTCATGCGCCCCCCACTGGTCCCGCTGCCTCCCCGCCACTGGTCCTGCTGCCTCCCCACCACTGGTCACTGCTGCCTCCCTACCCGTATCACTTCCCCCCCTTAAATGCTACTTCCCCCCCTGGTCAGTGAAATTTAGAGAATGGAAAATGAAAAAGGGAATCTTGACACCCATGATGCCTTGTATCTTCTCAAAGGGCCCGAGTCTGCCCCGGTTCCCAAGATGTGCTCCTTCATATGATAACCCTTTTGCCAATATGACAGTATCCTGAGGCAAACTTTACTAAAGTACTTAACCTTTCTCTAGAAGATGGGCAGTGGGACCCAAACTCCCCCAGTCAGACTAGGAGGGATTTGTCCGCAAGTCATCACAGATTGCTTTTCCCGCTTTCCTGTCTTCATGCATTGCATCCAGAGGGCTTGTAGCAGCAATTCTCCTGAACATTTTTGGGACACGTTGGGAAACCTTGACCAAAAATTCTTGTGGGCCAGGGTCTGGGGTAACCCAACAGGCTCTGAAACAGGTCTCTCCCCCCCAGGGAAAGGCCCTGGGAAAAAACCAGGGGCCCCCAAATTTGGGGAAAAAAAAGGCCAGGGGAATTGGAAAGGAAAATATTTTGGGGCCTCAACCCGGGGGAGGTTTAAGAGGTGGTTGGGGGAAGGGATGGGGGGAAAGGGCCCGCCCCTTTTCCCCTTTTTGGGAAATTTAGGGGGCTCCTTTCGGGCACTTTCTGTTGGCGTTCCCACTCCAGCCTTGGCACACGCCTTGACCCACAGACCATCCCATTGGTGTTGCCCTTCGACTTGCCGCCCTATTCTCGCCGAACACAGGTGTATTTGTGGCAGTGAAGCAGCAGACCGTTCGGGCACCATGGTCTTGTTGTCGTAAATCCGAGGAAAGATTGCAAGACAGAAGGAGGTTAATAACATATCAGAGGAGCCTCACAACACCCGGATGCCCAGCAGTAAGGAGCCACACCAACTATGCACATCTGATGGCAGCCAAGGGTCCAGATGGATCACCCTTCAAGCCTGGACAGACTGCAAACAGGTGGTGTGGGACTACACATGTGCATCTACCTTGGCTGATACCTATCTCCAATACACCAGGGAGGAGGGGCAGCTGCCACCATTCCAGGAGTCCCAAAGTCGAAAAAATATGGAGAACTGCCCATCATTATATGTTTTTTCCCCATAGGCTCTGAAACCTTGCTCAGGGGGAAAGAGTCATCAAGTTCCTAAAAGGGGGCTGGGCAAAGACTCATTAGGGTAACTAGGGATCCCAGGGTAGCTAGTTTTCTTTCCAGCGACTCAGCGCTGCTGTCAGAGGGAATGCATGCTGTATTTGGCGCGCCCCAGTTTCTGAGGAGCTGGATGAGATTTTCTCATTATAATCAGTGACAAACATGTAACAATATGTACTAGACATGTATTCCCCAACCTCGTGTACTGATATGCCATCTTTATATCAACAGTATCTTAAATCTTTTTTTCCATATTATGTAATAAAATATACCTATTGGTAAAAAAAAAAAAAAAAAAAAAATGGGGTGGTAGGAAAGTGGAATATTCAAATGGCATCAGGAAGAAATCCAAATATTCTTTCTTGAAGCCTTTTATCCACTTCTCCCAGGCTATGGGTCCACAATTTGTCCCGAGGTGGACCATCATATATATATATATAAAATATATATATATATATATATATATTTTATATATATTTATATATATATATATATATATAATGGGGTCCACCTCTGGTGTCATTGGGGACCACCTAGAAGTGGATAAAAGGCTCAAAAATAATTAGACTTCCTGAAATATTGAATTTCCCCTCCCACCACCCCATCTTTTTTTTTTTTTTATTTTGTACATGTTATTTTAATTGAATACTGTTGATATAAAGATGGCAATATGTCACAGGGGAAGTCATGCACTTTGACATGTTTTCATGATGTGCGAAATCTCATCCCGCTCTTCCGAGCTGGGGTGTGAACAGCATGTACCTCTGAAACGGCCACCTGGAACGAAACAGGCCTGGATCCTTTCCTGTTACTTTGCCCAGCTCCTTGGCTGAGCTCTTTCCCTGAGCCAGGTCTCTGTTGGGACAACATATGATGGCATCTCCACTCTGAGGGACTGGGCTGCGGCAGCCTCCTCTCCTGGTGAGGGGAAGGTATCATCCAAAGGAGATGCACATGTTAGTCCACACCCCCTCTGTCAGGCTTGAAGGTGATACCATCTGGACAGCGCTGCCATCAGATCTGCATGTTTGGGGTGGTTCCCCGCTGGGCATCCGCTGTTTTGAGCTGAAAAGTGTTATTCCTCTTCATGTCTTCATTTCCCCGGCGACACACAAACCATGGTCCCGAAATCGGTCTGCTCTTCCTGCCCAACCTTTTTCGGAAATATATATATATTTTTTTTTTTTTTTTTTCAACAAGTCGGCCGTCTCCCACCGAGGCAGGGTGACCCAAAAGAAGAAAATCCCCAAAAAGAAAAAACTTTCATCATCATTCAACACTTTCACCACACTCATACATAATCACTGTCTTTGCAGAGGAGCTCAGATACTACAGCTGAGAAAAGTCCCTCCCAGCTGTCACTATCTCAGACCCCTCCTTTAAAGTGCAGGCATTGTACTTCCCATTTCAGGACTCAAGTCCAACTAAATCAATTAACTGGTTTCCTGAATCCCTTCACACAATGTTACCCTGCTCACACTCCAACAGATCGTCATGTCCAAAACCATTCGTCTCCATTCACTCTATCTAACACGCTCACACATGCTTGCTGGAAGTCCAAGCCCCTCGCCCACAAAACCTCCTTTACCCCTTCCCTCCAACCTTTTCTAGGACGACCCTACCCCGCCTTCCTTCCCTACAGATTTATACGCTCTCCAAGTCATTCTACTTTGATCCATTCTCTCTAAATGACCAAACCACCTCAACAACCCCTCTTCAGCCCTCTGACAAATACTTTTAGTAACTCCACCTTCTCCTAATTCCACATTCCGAATTTTCTGCATAATATTTACACACATTGCCCTTAGACAGGACATCTCCACTGCCTCCAGCCTCCTCCTCGCTGCAGCATTTGCAACCCATGCTTCACACCCATATAAGAGTGTTGGTACCACTATACTTTCGTACATTCCCTTCTTTGCCTCCATGGATAACGTTTTTTGTCTCCACAGATACCTCAATGCACCACTCACCTTTTTCCTTCATCAATTCTATAGTTAACCTCATCCTTCATAAACCCATCTGCTGACACATCAACTCCCAAATATCTGAAAACATTTACTTCTTCCATAATCCCTCTCTCCAATGTGATATCCAATTTTCTTTATTTAAATCGTTTGATACCCTCATCACCTTACTCTTATCTATGTTCACTTTTAACTTTCTACCTTTACACACTCTCCCAAACTCGTCCACTAACCTTTGCAACTTTTCTTTAGAATCTCCCATAAGCACAGTATCATCAGCAAAAAGTAACTGTGTCAACTCCCATTTGCATTTAATTCTCCATAATTTAATCCGCCCCTCTCCCCAACACCCTAGCATTTACTTCTTTTACAACCCCATCTATAAATATATTAAACAACCATGGTGACATTACACAACCCTGTCTAAGACCTACTTTTACCGGGAAGTAATCTCCCTCTCTCCTACACACCCTAACCTGAGCCTCCACTATCCTCATAAAAACTCTTTACAGCCTTCAGTAACTTACTACCTATTCCATACACTTGCAACATTTGCCACATTGCTCCCCTATCCACTCTATCATATGCCTTTTCTAAATCCATAAATGCAATAAAAACTTCTCTACCTTTATCTAAATACTGTTCACATATATGCTTCACTGTAAACACTTAGATCTACACATCCCCTACCCACTCTAAAGCCTCCTTGCTCATCTGCAATCCTACTCTCTGTCTTACCTCTAATTCTTTCAATAATAACCACTGCCATACACTTTACCTGGTATACTCAGTAAACTTATTCCTATAGTTTTTACACTTTTATATATACTATATATATATATATATATATATATATATATATATATATATATATATATATATAAATATATATATATATATATATATATATATATATATATATATATATATATATATATATATATATATATATATATATATATATTTATTATTTTTTTATTCATCACTGATTCTCACCAAGGCAGGGTGGCCGAAAAGAAAACTTTCATCATCATTCACTCCATCACTGTCTTGCCGAAGGGTGCTTTCACTACAGTTATAAAAATGCAAATTTCACCCCCCTTCAGGTGCCCACGAC